>JBBDGP010000367.1:3990000-4452500 GCA_037952835.1 Lithobates septentrionalis
TTGGAGAAGGCTCTGACAATTTGACATGAGGAAACAAAGTCATGCCTACAAAGATGGCCACCTCCACACATTGCAGAACAAGGCACGGTAAGTAGGTATTAGAAAAAGATCAGCTGCAGGAGGATTCCAGGGAATACTAGTGAAGAGTCCTTGGTCCACTGCCTAATATTTTTTGGACACAACGTCCTGAATTCATTTCTTCTTTAAAAAGAAGTGCAGGCAGTGAAGGTAGTGTCACGCCCCCTTCCGGACTGGTTCTGTCGGCACATTTTCGGCCTGGACTCATCGCCTGGGTCGCCCTCTGGGAAACAGCAACACCTCGGTGCATTTATGACAATATTGGTCTCACTTGCATTTCTCTAATTGTACATTTGCCATGCTGTGCTCTATGCTTGCACCATACTATATAAATTTGCACTCCCTGTATATGTTCTTTTGTACTAATTGCCTTTTAATGTGCATGTTCTCTTTGTTCTTTACCTGTGGCCCTTTAAAGTGGTTGTAAACCGTTTTTGGTGACTTTTACCTTTAGGTAAGCCTAGAATAAGGCTTACCTATAGGTAATGGAAATATCTCCTAAACGTGCGCCGTTTAGGAGAAATTTCACTTGTAGTGCGCCAATGTCGCCATTGGCGCATGCGCTGTGAAGAAACGGACCACCATGCAGTTTCTTCCCCCAGCGTGTGCCGTGACCGACGGCTCCCGCACGCATGCACGGGAGCAACGTGACGCGACTCCGGCCAGTCACAGAGCCGGAGTCCGTGGCTCCGAAGGAAGAGGGGCAAAGATGGACGCGGCCTGCTCAGGGGACAGCGCGGGCTTCGTTTGCAGGTAAGTGTCATATAATGGGCTAGTATGCTTTTCATTTGCATGCCTTGCGGGGAGCAAAAGAGGAAGTAAAACCCATCGGGGTTTACTTCCTCTTTAGGTGAGGATCTTAAAGTCAGAAAGTGGCTCACTGTGATTGGCTGTCATCCTGGTTACATGTTGCCTGTACTGCTGGCTTCCAATCATAACCAAAGACTGGGTCATATGCATTACATGGTCAGCAGGAGGTTAATAAAACACAAAAATACACCACTTCATCCAATAGATTCCTTTGAATACGCATATTAGTATGTGAATTATAACATACATTTCTTAAAATCACGATTAAAATGTTTGTTTTTGTTTGCACGTCATAAACAGAATACCTGACCTAGTCATATGAAAACTTAAAGCGGAACTTCACTCTCTCAATCAACATTGGCTATTTTGAATCCTTATGCTGCTAGCATTAGTAAATAGATAGGAAAGTATATCATATTTACTTGTTTTAAACTTTTTTTTTGCATTTCTTTAGTTGCCTCCTTGTTTCCATGCCTAGGCAAATGATGTCATACATCCCAGGAGCCTTCAGGAGGGGAGGAGGTTTTTTTCCCAGCTAAGCACACCCTCTTGCATGCCTGAGCTAAGGACAGATGGATTCCAGGAAGTAAATGCTACATGAATCATTTGCCCTTACTCATGATGGCGACAGCCGGAAATGCTAGGAGTTGTTTTTCAAAGCGATTTCTCAGCAAAATAAAGCATGGAGATATGGATGGATGGGTGAGTTTGCTTTGAATATTAAAAATTAATTAAATAGCATTTTTGGTTTGTGGTGCTCAGATACAGTGTAGTTCCTCCACTTTAAGTACACCCCATGGAAATTGTGGCCTTTTTAAACGTATTTGAAAAGGCAAACCTTGGATCCTTGTGCAAACAGTGCCTACAGATATGTGATATACTTGAATGAAAACACAAAAAATTGCCCTTTAAAACATTCAACAAAAATATCTGCAACATTTTAAAATCTGCCATTAGCAAATATGGATCTGTGCATAATCTTACACTGTTTGAGACATATGTTTGTCTTATGACCCTCATCACTTATCCCAAATGTACAAACTGCTGGCAGCCCCCCCCCCCTCCAGCAGGCCATGTTCCAGGATGTATATGCAAGTGGGAGGAAGACCTACCTACAAGCTATCTTGTTTGCACACAAGTCCTGCAATGCTTACAAAAATTTAAAAAGCTGGGCTACAAGATTTCATGCCGTTGGTATCTAGCCCCTGCTGGAGATGTGGCCAGGAAGAAGGTTCTTACCTGCACATCTTTTGGACCCATTCAAAAATCGGTCCTTTTTGGGACCAGGTGTGGCAGCGAGTACTCAAGCTTACATTCGTGGGTTTAGGCAATAACCCTAAAAAGGTATTTGCTTCATCCTAATAGCGTCCTGTTTTCGCAGTACAAATCCTCCCTTACAGTGCACTTATTCAATGCAGCCCAGGCTCTCTGGAAACAGCCCATCATCCATCCCATTTCTATGTGGCTGTCCAAAATCAATGACATTGAATGCATGGAATGTCTAACAGCCTCTTTCTACCAGAGGGAGGAGAGATTTGGTGACACATGGTATCCAAGGTCGATCTTTTCCTGCGCTGATGCCTACCAGGAATCAATGTGTTCTTCAGATACGGGATACCCTTTGGGTGATCCTGACCTTTCTCCAGATCTGTTACAGAGCAGCCTAAACTTCCTACCTTTGGTATCCTTTGTGGTTTTTAGTTTCCCTGGCGCATCCTACCCTTTCTCCTCTTTACTAACAACCTTCCCCCCCTTTTTTTCTCTTTTTTCTTTCCACTTTCTTTATCTGTATTTATCTATAATCTTCTATATACACATTCTTTAAAAAAAAAAAAATAATACTTGTTTTTGGTCAAAGGACATTGGATTTGGATGTCCCATAGGCAGCCAGCATTGAAATCTTGTTTTGTTTTCATGGAGGTTCACCTCCATCTTTATATACTTTGTAAATCACTCCTAATTGAGGTCTTGATATCTTTATCTTGGACTTCCTGTACTTTTTATGTTTGGATGTATTTGCAGACCATTATCTGATTCCTCAGTTGTGTCTGAGTTGCCTTGATCGAATTACTGTGGCTGTAAACTGGGATTATACACCAGCGTCTTTTGCTGAATAAAGAATTAAAAAATATATATAAAGCCATGGGCACAAATATTGGCACCCCTGCATTTCTGTCAGATAAAGCACCATTTGCCCAGAAAAGTGTTGAAATTACAAATGTTTAGGCATTCTCATGTTTATTTCTTGTGTTTGTATCAGTATGACACAAAAAAAAGAAGAGAAACAAAAAGCCAAATCTGACACATTCCACGCAAAACTCCAAAAATTGACTGGCCAAAATTACTGTCACTCTCAATTTAATATTTGGTAGCACACCGCTAGGAAAAAAAAATGAAATCAATCGCTTCCTGTAACCATCAATAAGTTTCTTACACCTCTCTACTGACATTTTGGACCACTCTTCATTCGCCAACTGCTCCAGGTCGCTCAGATTGGAAGGGTCGCTTTTCCCAACTGCTGTTTTGAGATCTCTCCACAGATGATCTATGGGATTTAGATCTGGACTCATTGCTGGCCAGTTCAGTACTCTCCAGCGCTTTGTCTTAAACAATTTCTGGGTGCTTTGTGATGTGTGCTTTGGGTCATTGTCCTGCTGTAAGACCCATGACCTCTGATGGAGACCCAACTTTGACACTGGGCCCTACATTGCACCCCAGAATTTTTTGGTACCAATTCCATAAATTTACATGAATCTGCATTTTTATTAATTGAGATTTTGAAAATGAATAAACCATGTAAATTGTATAGGTGATTTGTTCAAGTATACCACTGTTATCTGTATGCACTTTTGGAATCCAGATCTAATGTTTGCCTGTGCAAATACCTTAAAAAAAGTCAACAACTTCCATAGCATGTACTTACTTTTTCACATGACTGTGTGAAGTACTGGTCTATTATATCTCACCTTCATTTAGGTTTCCTTGCACACGGTACCGATATATGAATGCCAGAAAGTTCCAAATTTGTATAGTGCCCGTGTTTACATGCATATACATGTGTAAATATTCTTCTCACTTCAAGAATGCCAAATATTAAAATAATAAAATATATTCAAATGGAAGTTTTGATATATGCACACTCGCATGAAAACACTGACCAGTAATGCAGTTTTTCAGATTTCTTACTGATCTTAACAGGGTGTTAATTTATGTTTTTTATACTTTGACTAGAACTCTACTCCTAATAGGAAATTACCTCTGCCTGATGTTCTTATTCTGGGAAGAGCATTGCCACTATGTACATTCACCGTGCTTGCTGCACTTCGATCTTTACCATCCTCTGCAGGAAAGGACAGGTGGAAATCTTCAGTACTTTGAGCATTCTGTTCATCAACAGCTGTAATGAAAGCAACCAATGATCTATTTGCCATATTTTCTCTTAAAGTGATGCTAAAGGTAAAGTTTGTTATTTAAAAAAAATAAATAAATAAAAAAAAGGCATATTTTCCCGCTCTGTGTATAGGTTTTGGACAGAGTTTTTTACCTTCATACATGTAACAAACTACTACTGGAATTTAAAAAGAATGCAGGTCATATTTTTAACTTATTAAATTTATACTTTAACCACTTCCTGCCCACACTATAGCCGAAAGACGGCTACAGTGCAGGCTTCCTTTGCTGAGTAGGAGTACATGGACATCTTACAGTGATCGGGCTCAGCTGATTACAGATCTGGGAAAAAAGGCCAATCACAGTGGCCCTTTACCACAAAATCAGCTGTCAGCCAATGACAGCTGATCATACATAGTTACATAGTTACATAGTAGGTGAGGTTGAAAAAAGACACAAGTCCATCAAGTCCAACCTATGTGTGTGATTATGTGTCAGTATTACATTACATATCCCTGTATATTGCGGTCATTCAGGTGATTATCTAATAGTTTCTTGAAGCTATCAATGCTCCCCGCTGAGACCACCGCATGTGGAAGGGAATTCCACATCCTTGCCGCTCTTACAGTAAAGAACCCTCTACGTAGTTTAAGGTTAAACCTCTTTTCTTCTAATTGTAATGAGTGGCCACGAGTCTTATTAAACTCTCTTCTGCGAAAAAGTTTTATCCCTATTGTGGGGTCACCAGTACAGTATTTGTAAATTGAAATCATATCCCCTCTCAAGCGTCTCTTCTCCAGAGAGAATAAGTTCAGTGCTCGCAACCTTTCCTCATAACTAAGATCCTCCAGACCCTTTATTAGCTTTGTTGCCCTTCTTTGTACTCGCTCCATTTCCAGTACGTCCCTCCTGAGGACTGGTGCCCAGAACTGGACAGCATACTCCAGGTGCGGGCAGACCAGAGTCTTGTAGAGCGGGAGAATTATCGTTTTATCTCTGCAGTTGATCCCCCTTTTAATGCATGCCAATATTCTGTTTGCTTTATTAGCAGCAGCTTGGCATTGCATGCCATTGCTGAGCCTATCATCCACTAGGACCCCCAAGTCCTTTTCCATCCTAGATTCCCCCAGAGGTTCTCCCCCCAGTGTATAGATTGCATTCATATTTTTGACACCCAAATGCATTATTTTACATTTTTCTACATTGAACCTCATTTGCCATGTAGTCGCCCACCCCATTAATTTGTTCAGGTCTTTTTGCAAGATTTCCACATCCTGCGGAGAAGTTATTGCCCTGCTTAGCTTAGTATTGTCTGCAAATACAGAGATGGAACTCTTTATCCCATCCTCCAGGTCGTTTATGAACAAATTAAATAGGATTGGTCCCAGCACAGAACCCTGGGGGACCCCACTACCCACCCCTGACCATTCTGAGTACTCCCCATTTATCACCACCCTCTGAACACGCCCTTGTAGCCAGTTTTCAATCCATGTACTCACCCTATGGTCCATGCCAACGCACCTTATTTTGTACAGTAAACGTTTATGGGGAACTGTGTCAAATGCTTTTGCAAAATCCAGACACACCACGTCTACGGGTCTTCCTTTATCTAGATGGCAACTCACCTCCTCATAGAAGGTTAATAGATTGGTTTGGCAAGAACGATTCTTCATGAATCCATGCTGATTACTGCTAATGATATCATTCTTATTACTAAAATCTTGTATATAGTCCCTTATCATCCCCTCCAAGAGTTTACATACAATTGATGTTAGGCTAACTGGTCTGTAATTCCCAGGGATGTTTTTTGGGCCCTTTTTAAATATTGGTGCTACATTGGCTTTTCTCCAATCAGCTGGTACCATTCCAGTCAATAGACTGTCTGTAAAAATTAGGAACAACGGTCTGGCAATCACCTGACTGAGTTCCCTAAGTACCCTCGGATGCAAGCCATCTGGTCCCGGTGATTTATTAATGTTAAGTTTCTCAAGTCTAATTTTAATTCCGTCCTCTGTTAACCATGTAGGTGCTTCCTGTGTTGTGTCATGAGGATAAACACTGCAGTTTTGGTTACTGAAGCCCCCCGATTCACTCGTGAAGACTGAGGAGAAGAATAAATTCAATACCTCTGCCATCTCCCCATCCTTTGTAACCAGATGTCCTTCCTCATTCTTTATGGGGCCAATATGGTCTGTCCTCCCTTTTTTACTGTTTACATACTTAAAGAATTTCTTGGGATTTTTTTTGCTCTCCTCCGCTATGTGTCTTTCATGTTCTATCTTAGCCATCCTAATTGCACCCTTACATTTCTTATTGCATTCTTTATAAATTCTGAATGCTGTGGATGATCCCTCAACCTTGTATTTTTTGAAGGCCTTCTCCTTTGCTTTTATATGCATTTTTACATTGGAGTTAAGCCATCCAGGATGTTTGTTCGCTCTTTTAAATTTATTACCCAATGGGATACATTGGCTAATGCCCTTATTTAATATGCTCTTAAAGCAAACCCATCTCTCCTCTGTATTCTTTGTTCCTAATATTTTATCCCAATTTATGCCTTTTAGCAAGGTTTGTAGTTTAGGGAAGTTGGCTCTTTTGAAATTCAGTGTCTTTGTGTTCCCTTCATGTCTCATATTTGTGTGATTTATACTGAAACTAATTGACCTGTGATCGCTGTTACCTAAATTGCCCCGTATTTCCACATCTGTTATCAGGTCTGTATTGTTGGTAATCAGTAGATCTAGTAATGTTTTATTTCTAGTTGGTGCGTCTACCATCTGACCCATAAAATTGTCCTGCATATCATAGGTTATCGGCTTTTCTTTCCTCATACTGACAGCGTGAGGAGAGTAGAAGAGAACTGGCTTGTGTTAGGGACATTGGCATTGATAATCAGGGCACTAATTATCAGTGTCCTGATTATCAATGCAGTCCCACCTATTAGTGCTGCCTATCAGTGCCCCCTCATCAGTGCAGTTTATCAGCGCCCATAAGTGCACCCTCCTCAGCGCACATCAGTAAAGGAGAGAAATTACCTGTTTGCAAAATGTTATACCAAACTATGAAAAATGTTTGTTTTTGGGGGGGTTTTTTCAAAATTTTCAGTTTTTTTTTCCATTTGTTTAGAGAAAAAAAAAACCCAGTGATGATTAAATACCACCAAATGAAAGCTCTATGTGTGTGAAAAAAATAATAACAATTTCATATAGGCACAGTGTAGCATGATCGTGCAATTGTCATTCAAAGTGTGACAGTGCTGAAAGCTGAAAATTGGCCTGAGCAGGAAGGGGGTAAAAGTGGCCAGTAGGCAGGTGGTTAAGAGACTGCATTTTGTGGAATATGATGGCCCATATGTGAAAAGCAAAATGCATTACTGTAGTAGAACCAAGACAACAATAAGCCTGCCCCTTACCAACATGGAGAATTCATGAGGATTACTGTATTACTCACCTTTCTCTGCCTGCTCAATTATTTGTCGAATAGCTTTCTTCAGACTGTTGGCTCTAAGCATGAGCTGTTCACGAGGCCGAAAAGTCTGTGATCGCATTGGAGAAAGAGAAATAGCTGGAGGGCATGTGGCATTTTCTGAAGAGTCCTCAGTCTCCTCATTTATTGTAGGTGGAGGTTGGGACATAACTGACGTAGCCTGAGACTCCTCATTCAAAGTTTTCAAGAGGGAGTCCAGTTTCTCTCGAAGAACAGTGCACTAAGAAAAATTTAAGCCATTTTTAAGATTATGATTTAAAGTGTATTTTTTCACCTTTGAAGTCAAATTTAAGAACCCCCAATATAAGTGTATGTGTACCCATTCACACAGCATACCTAAAAATTAATTTTAAAAATATTTCTTACCTTTCAAGCTGTTTTTTTTAGCTAGACTTTGGTCAAATTGCAAGGTATTCTAAACAATTTGAAACTGAAAATGGAGGGACAAAGTGAAGACCGAGTTTCTTTGTTAAAATTGCCACACCATGATGCAAAGCATTGTGGCCGGGACAATGTGCATCTGAGCAGCACCATGTCAGTTTGTATGTGGGCAGTAAAAACAAAAATCAAATGCCTGTCTTTTCAACCTCTTGGCTGCTTGTGTGAAAGGAGCCTAGGAAAGCCTTGGCTGGAAAAAAAAAAACACCCAACCAGAGTTCTAAAGTTTCCCCACTTTATCTAAAACTCAAAGGCTATGTTCACCCTTGGAACATGTTACATCTTTACCCCGTATGGATGTTATCCCCCTCCCTGCTGTCATAATTTGAAAATATCACAGCCCTGCTGGGCTCTGCCTATATGGACTCGTCATTCATTCACTGTGAATGTATGCCTACAAGTATTGTCAGCCATTGTGGCTGACGGCTTGTAGTTCTCAACGAGCTGAGAGTGCCCCAGTGAGCAATTTCGTCATCCATTGAGCTTCCTGCTATTGGGTAACTGCCTGCCCGTACGAGCAGACAGCTATGCTGAGAGTCTGCAGGAGGCCTGAGGCTGCAACTGCAATCTGCTGATCATGGGCGAAATGCTGTGCAGGCTCCATTATCTATTAATTTATACCTGCAAAACAGTGCATTTTTTTTTAAAGATGAACTTATCCTTTAAAAAAATCTAAAGTCCGTCAGATTTGCGACTGGAAAAGTCTGCTAAAGGTCCGGTGGAGCCCACACACGATCGGATTGTCCGCCGGATTTGGTCCGTCGGAGTCTGTCGGACCAGTCCGGTCAAAAAGTCCGACCGTGTGTACGCGGCATAAGACTTCAGATTCAAATTTTTCTGTACTAAGAAAATGCCTATCTCCACAAGGGCACGCAGAAAACAACTGTTTTCTATGTTCCCTGTTTACATTAAAACACAGGCGGCAGGATGTATAGTACTGCGGTGTGGAAATCTGTAGCATGTCTGCAGAGCTTTGCAGCTCTCTGTCTGTCCCTGTGTTCACTTTGTTGCATTTCAATAAAGTTGAGATGAAAAAAGTATGCCTTGTGTTGTAAAAACCACAAGGTACCACCTTCACTGACACCAGGCAAGTGTGAATGAGCCCTAAAACAAAGTTGAGTGAGATATGCAATTGTATTTTTTTTATCCCAATCTAAACTCGCTTATATTTTGCAATCATATCTTTTTCAGTTTGCAAAAAATGCCTGCATTTATTCATACCAAAAGGAAAAACAGGCTAAAGTTACCCAGTGTTAAATTGTTTAAAAAGTTCATTAAACATAGCTAAAGAACTACCTGTATTCAAGTCCTATTTGCAATAAAATGGAATACACTGGTTCTTTAAACTGAGCCTGGAACATAAAATACCTTTCCTGCCATTGTTTCAGATTCTTCACTCTCCGTCATCCTCTCATAGGCCTTCCCAACACGGGCAACAAAATCTTTTACAGTTTCACATAGGACCCTAAGAAAATATGAAAAGAAATATCAGACTACCCCCCCATATTGGATACAATTGGTATTTAGATGGTTTATTTCTATATATACACATTTTCCCCCACCATATATAGATCTACACCAAGCTGCCTCTTATTGAATGAATGAATGAGTGACTTGTATAGCTCTACCTATGCGAACTGAATCGCCTCAGGGCGCTTTTTGCCGGCGGTGTCCATCTGCGGTATAGCGCGGTCCTTTGCCCCTTGGGGTTCCGACACGCATTATTATCTATTAGGTACACCTGTTTGAGAGCACAAATAGCTAAACCTGTTGGTCAAGTGGTTCAGCTATATGACCAAATATTTTAATTTGGAACATACCTGAGTTAAACCACTAAACTAAATGTTTGGTGCCAGGTGCGGTGCCTGCAACATCTCTGGAACAGCTTACCTCACATCCTACAGACTTGAAAACTTAGCTGTGACATAATACGTATTTCTTAGGGATGACATTTAAAGTGGTTCTAAAGGCTGAAGGGTGTTTATTAATGCATTCTATTCATTAGGATAAAAAAAAAAAAAAAATCTTTCTGTGGGCAACAGCCCTCCTCAGCCCCCCTAATACTTACCTGAGCCCCAGCTTAGTGGAGACACAGCAGGGGGCACCATTGGCTCCCACTGCTGTCAATCAAAGTCAATAGGCCAAATAGGAGAGGGGGCGGGCCGAGCCATGGCTCTGTGGCTGAATGGACACACACAGCAGTGGCTTGACTCTGGTGCCCCACAGCAAGCTGCTTGCTGTGGGGGTACTAAACATGAGGGAGAGGCCAGGAGCGCCAGCGAGGGACCCGAGAAGAGGAGGATCTGGGCTGCTCCGTGCAAAAAGTATAACATGTTTGTTATTTAAAAAAAAGAACACTTTAATATCACTTTAAGGAAGGACAGATGATACATATATAACTTGCCCTGAAGCCGTCAGGTGAAACCAGATTGCCACCCAGAGGCCTGCCGCCATTTGTGCCATCATGTTTGATGCTGTGCATGCAAGCTTGGTGCTTTGCTTGTACACATTTTCCATGCAGTGCTGACACACTTGCCTTATGTAGATGCACTGCATATATGGAGGATGTGCATGATGTTTACTGTGTGTAGATAGATTTATATTACAGATGTCACATTGGGGGGAGTTACTAAAACTCAGAATCTGGTGTAACTGTGCATGGTAATCAATCAGCTTCTACTTTCAGCTTGTTCCGATTAAGCTTTGACAATAAAACCTGGAAGCCGATTGGTTTCTATGCAGAGCTGCGCCAGATTTTGCACGCTCCAATTTCAGTAAATAACTCCCATTGTGTCTCACACTACATAGGATTTATGTGAAGATGTAAATCTCCGCAATCCTCTGCGCATGCAAGTTAATACAATCTTTAGTATCACCAGTTAGGGCACCATTACTTCTCCTTGAGTACCTGTATATATCATGGCAATACACCCACCTTTCATTTGGTGCGCAGCGTATATATGTACTATGGAACTGGATTTTTACCAAGGAGGCTTGCGTTCTGCATATTGTTAGAACAAATCAGTGTGGGTTAAATGCATCCACAGCAAGCTGTATTTGGAGTGTATCATATGTAATACCACTTTTATTTTGATATAATAATACACTGGCAATTCTACATTGATCAGGTGTCTGATACATACCTATGCACATGAGAGGACACAAATTAACAGATAGTCAACATTACATTGCAACTGGTGATTACACATCCATCTACTGAGGTATCATGTGACAATTATTTACAGATCAATGGCTGCGGAGATTAGTGCATTCACCATTTATTTGAGAACATAGTGATGATCATGCTGTTGGTACATGTGCATCGTTGGGTCATATAACACAACTGATATATTTGTACGCTACATTGTTTTTATATTATATTCAAAAGTGGTTATGCCAGGTATGTTATACTATACTACTGCAGTAGTCATTAGGAGCACATACTAGGTTTTTATATTTGTATAAAAGAGTAAAAGGATAATTTCCCCTTTTATAAAAATAGATAAATAAACACACATCTTTTTGTAGGTGAAAAGAAAAGTGTATTTTTTTTAATTTAACATTGGAGCCTGTAAAGCATTACACCAGCGATCAGCAGTTCCTGGGTGCAATGGCAAGATTCTACAGACTCTCAGGTATAGCTGTCTGCCCGTACCTCCAATACGGGCAGGGTGTTGCTGAATTTCAAGAAGAATCGATGAACTATGAGGACGCTCACCAGTGCCTTCGGCCACTGTGGCTGACAGCACTTGTAGTTCATTCATTCAGAGAGCTCTGTAAATGAATGGTGCAGCCGTGTAAGCGGAGCCCTGCATGGCCGCACCATACCATTTTTAAACTGTGACAGTGGGTGCGGGGAGAAGATCCCCTGTCCGCTGTCACAATGGGAGGGGGGGGGATCAGGGGGAGAGGAGGTAGGAGCTGGGAACACAGGTGGAACATGTTACATGTTGCAAAAGTGAACTAAACCTTTAAATAAATATTATTTTATTTTAGTATGAGCCATTTCCTTTTTTTTGGGGGGGGGGATTTTAAGGTTAATTTGACCCAGTGGGCTCCCTCTTTAAATATGGAGCACTTATGTCACCGTTTTTGGGACAAGCAAGGCTTTCATTTGGTGACATTTCTTTCAATTATTTTGTTCCACAGCGTCCTTATTGGTTCTCTATGACCATCTCCAGAGGCAAGAGATGCTGGAAACAAGACTAAAGAACTATATTGAAAGCTACTGCACAAGGGCATCCAGCAAACAGAAGATCAGTAGCAACATGTAAACAAACCGAGAGGCTGTAGGTTTTGTATGCATTATACTGGCTGCTTCTATTAGAGTTTCAAAGGCAAGAAAAAAGCTTTTTTTTGGCCTTACTTCTCCCTATAGATCACATAAGCAGTTCTTTCTGCACTCCTGTGACCCGTGTTCAGCCAACAGTCAGCTAAAGCCTGCTGTCACTCAGCCAGTCCAGGATGGGGAAAGCACCCACAAGCCTGGATCAGTTAGCTGGCTCAGCCTCTCTGCTGCGCCGCTGGGAGCCAGCCGCTCCCTCCCCTCCCCAGCCCAGCGCTCCAGTGAGCAATGGAGGAGCAAAGCAGAGAGCCGGTGACTGACAGTCACGGCTCCCTACTCAGAGTGGAGGAGGAGAACTAAGCGATCAGCGATGTTTGATCACTCAGTTGTCACTGCAGAGGTGGCGGGGGACAGATGCAAAAAACCCATACTTCTCTTTTAAGCTAACAAGTGACAGAACATTCTTAAACATCTGTGGGTGCACATGATTGGTAGAATTCTGTACAAGGAAAAAATAATATGACAATATTGGATTTTTCATTTCTCTGTAGCACAGGAAAAAACAGGATGCAGAAGGGAGAAAAATGGCAAATATTCTTCGGGCTGCCCTTGTTTTGCAAATTGCAAAGTGTGGCACTGAATGGGGGAATGCCCCTTTTTAGAGTTATACAGACCTTCTCAACAAAGCAGTGTTTGGTCAATATACAAAAGGGAACATGGTTACAAATGTTCTTTGGGCTACCCTTGTTTTTGCAAATTAAGTGTGGCAGGGGTGAGTGACCCTTTTTAATGCTATACAAAACTAGTCAACGAAGCAGTGATTTGTCACTGTACAAAATCCCTATACAGCTGCCTACTTTATGTTAATGATTCAAACAACATTTCACTACAGTATCACAACAATTTTGCAAGAAAGGAAAGAAGTAAAGAAAACAGCTTTTCCATTATGGCTGCAATCAATGTATTCTTCCCAACTACATCTGCTGCAGCCATAGCATGAACCGCCCAAATCTGACAGGCTGCAGCAGTGGCTGAGATTGCATGCTCCTTCTGCTGTTGTTGAAAGTGTCTATAGCATTTTTAGAACGACAATTCCATGACAAGTAACGGTTACCATGCCAACTGTCATGACTGGCACTTACTTAGCTGATGAGATAACCACAGAGTGTTGGTCTGAGCTGAGTATCTGAGATAAGTGAGCGGCTACAGAGTTTTCATAACCCAGAATCTGCCGCACCTGGAAGGAAGAAAGAGGTTTAAGAGCTGAGAACACAAAATATATATTTGTAGATGTCTCATTTGGCTTGCCAAGGACCTTGGTACTTCCCTACAAGGTGACTTACACCCAACTTATAGAACGAGCACATGTATTAATTATTGTGTGTACTAACCTCACAACCGTCGCTGGGTTCTGTTGTACAGGGATCTGAAACCTGAGCTGGCAGTTTGGTCTCATACACCATGATACTCCATCTGCCAAGGATGAAGCAACAGATTTTTAAACATTCTATTACAAACCTAAAATACCAAAATGGATTGATCATTGCATAGAAAAATAAACTGAATTACGCCCATCAGATTTGTTCTTTCATAAGCAGATATGGTAAAGTGAGAAGACAGTCAGTCTTCCTTTGCACTAAGCTTTTTAGGCTTCCAGCACAAAAAAAAGTAAACTGTTAAAGTAGAAGTCTGGGCTAGTACTAACAATGCTTAAATCGGCTACGACCCACCTTCTAACTCCTATACTAACTACCCTGTAAAGGCAAGACTCTTATACTTACCAATTCTCAGAATTCTCCAATTCGATCAAGTGACCTCCCCAGTGGTTGGTCTCCAGGGAAGAGGTGAGAACGCCAACATGTGCAATGCTTGGGCAGTGACTTCGCCCATAGGCTTACTATGGGGTATTTGTTGTCAGCTGTTCCTCCTCCCCCCTGAAGCTGGGAGGCAATCACATGACTGCACCAGAGCGCCCTGAGAATAGGCAAGTATAAGCATCTTTCTTCTGCAGGGTAGTTCATATAGGTGTTAAAAGGGGAGTGGGAGCAGTATTCAAGTTTAGTTGATTCTAGCCTAGACTTCTACTTTATATTAGAATGTGTGGTTTCTGTGCTCTGCACTGATGATACCATTTAATGCAGTTTGGAATAATGGCTCTGTTAAGTTACTCCTGTGGTTTTTGAATGTACAGTTGACCAAGGCACATAAAAAGGCATGCAAGGCTCCACCCACTATCCTACAGTGAAGAACAAACCCCTTTACTTTCTTAATACTAAAAGTAAACATGACATCCCGCTACACCACTAGAATCCTCTCCTTACCAATTAATCAATGCTGTGTGGTTGAGAATTTGATTTGGATCGAGATTGAAGTGTTACATTCTTTTATTATAGTTTTGTATGCTGTATTACTTTCATTTATTAGGCCTCTTGCACATGGTACTGATGTTTGAGCACCAGCATTTCTAGGCGTAATTTCAGGCATTTGCGTGTTGCGCATATTTGTGCGTACGCGCATTCATGCATACAATTAATTTCTTAGGCAAAATCTATTGAATATTCTATATTCTATATATATTCTATTGAATATGCAAGTACCGGTGCAAAGTACTGACTTTTTTTTTAATTTTTACTTAAACAATGGGTTGCATTTTAGATGAGTAAAAAAAAGCCCAAAAAACGCTGTATTGTGTTTTTTCGAGCTGCAGTGTGCAACAGTGTTCATTTCATTGACTAATATATTTTTTCGCCATAGTTTTCATCAGCTACATGTTTTCAGTAATGCACACTAAATGAAAATAAAGTTACAATTAAGTCAATTGATGAGAACTGACGAAAATCAATTCCAATTTTCATTTAATCAAATAAAATCGAATGGGTTTAGTTAAGTTGTAATGCATTAAAGTAGAACTATAGGCAACACTTTTCTTTTTTGATTTTGGAAAGAGAAGATTTTTTTTTTTGTCATCTGTGTCTCATTGTAGAGATTTCCCTTCACTTCCTGTCCCATAGCCAAACAGGAAATGAAAGGAAATCCCTGCAAATTATTGGAATTCCTTTGGGACCCCCAGAACACCGAGAACCAGTGTCCCCATTGGAAGATTTCCCCTCTATTATTTTCTAGAGACAACCCAAAATTTTGATTTTCTTTTACTTTCACTTTCAATGAGAACGATAAACAGGACAAATAGAGAGGGTGAATCTCCTCAATGGGGACACAGACAGCAATAAAAACTGACAATTTTTCTAATCTCTCTCCACTCTATCCAACACTAACAAAACGTTTTGCCTTTAGTTATACTTTAAAGTGATTATAAAGTCTCTTTTTTTTAAAAATAAAAAACATGTCATACTTGACTCCTCTGTGCAATTGGTTTTGTGCAGAGCAGCCTGGATCCTCCTCTTCTCGGGTCCCTCTTTGCTGCTTCTGGCTCCTCCCTCCTATCGAGTGCCCCCTCAGCCAGCAACCCTCTATGGGGGCACCCGACGTGAGTCAGAGTTCCGTGTAGCCATTCAGACAGAGCCCTGCCCCCTCTTTCGCCTGATTGGCTGACTGACTTTGGACAGCCGCAGGAGCCAATGGCACCACTGCTGTTTCTCAGCCAATCAGGAGGAGTGTCCCGGACAGCTTAGACGCCCGTGGACATCGCTGGAGAATTATGGGGCTCAGACAAGTAATTGGGGGGTGCTGGGGAGGCTGCTACACACAGAAGGTTTTTTTATCTTAATGCATAGAATGATTTAAGATAAAAAAAACTTCTGCCTTTGCAACTCCTTTAAGCATTTCTCTAGAATTGCCAAACTCATTATATACTCCTGGAGTAAAAATCTAATAACATGTTATTATTTATGGTATTAAGGTTTGCACATGCACTACAGACACAGATTTAGCCCTTGTGATTTATAATGTCTTAAATAAAACCAAGTTTCAGAAAAACAATAATATTGCTTTTTGACAAACAGAAGTGCAACTTTAAAATATATATAAAAAACAAAAAAAAAAACAGTGAACTGTTGGCTGTAATGCCAGGCTGTAAGTGGGGATGGAGAAGTAAATGGGAGTGAGGGTGTGCACAGGGCAGAGAACTGGACAGTCTGGGGAGGCTGTTATTTTATATAGTGCCAAACGCACTGCTACCTTGCTGGGAGGGGAAACGCTCACAACATCACATCCAGACACAAATCTGACAGAGGAGTTCCTCTTCTGTGGTTTGCAGGGAATTGTTCAAAACCTTCCAGGCAGCAGGCAGAGGGAGCCTGCGTCTGTCAGCTAATACAGCTTGCCGATAGAGTCAGGGGGCTGGGGCTTTAACAGACAGGCGGAGCTCAGAGGAAAGCAGAAGTTCAAGTGGTACTGGAGATTTTAGTTGACTAAAATACGATTCAAACAAATTAGATGACTAAAATACAACTAAAACTAAAATGGAATTTTAGTCAAAACACTATGGGGTTATTTACAAAAGGCAAATCCACTTTGCACTACAAGTCACTTGGAAGTGCAGTCGCTCTAAATCTAAGAGGTAGATCTGAAATGAGTGGAAGCTCTGCTGATTTTATCATCCAATCATGTGCAAGCTAAAATGCTGTTTTTTATTTTCCTTGCATGTCCCCCTCGGATCTACAGCAAATTTACTTCCAAGTGCACTTGCAGTGCAAAGTGGATTTGCCATTAGAAAATAACCCCCTATGACTAAAACTAAATCGAAATTTGGGTGTCCGTTTATGAAACTGTGATCAGTGGTGATCCCAAGGATCACCGCTGATCACAGTCCATTAACGGGTTTATGAAACAGAGATGATCGGGGGAGAAAATGCTCTCCACCGATCATCCCCACACACTGAGAATTTGTGATTGACTGACACAGAAATGGCCAGTTTAAGAAGCTGCAATCTCAGCACTTCACTGGCGATCTGTGTCCGAACTCACACTCCCCGATTTACCAGCTCAGAGATGGAGAATGGAGGAGTGACGAGAGAAACCCGGGGGAAGTGTGTGTGTATGTGTATATATATATATATATACACCCTGTTTCCCCGAAAATAAGACCTAGCGTGATTGTCGGTGATGGCTGCAATATAAGCCCTACCCCCCAAATAAGCCCTAGTTAAAGTCCTTGTAGGTCTTTTCAGGGAAACAGGGTAGGGCTTATATTGCAGCCATCACCGACAATCACGCTAGGTCTTATTTTCGGGGAAACAGGGTGTATATATATATATATATATATATATATATATATATATATATATATATATATATAAGTGTAGGGGGACAGATATTTTGTTAACTAGGTGGGCGGTCTCCTCCGGGAATGTCCGTGTACTGATCGGTGATAATTTATCACTGCTTAATAAAAACAGACATCTCCGTGTTTCAGTGAATTTCTGGTGCTGTAATCTCTTATGTCTCACGAGATTCCAGTATCAGGGGCTGTTCTCCACTGTTCGAAGCGTTTGTAAATCGCTTCAATCCCCCAAAGGATAAGCGATCTACACCTCTTCATAAACTGGCACCCAGAGGAGAACGATCTCCTCTGTGAATGCCAGAGAATGAAGAAGTGAAATTTTTTCACTGCTTCATAAACGGACACCTTAATTTCAAAATTAACCCTGGTGTGCAAGAGGCCTTACTATGAAGTAATTTCCCAACACTTTACTCTCTTTGTAACATTATGTTGTCAATGTATTTTTAGTGTGTGTGTGTGTTATTGTCCAACAGACTGTAAACTTTGTATTTGTCTCAATAATAATAATAATAATAATAAAAAAAAAAAAGAACTATACAACAAATTTACCTGTCCAGCATTTTAGTGCCAGCCCTCTCAAACTTCTCTAGTATTTGGGGTAACTGGGTGTCATCATCACATGCAGAGCCCCAGCCCAGCACTCTTGCCAAGTCATTCCCTGTTCCTAGGGGCAAAACCCCAAGCTGGCACTAAACAAAAAATAAATAAAAAAAAAAAAAAACTAACTATCATGGATAATGACAGATGTCAAAAACATGAAACTAAAGACCACTGTAATATATTTAAATTTGCATGTACATAAAAGTGATTTCATCAACATAAAACTCAACTCACCTGGAGATACTTACAATAATATATTTTAAAAAACTGCTGTTCAGCACTGCTTATATTAAATAGTATGCCTGGTACAGAGCTAAATATACAGTGTTAAAAAAAAACATATGCAGTATCTCTCTGCTAGACATGCACAGTCCATCATGTTTTCTCCCTTTAAAGACCCTTCAAGTACAGAAAAATACCTGCTGATCTGGCAGAAATGTACTCAGATCCTAAGTCCTGTTGCATGCTGACAATGCACAGCATTTTTGTGGACTGAGTGGTGTCAGCCCTGCCCAGCTTTCTTTACTTAAACACTTGCCAACCACAATACGTATATATACGTTACGGTTTGCAAGTGGTTTACCAGGATTATGGCTGAAGATATCAGCCATAACCCCAGTATTGAAGATAGTCTTTGATCAGTTCCATGGCCTTGGAGGGCCAGAGTGATGCCATGACGTCACTTGCAGTCCAGGAATTTTTTTTTAAACAAAAGCGCACAAAAACAGGACCAGTTATCTTTATCTCTATTACAAGGGATGTTTACATTCCCCATACAGGCAGAAGCGAGCACATACGCAAGTTGCGTACGCATATGTAAACCGTGTTAAAACCACACGTGTTATTTTATGCTGAGAAGTGGCTGACAACATAAATCTGCAACAGTTGTAATGAATTACTACATCTTTACATATTCAGCATCACTCTCCAGTCACAAGAAAATGTATAGGAAGTTATAAAAGACAATGTTTACATTTAAATTTGTTGCACATTATTTGGATACTAACAAAGAATTATTTTAGGAAAATACTGAAGAGAGACAGCCACCGCAATGCATAGGATATCCACAAGCTTGACATTAAAGCCTGGTAGTGGTACACACTAGCAGTTTTTTGCGTTCAACCTGAAAAAAATCTGACAGCTCCGGTCAGAGCCGCTGTATTAACGATCCATTGTTAGTACAGCAATCAGCCCCCCCCCCCCCCCCCAGAGTTGTTGTGCTCTGACATGGGGACAACCCCCCCCCCTCCCCCAGAACACTCCAATTAGCACTCTCAGCCAATCGGGAGCCGATCAGCTGCTGGTTTTCCAGCATGCTTGTTGGACAGAAGCTGGCTTCTGTCGGACCGGCTGACATACACACGGGCCCAACTTAGGACTACCCCTCTAACGCCTTTCACCTGACAGGGCTTAGTTCTAGAGCTCTTGTTATCTCTACAACCAAGCCCTGAAGGATGAAACACGTTGGGGGGTCATCTTAAGACAAGGACTGTCATTGTCAAGACAACTTGTTTTGCTTATGTAACCAAGGCTTCAAATGGTGATGGAGAAGAGCAGTTTGGGGCGGAGAATTTTTATTCTTAAGAATGCAAGAGTGATTTTAGGAAATTATCGATTGCATCATTTAAACATAAGTTTTTTTTTTCTGAATATACATGGGCTAAGTTTAAAGCCCCATTCAGACTTATGCATTTCATTAACACACTAACAAAGCAACCGGCAATAGACCCACAATGCAGAGCACCACAATGTACGTACCATGATGCATTAGGAAAAAGGATTCAAGTCGGATGTTAGCTGCATCAAATGAATGGACAAATGCATATTAACAAGCATCAACCCAAGTGTAAAAGGCCCTAACTGCTTACATCTGCCAAGATTTTTTTTTTTAACATTTAATGACTTCGTACACTGATAATAATTCCTAAACTCCAAGAAGCACCTTTAAAATGATTGCCCATTACTTCTCAGCTGGAGACTGAGAAGAGTGGCATGGGAAGCTTCTGATTACCGTAATTACTGCTAATATTGTGTGAGATGGTAGAGATTGGAGAATATTTGATTTAGAGCTGCATTTATAGAGTGAAATGTAACCCATAATCCTCCTGTCTGCTGTCAGCCACTGTTAGAGAACAATAAGCTGCACAACGACAATTCCAAACGAATGTGAAACGCCTTGCACTCAGCACAGCCATGAGACTTTTCCATTCAAAGGACACCTGTCATTAAAGAAATATGTGACCTCTTTTAAAATGGCAGTTGTCTTATTGTTGATTACTGAAACAACATGAATAACTTTGTCCAAGTCAAAATTCCTTATCTGCACTGAGCCAAAGTATTAAAGCTATAGGGCAACTGACATTTTTAGAAGGTGGTTAGCAATGGAAGCCCATGCTTTATGATAGCTCATCTTTAAGGTTTAAATATTACATAAAGAAAGTTTATCAAGGCGTCTGAAATTCATTAACAGTCATTCACACCATTATTACCTGCTTGTGAAGATTTAGAGCATCTATTTCCGAGAGAACCCAGCCTACGCTTCCATCTCCACCACATACCAATATTCTGAAAGTGTCGAATTTATGAAACAGACGTAAGCTAAAAAGAATATTACAAGTTATTAGTTTATATCAAGATAGCCTCTTCTCACTACATGTAAAATAAAAACATATGTAATGATTTATGCATAAAGAAATCCATAAAAACTGACCACTATGATTTGTGTACAAGCCAGTGATTTATGTTGCTAAAGCAATACAATCGATTGCTGCAGGAGACACAAAAAAGTTGGTGCATGAATGTTTTTTACCAAATATCTGCTTTGCTATTGGAAAAACATGTGCTGGAAATATTCCCTATTCAGCTGAAGGTGGAAATCTTCTGAAATACTCACTGTACAGAATAAGCAGCTAGGCAGCTGATGCAAGGAGAACATCGCTTTCTAAAGAGAAAACTCCAACAAAAGAGCTAAAAAGTAAAATTCTCTAACCTAGTGATGGTATACATAAAAGATATAGCAAGCCTCAAATATAGCCCCTGACATCACCAAGGACTGCATGTTATATTCAATAAGCTTGATGCTAGAGAAAATGGTCAGAGATTAGGGACATGCTGTAGGAGACAGTCAAACACTGGAGACATGCTGGAGTGGTCAGAGACTAGGGGAATACTAACAGAAGTTGTCAAAGGCTGGTGGAATGCTAACAGAAGTGGTCAGAGACTGTAAGGAATGCTAAAAGAAGTGGTCAGAGACTGGGGGAATTCTAATAGAAGTGGTCAGAGACTGTAAGGAATGCTAAAAGAAGTGGTCAGAGACTGGGGGAATGCTAATAGAAGTGGTCGGAGACTGGGGAATGCAAACAGAAGTGGTCAGAGACTGGGGGAATGCTAACAGAAGTGGTCAGAGACTGGGGTGATGTTAATAGTGTCAGAGACTGGGGGAATGATAACAGAAGTGTCAGAGACAGGGGACATGCTAGAGGTGATTGGCAGAAGACAATTGGCAGGGGATATGTTGTAAGCAGCTGCTAGAGATTATTGCCATTATAGCCCTGCACTCATCTGTGTTCTCTATACAGCCCCATTTAAATGACTGTGCTCACATCCGATGTTGTTCACTATAAAATCAATGATAAAAGATCACAGAACAAAATAAAAAAAAGTGAAAAGGCAATGGACTATACAGAAACTGTAAGAAACTGACAAACATGAAATAATTCAAAGCAAAACTAAAGAATATTTTATTGCCAGACAATGTTGAGAAAAACATTTAGCTAGCACAGACCAGTGTAATGAATATTTTTCCTGCTCTTGCTTAATATGCCACTTCTCACAATGCAGGTATAGTGGAATGTAGCAGCAGTTCTAACATTTCGAGCTCCTCATTGGCACCTGATCCACTACAGAATAAGAGGAAGCATTGTCTGGCTTTTGCTACTTCATAGGACACATGACACAAAGCCATGAGAAAAGTCTGTGCTGTACTAAGCCACAAGCTGAGCAGAAGGTCTAGATAACTCAGGAAAACACAGCCAACTAGCTGCCAAGGCCCAAGACCAGCAGGTTGTGCACAGGGCACCTTAATTTATTGCTTGCCATTCTGCATGACCAAAAAAAATATCTTACCCAAGATGAGGTCCACCATTCATGAGATCGAAAACTTGAGCTGGGTTCAAGAGTTGCTTGAAGCGTCTCAAGAACTTTACACCTTGGTTGTCTCCACTCTTTGAATTGACAAACACAAGCAAAGGGCTGGTGCAGGAAGGGGGACAGGTGGCTTTCCAAAACCCTGTTAAAGACAAAAACAGAGGAAAATCACAGATCCACTGTACGCTGTACAGAATTTTCCTCACTTCCTGTGGTTACACAAGGTCCCATCACTCACCATCGGAGTCTATGCTGTTGAGGGCCGTTGGGGGGATTACAGATACTTTACACTGGCCAAGTGGGCATTTTTTAGGTAGAAACTCCTTGCAGGATGTATGTACCTTCAAAAAAAAAAAAAAAAAAAAAAAAAGGCAAGTTACATGTAGGAAAGTAAAAAGACAAAACATGAAAGTATTTAAAAAAAATTACAATGTTGTGAATAACAAAAACCAAAACCAACCCCCTGGAACATGCCCAAAATAGTCTGGCAAGGCCACCAATTGGCTCAAATTGCATCCAATTCACAGGAATCAGCTGAAATCTTGGCTATAAATAGCTAGCGTTATTCCCCTTCCTTGTGTATACACCATTTTCTAGCACAATGACCAAACTTTGAGGCTGCATTCACACCTGAGCGTTTCAAAGTTACGTGGTTTTACCGCATTTTTATTGTTTTTTTACCGCAATTTTGTACAGGCCACCAATGTAAAAAGCAGAAAAACGCCTGTAATCTGCCCCAAAGAAGCTCATGTTCTTTTTTGAGCTTAAGGTGTTTTTCAGGCATTTTGCTTCAGGTGACAAAACGCTCAAAATGTGAACAGGTGCCATTGAAATGAATGGGATTTTGCTTGTTGGGCATTTTTCAGGCTTTTCTGGGGGCATTTTATGAGCTGAAAACGCTCAGATGTCAAGCTTTTTGCCACCCTGTATTATTATAAAAAACACCTCAGGATGCAGAAATATAATACATTATTTGTATGTTACATATATCTGTGTATGTGGTTTTTGTGGCTTTTGTTCTGTAAAGTCCACTCACTCCAAAACTGAATGTTAAAAAGCTATGTACTTCTGAAAGATATTCGTCAAACTGTTGAATATACTGAGAATTTTCATACAAATTTTTGTACATAAATCTACTAGCTTATATTCAGTTTAAGATTAACACAGAAAACCCCCAAAATGTTATCTGCAGACCTGGTGACAGATAACACAGTAACCCTAGCTTTTGTTTTCATCACCCTAGAGACTGTACACAATCCTTTGTTTCACAATGGTATCCTTTATACAGGGATTGCACGAACAGTTTTCTTAGTTCCTCTCTTGTGGACGATCTGTCACACGATGTATTACCGACAGTTAAACTTTAAAGGCTTGAGAACAAGAAGAGCTGTCAATTACTTAACATCCTGTTATGGCAATCTCACGTTTTGCAAACATCGATGTTTGTATAAATCAAAAAATTACTCGACAGACTAGCCTAAGCACTTCCATGTCACCCATCCACATGGCCTAAGATACTGCAGAGTCAGAACTGCAGTGTTTAGAGAAGAGAGCTCCACAAAATGTATACAGTATGTCAAAGTCAAATCGCTGATGTCTGATTCAGTGTACTTTTACCTCAAAAGAGTTGAAGTTGAAAGCTGTAGGTTGTAGCATATGGCTTCATACTGTAGATTAGTACTATAAATTGTACATTTGTCCATTGGGCAGTACTGTTCTGATGTTTAAGAGCTCTTTCACACTATGTGCGGTAATTGGCGGTTTTTTTCCCAGACTGGATAAACACCAGTCACCTCAACGGCACATAGAAATTTATAGTTTTACGTTCCCCTTGTACACCACGGGGTTAGTGTGACGTGCGGTGCAGTGTGGAAAAATACAACCATGCTGCACCTTTCTGCGGACCCACTGATGACACTGCATGTCATCTCACTGCTGTGGAGGCATGATTGAAGTATCTCTTTCTGTACGTCAAATAAAGTTAAAAAAAAAAAAAACAGTACTAGGAGCTGAAACGCACATCACACTGTCCCTGCACCGCAGATAATTGTGGGGAAAAACTGACAGCTGTATGCCAAAACACAGCATTTAGCATGTGGGCAATGTGAATGAATCCATAGGCGCAAGGAGCTCCCAGCGATGTGTCCCCTGAGGATGGCATCCCAAGGGTCCCTGAAAAATTACACTTTGTAAGTGGCACACCATTGTGTTTTGTTTTTTTCAATGTCACTAGGAAACATCATTACTTGCTTTTCTTGAACACGCCTCATGGGTAAGCCTTACCTCATGGGTAAACCTTTATTATGGCTGGAAGGCCTGCCTCATCTTTGCAATTGCCACTTTTTTTATTTTGCACTATCTTTTCACAGGTACTCACACTGCGCATGTTTTTTTGTTTTGTGTGTTTGCACAGAGACGGAACGTGCAGGTTATCGGGGGCCTGTCCTAAAGTCACAGAGACGTTCTGTGGCCTTCGAGTTATTCACCTCTCCTCAGAGGGATCCCTCTTTGGGAAAGCCCCTTACCATGTACTTGGTGGACAGGCTTTGGCTAGTCCCTAAGAAGTGGGTCCACCTAACTTCCACCTAGGAGGACCATGGAGTACTTTACTCCTGTCAGGAGCTTTGCACCCCGGGGGGGTTCAGGATTAGAGGCCCTTCCACTTTGAAGGTTTGCCATTTTTTTACTCTCTGTGCGCTTTTTTTTTATTTACAGGGGTCTGACAAACACTACACCGCGGAGCTCCATAGAAAAAAAAATTTGAATGAATCCTTAGTATTACCAAATGTTGGATTTGCTAACTGGACTCTCTCCACTTCTTTGAGCGCAATTCATGCATGGGTTTGAGCAATTAACTGAAGCAAGGCGGTAGGCTGCAGTGCAACGTCAGTAATGTGCACAGAAGCACAGAGCAATGGCAACAGAACAAGTAATATTCCTTTGCTTTGGTAAGGCGCTTGTGTACAGTTACTATGGGTCTCTATAGAGATCAATGACCTCTTTAAGCCTTCATCTTTACATACCTGTCAATACAAAGAAAGAAAGCCATTAGAAGGCCTGGAGTTATGCAGTTTGCAGGTTGATGAGGTCCTTGCTGTCTAATCTGTGTTTAAATCAGTTATTGCTACTATGGAGAAGAATGATTACACTTTACTTTTAATTTCTAGCAAAGTCAGATGTGGTTACATTATACAATGCGTTAATTAATGACAGGTGCTAGTGTTCACATTTTGCGTGTGTAACATGCACTACTATTTAACATGTCGCACAGGGGGCCCAATTGGAAAAAACATTCAGATAAATGGTGCAGTCAGTTTTTTGAACATCTGTGCCTGAGCCATGAGTCCTGAAAAAACTCTGTACATTAGGCTGCAACGACCTCTCCCTTTGGGTACTTGCATGTACAAGGTCATTTGGTGGCAAGACAGGAAAAAGGTATTATTTGGAGTTGGCAAATGGTGCCACTACTAAAAAGCGTCAGTGACACAGGAAGGAAACCAGCCCACATCTGTATATGTGATAAACTCTATTACTCCATCAGGTTTAAGAAAGTTTATCTGTGACACAATTACCAGCTCAGAACATTCTGTATTTGTTCTCTAAACAAAAAAAAAAAAAGGTCAACTGTTACAAACACTAAAGTGGATTAACCATTTTTTGCGATACAGTACTGCGTTATTTTAACTGATGATTGCGTGGTCATGCGACGCTGAACCCAAATAAATTTTTTTCCGCACAATCAGCTTTTTTTGTTGGTGGTATTTGATCACCTCTGCGGTTTATTATCTTTTGAGCTACATACAAAAACAGACCGATAGTTTAAAAAAATATATATATTTTTTTTTACTTTCTGCTATAAAACATATCCAATAAAAAATAAAAAAATAAAAATAAAATTTCTTCATCAATTTAGGTCAAGATGTATTCAGCTACAAATTTTTGTTAAAAAATCCCAATAAGTGTATATTGATTTGTTTACGCAAACGTTATAGTGTCTACGAACTTTAAGATATATTTTTTGGAATTTTTTTTTTTTTTACACTATTAATGGGGGCGATCAGCAATCTATAGATTATATAAATATTGAAGCAAGAAATCTACAGTAAAAGTGGAGATGCCATCTATAATAGCAAATCACTTATTTAAAACTTGTGGCAATGAGTTAAAGATTAGCTCTTTCACCAGTATACATAAACACCTTCAAGTGGTATTCATCTTCAGCAACTTCCCCGGTAGAAAATGTGATGCCTGTCCTACCGTTATGTACTATTCTGTACATTCATACACAATGGAGGATATACAAAAAGTATACCTGCTCCACCTCTATTGTCCCGTGTTCTGAAGAAAAGCACAGGTCCTGGGATAGGGTTCCCTGATCCAAGCTGCTGAGTATATATGGATGATCCCACACACGGGCCAAAGTTCCAAAAAAACTTTATTGATCCATACAAATGTATACTGCTAAAAAGCCGGTGTCCGCATACAATGGTTACTATAAATTGGCAATATGTCTGACCAGGTTAGCTGCAAAGGGACTGAAGATTTGTCTCCAGTTCCTTAGAACACGGGGCTACAAGGGTAATAGACAATACAAATAGAACACATTTGTTTTTTGTGAAAAGTAGGAAAAGAGAATTCCACTTTAAAGCAGGGCATATCTTATATAGACTCAGAAGAGCCCAAATGTTCTAACACAAAACAAATCTACTAGTTAATGCTAGTGGCTGCAGATTGCCAGTACAGGCTTTGATTATAAAATTACATAAAAATGTAAAAGTCATGTAATAGGCCACAGTCAATTAATACATTTAGCTGATTAAAGCAACATTTGTATCCTAATTTTTTCGAGTTTGAATTTGAGGCCCCTGATGTTTAATAGCAGTACAAACCACACATTTGTAGTAGTACAATAAGGCCTCATGCACACAGGCTGTTAAAATAACGTTATGAAAACGCCAGTATCTTTGCAGTGATTTTTTTTAAACTTTTTTCAGCTTTTTTCAAAGTTTTTGCAATAGCGTTTTTTTTAGCGTTTTTCCGCATTAGCGTTTTTTTTTTTCAAAATTTTTTTTTTCAATGGACCAAAAACGTCAAAAAACGGTGAATGACGTTTTTGAGCGTTTATCAGCGTTAGAGCGTTTTTACAGCTGAAAAACGTCTCTCAGAACCCACTGGTCTTGGGTTTTTTTTTTACAGCTTAAAAACGCCTATGCCATTTGCAGCTCAAAAACGCCTAGGTGGGCATGAAGCCATAGACTAACATAGACAGGCCTTTTTAAGCTGAAAAAAAAGCTCAAAAAAGCAGCTGTAAAAACATCCGTGTGCATGAGGCCTAATGGTGATTTAGTTACTTTATACACTGAATCCTTCAGTGGTTCTCAGCACTTTATCCAAATCTAAAAAAAAAAAAGTTTTTATATACACATGTTTTCAAGCCTGGAAAACCGCATACTCCAGAGCACAAGTTTAAAAATGTACTTTCACCCTTCCCCAACCACTTTTGATTATTTTTTTTTTTTAAATCTTTTTATTTATTTATTTTTTTAAACCTCCCGGGATCCTGACCTATGTGAGAATGGAATTTCCATGCACCACGACACACCGCTGTCTCTTCTTGCAGCCAGCTCCCCGACGCTGCTCCAAGGAATATACTCACCATGGGGGCAAGCTGCAAGAACCAGGTAGAGGCAGTTGCCCCTCAGATGACGTACGAGGGGAAGATGGCCACACAGGACCAGGTAATCAGCAGAGAAACGGTAGGTTTAGGCATAACAACACTGGATTCGCTAGGAGTGCATGTTTGTAGAGGACAACCCAGCAAAAAAATAAGAGGAAATATACTGCATATATGACCATATTTATAACCTTGTGTATGCCTCAAGCACTGCAATAGGGAATAAAAGAAATCCAGGGCGCATATGCAAAGTAAGGCCAATAATCCCTATGGCAGCACCTGGCACATGGGCAGATTAAGTTAAAACTATCCTAAAGGCAGAACATTTTTTACCTTAAAGCATTCCTTGCATTAAAGTGGATGTAATTCACTCTCATCGTTTCTAAACTACCGTAATATAAGCCGAGGCATCTAATTTTACCACATAAAACTGGGAAAACTTATTGATTCGAGTATAAGCCTAGGATGAGAAATGCGCAGCTACTGAAAGTGGAAAAGAGGGTCAACAATGCCCATTTGCAGCCTCACTGTGCCCATTAGCAGCCATAGGTCCCCCGAACTTCAAACTTGGTAGTTAAGGGTTCCTAGATACCCCCTAGCTGCAGCCAAAATTTGGGGTCTCTGGACCCAAAGTGTCCCGAAATGACTTTGCTGCAGATAGACACAGTTGACCGACTTTGGGACCCCATATCTCGGGAACCCCAAATTTGGTGTGCAAGCCCAGTGGAACTAGCACTACAACATATCCAAAGCTGGGGTTCCTAGCATCAAGTGGCCTCGAGATACGGGGCCCCAAAGTCGGTTCGGAAAATGTCAAGCACTTTTCTGCAGCAGAGAATGACATTTTCCAAACCGAATTTGGGGCCCCATATCTCGGGGCCACTTGGTGCTAGGAACCCCAGCTTTGGATATGTTGTAGTGCTAGTTCAACTGGGTTTGCACACCAAATTGGGGGCCCCAAAGTCGGTTTGTAAAATGTAATTCTTTGCACTAGAAAAGTGCTTGACTCGAGTATAAGCCGAGGGGGGGCACTTTCAGCACAAAAAATGAGCTGAAAAACTCGGCTTATACTCTAGTATATACGGTACTGCCATAGTGGTTATCTATAAGGATATACATGCCTCCTTCATGTATCCTTACCCCTCAAATGTCTCACCTCTGTCCATTATGAGACCCTCAAAACTGAAGATTCTAAGGGTGGGTCTGTTACCTGGAGCTCGGTGGGTGGAGTCGTGATGTCAGTAGTCTCCCGCCCACCTCTACACTCCCCTTGTCAACATCCATTTTCTCCTGTGTATTTCTTACACTGAACTTCTGCTATGATCTCTAACATCCAGTCAAAACCCAGGAAAGTCACCACATGACTTCAGCATGCCCAATCATGCTGAGTTGTGGTGCAGCCAATCCTGGGAGAGCTGGAGAAGAGAGGAGGAGGGGATCAGAAGTGCACAGAATGCCTCTCTCAGTCTCCTGCATGAGATAAGGAAATCACCTGTCACTCACAGCAAGGGGGAGAAATGGACTCCTATTTCTCTGTGTGTCTGTGTGTGTCAGTATTTATCTCACTGAAAAAAAAGATAAGAGGACTGCTCTGAGCTGGATTAACTCTTCATGGCAAGACTGGGCACTATCCTATACTGTACAAGGTGCAAGCCTTAATTAAAAAAAAAAAAAAATATATATATATATATATATATATATATATATATATATATATATATATATATATATATATATATATATCAGTTTACATTCACTTTAAGGTAAAAACATGTCCCAGTGGAAGTATTGCTCCCTCAGCCCCTCAAACTTACCTGAGTCCTATCTCAATTCAGCGCTGTGCCCATCTGCAGCAGCTGTGGTCTCTCGCTCCTCACAGGACAGAGAGGCAGCAATGGGAGCAGGGGGTGGGGGTGAGGGTGAGCCATGCTGTGTGTCATGCAGGTGTGCCCCCATAGGAAGCAGCTTCCTATGGTGGTGCACTGAGAATAGGAGGAACATGGAGCGCAGATGGGAACACTGGAAGAGGAGGTTCGAGGCTGCTCTGTGTAACACCATTGCACAGAGCAGGTAAGTATAACACGTTTATTCTTTCAAAAAATAAAAAAATAAGCCTTTACAAACACTTTGGAAAGGGCAAAAAAGAGGAAGGAGACATTCCTGGCACTCCAGGCTTAGAGGCAATCAACCCCCGATATTTAAAATGGGAAAAGTAAGTTGTGCCAGATCCAAATAGGGAAAACGAGTAGTACATGCTTATTAATAGAGAATTTAGAAGGAATATTTGACTGTCACAAAATCATATTTCATTCAATACAGCCTCGAGAATTTTATAACGAATCAGAAAAAATATTTATGAAGAGCACGGGGCTGTCCAGAACTGTGACCACTCCCTTTTAATTGAAAACATAGTAACTAGTATTTAGAATGCTAAATAAAGAACAGCAATATAAAAAAGCAGCCACATTTTAAAGCCCCACGGATGAGCCAGAACACAGCTTACTCATCCCAATCAAAGAAAATTCTTACATGGCCAAGTACAGCCATTCCTTACCAGAGTTCCTTGGGTTCCTTCAGAAGTTTCCAGAGGTTCCTTGAACAGTGGCAAACTGACCTCTAATCTGATAGAGCCTGCATAGTTCAAAGGGCCAGCATGCCTTGGTGGAGTCAGTAGCATGCTGCTGTTTTTAGCAGTCTATAAAGATGGCATTTTTCTCACAGACCACTAAATGTAAGAAGGCACTTCTCCAATGACCACTGACGTCAGGGACTGTCTTGTGCTTCTTTTCTGGACATTATTACTACTTTTCATTTAAAATGTTTAAAAAAAAAACAACATTTCATATTCCCGATATATTCCTGCTGCACCATGTACTTGTATGAAAAAGTATCCGGTTCTCTTTATATTGCTTCCTGTGTGAAATCTCTTGTGTTCCTGCCAGTCCCTCTGCGTTCCTATTAAAAACGGACCACACAAAGCATGAAAGCCCAGCCTTGTCAGTTCTCTAGCTATGCTGAGAACTCAGCCTGCTCTCCTCCAATGATCAGACTTGTCCTGACACACACCCCCTGCACAGCCTTTCACTGGAAAGATCAGTGTACTGCTGCTGCTTCCCCTCCAGCTCTCTGAGCTCTTTTGCAGCTGAGAACAGAGGGAATGTGATCACATAGGAAAAAGGGAAAAAGGTATTCATAATGTTTTTTTTTTAATATCTATACACAGATGTTTTGCCTTTCATTTCTATTTTTTGAATTGTTTTACAAGGTGAGGGTTTTCAATCACTAACTTTATAATTACTGATAATTCTGTGATTATAACTGAAAACATTTTTTATTGTTTGAAAAAGGATGGTCTAGTTTGTCTTACCGCTGCTTTGCACCACAGACACTGCCAGTCTTGTAGACGCAACACACTGCCACAAGTCTTCTCGCATACCGTACACTTGGCACTAACAGGCAGGTTCCCCTCCAACCACTGGTGTGGCATTGATACCTGTAGAGATCAAACACAGGAACAAGCTTTCTTTAGCATAGGCTGTATTAAACAGTGTAAACATCAATGTGCCATGAGAAAAGTAAGTCAGACAAACTGACACTGCCTCTTGTTAAGGCATACTAACCCCATCCTCATCCTCTATGATGTCTTTCCCAATTGAGGCCAAAGTAGTCCATTTGCAGTTGTTTGTAGCTCTCACGGCACACCGCTTGTGAGACTTAAACTTGCACACTGCATACAAAGTGAAAGAAAATAAGGAAAATCAGATGTCACAAACTCAGGTTTTATTACAAAATCTAATCTTATTACAAAATCTGAGTAATATAAAATCCACAAAATGACACCATCGGACTTGATAAGCCCACTGTTTATAAGAAGATATATGACCTATCATAGTTCTTTGACAGATACTTTAATGCGTGTGATTAACAAAATTGCCGCTCAAGTCTCGTATTTTTTAGTTACTCACGTTTGTTTTCTGTTATGCAGAGCATTTACATCTTCACTGTGGGCATGTGAAGCCCACTTGGAGTCTGTTTCGGGATAAGGTGTTGCTGGCTACCCAGCATGGATCTCCTGATCTCGCGCGTGTGCAGTATACACAGGGTGTAGTGCAGGAAGATGCCTGTCACACATCTCCCAGGAGACATTGCAAAGCCAGAAATAACACGCACGGCCGTGGTGGGGGGGGGGGGATCAAAAAAAATATTCCAAATTGTAATTACTGCACACATTACTGCTGGATGGTGAGGACTGCAAAATGTGGGTGGAACTCTGCTTTAGGCCTGGTTCACACTGGTGCATTTTGACATGCAATTTGACATGTCAAATCGGCAGTAATTGCCGGCAGTGGTACCGTCCTAATCGGTGCGACGCTGCATTCGCGGCGCCGCACCCATTTCAAAAAGTAGTTTCTGTACTACTTTTTGCGATTTTAGGGTGCAATTTCCATTGACATCTATGCAGAATGCCACACAGATGTCTGTGAAAACGCAGCCGAAATCGGGACTGACATGCGGGAGTGAAAACTTCATTCCCACAGCTCAGTGTGAAAAGCAATGTATTTGTTATTTCATAGCAGAGTCTCCGAACATGTAATAAACTGTTACCATGTCAGCCATGGCAAAGTTCTGTAGAGCACATCTACAGCCTGTTTTTTTCCATAAACTACATTATAAAAGATGAAGAAAATGTTCAGATCAATCAGTTCCCCGAGGCTATCTGTTGCTTTAGGTTTTGCTAAATGCAAAGGTTGATTGATGCACAAACTTTACTAAACCTGTTTACTGTGAATCTACATTTTTGGTTGTGCTTGCTTGAAGCTTTAAAACTAAGCATACTATTTCTATAGCTTCAGATCAGCTCAAATGTGAAAAATACAATCAGAACGGTAATTGTTCTGTATAAGTGTGATCTGGAAAACGCAAAAAAAAAAAAAAAGATCGCATTTATGTGCAATTTTTTAGCTGGCTGGCAGAATTCTTTGCTAGAAAAACAGGGTCACTTTCATTGCAGGAACAGCACTTTGTTCATAGCAGCTGCTGCCAAAGGAAACTGGACAGAGATCATATATTTCTGGTGCTACTGGCAGAGTGCAAAATCTAATGCAGTTGTGCATAGTAACCAATCAGCTTCTAACTACAGTTTATTCAATTAGGCTTTGACAATAAAACTTGGAAGCCGATTGGTTTCTATGCAGAGCTGCACCAGATTTTGTACTCTCCAGTTTTAGTAAATCAACCTCATAGCCACTATATGGAAACAAAACACAAAGGGGGCCTATACTACTCCATAATCCACAGAGCAGGAAGTCAGGTCACATCAAAGTCACTGACTTCAAGTGTGCAGTTCTTTATGATAAATAAATCTCAATTTATACAGCTCTGATAATTAAAGCAAACACACATGTAAACAATAGAATTGCTCTAAAATTGCTCTTAAAAAAGCTGTCAGCCACTCAGCTTCTCACCTCTCCCAGCTTCAGCACAAGCAGATATCCACTACAAGGCAATCAAACTAGTGTATCTCTGCTTTTACTGAAGCTGGGATAGCTGGAGAGCTGAGGAGCTAAGTGGGCATCGGCTGGCAGATTTACCGGTCTCTGCTAAACTACCCCGATCCAGCAATACAGCTACACAGTTGTCCTTATGTTTTTGTGCTTCTTCTGATCCTTTGTGAGTATATTTTTTTAATGTTGCTTAATAAAGTTATTTGAGTAGTATCACACTATGTGAGCTTCTTTTTGGCTTTCATATGCTCATCCTAAGATTACTAAGTGGAAGGTGGATGAGTACTAGCCTGTATATGGAGCAAGTGTAAAGTTGGCCATAGATTGAGTGATTTTCTTTCCTGCAACCATGGAAAGAAAAATTGCTCAATTTCCCTATCAACACAGTCAGGGTAGATGGGGAAATCCCTTTGCAGGAGCCATTGTGTTCTCTCGGCAGGAAGGTGGGGGGGAGCCTTCCCTGCCCGCGGGACACAGTGATTACGGCTAGCAGTTACAACAATAGAACACAATGGCTCCGCGGTAGGGATTCCCCCATCAACACTGTGTTGATGGGGGAATTCAAGCGATTTTCTTTCCGTGATTGCATTAAATAAAATCGCTCCATCTATGACCGGCTTTACACTTGCTCCATATTTAGGCTAGTACTCGTCCACCTTCCACTCATCCAACTGTGTAGTTGTATTGCAGGATCTGTAGTTTAGCAAAGACTGGTAAATCTGCCACCCGCTGGCCACTCAGCTCCTCAGCTCTCCCAGGAGAGGTGAGAAGCTGAGTGGCTAACGGCTGGCTGATTTACCAGTCTTTGCTAAACTACAGATCCAGCAATACAGCTACACAGTTTACATGGATTTCCAATTGTGATTTTGTCACGTTTGGAGGACTTTTTGTATGGTGGTGGAAATTTTAGGACGATACACCAATCGGACACATTACGCGCAAATCTTTATGAAGGAGTGTTTGCATGGATTTTTGATTATAAAACTTTATCACGTTTGGTGGCCTTTTGTGTCCCAATTTTTTTCACTTCTTTTTTAGGAGAAATTTTATTATTTACACAAGTGTTTGCTTTAGTTATCAGCGCTGAACAAATTGAAATACATTTGTCATAAAGTAATGTGAACTTGAAGTCAGTGACTTTGATGTGACCCGACTTCCCGCTCTGTGGATTTTGGAGTAGTATAGGCCCCCTTTGTGTTTTGTTTCCATATAGTGGCTATGGGGTTGATTTACTAAAACTGGAGAGTACAAAATCTGGTGCAGCTGTGCATAGAAACCAATCAGCTTCCAGGTTTTTTTTGGCAAAGATTAGTTGAACAGGCTGAAGTTAGAAGCTGTACTAGATTTTGCTCTCTCCAGTTTTAGTAAATCAGCCCACATCTCTGTATGACAGCTCTAAAGAGGTGAGCTTCTCTTACCACTGATAAGCAACTGAGATCCTCTCTGCAGCGAATGCAATTGGATATACTAATACTGGTGGTATTTCAGCATGCACGTTAATGAGTACCAATATTAAAAAAAAAAAAACATACATCATGTACATTACAATAAAGGGTCAAAAACATACATCATGCACATTACAATGAAGGGTCCTATTAGTTATCTGGGGACAACCCAAAATTTGGAATTTTATTTTTTATTTCAACTTTCAATGATAATGGTAAACAGGACAAATAGAGAGGGTAAATTTCTCTAATGGGGCACAGACAGCAACCCAGTACCCATATGTTTTTGGATGTCAGGAAGAAACTGCAGCATCCAGAGGTAACCCACACAAACCACATGCAGGTATGGCCCTGGTCTGCAGGAACCTAATGCTGTAAAGCCGGATATACATGGCTCATTCTTCTCATTAAGCCAGTATGCTGAATGTAAAAAACAGAATGGATTCCCCCATACACACATTCAAGATGGATGCAAGAGTCCTCCCCGCTGTGTCATTGTTTTCTGACAGTGGAGGAGTCAGCTGGACTCCTCCACTGTGAGAAGACACTGATCAGTGCTGCAGTGCTGATCAAACGAAAGCTTTCCAGCAAGCCCATTCCTGAGCAGTCGATCAGTAGATTGACTCCTCTCAAACAGGACTGGCCATAGACTGATCGAAATTCGTCCGGTCCGTGCTGAAGCAGCTGAATTTCGCTCCATCTCTGGCCAGCTTAAGATGTCAACAATGACCACTGAGCCGCTGTTGTGTTATGCAATACTATTGGTCTAAAACTCAAAAGCAGACTTCTTTTAGAAATTTGGATGTTTTTTTGTTATTTTAGTTTAAAACAGGGGTGTCCAACCTGCAGCCCAAGACCGCTATGATCACCGCCCAACACAAAATTGTAAACTTACTTAAAAATGTCGATTTTTGGGGGAATTTTTTTTGTAGAAATACATTTACACTTAGCAAACACATGCATCCGAAGAGAAATTTAAAACATTTTACTGAACTTTTAGAAGTTTAATCTTCCCAAAGAAAAATCTCTCTCTCACAATCACGCCTTATCCATGTCATCAGTTTTCAGCAGCACCATGTGGGCAACTATGTTCAAGGATGCAGCATATCAAGAGCAAAATTAGAACCAAAATATCTGAGTACCTCAAGAATTCATTGAGAATTGCTACTATATCCATCATACCAGATATTCATGTGTTAGTTATGAAAAACAGTGTCAGATATCGCACTAGTTTTATGCTGTCCTCTTTTACCTTTATCCACTCACAGACTGCCCACCGTACATATACTGTGGCAGGACGGCAGCTCTGCGCCGGATCACGTACCTAGTACGTGATCTGAAACTTCCGGGTCAGCGGCGCGAATGCGTGCCGCTGGTGACCCGCTTCCACTGTGATAAGACACAGCAAGAGCCACAGACTCTATGTCTGTCGGCACCCACCGATCATTAGACAGAGAGCCAAAACGGCAATCTGCCTATGTAAAGCAGGAATATGGATCAATGCTTTCCCGTAGAAAAATCACCTCCCACACAGTGCACAAACACTGGCTAGGCACACAGGTAACTGTTTGATCGCCCGTTTAACCCCTTCCCAGCCAGTGTCATTACTGCATATTTTTAGCACTGATCACTGTATTCGTGTCACTGGTTCCCAAAAAGTGTCAGTGTCCCGACTGTTGCTGATCGCTGCCATTACTAATAAAAATAAAACATTTAAAAAAAATAAATAAAATTAAAATATCCCATAGTTTGTAAACTCTATAACTTCTGCGGTAACCAATCAATATACGCTTATTGGGATTTTCTTTTACCAAAAATATCTAGCATAAACTGGCCTAAATTGATGAAACATTTGATTTTTTTTTATATTTTGTTACTGGATATGTTTTATAAACAGAAAGTAAAAAATATTATTTTTTTTCAAAATTGTCGGCCCTTTTTTTTTTGAATAGCGCAAAAAAAAAAAAACGCAGTGGTGATCAAATGCCACAAAAAGAAAGCTCTATTTGTGGGGGAAAAAAAATACAAAAAAAATGTATTTGGGTACAGCGCCGTATGACCACTCAATTGTCAGTTAAAGTAACACAGTGCGTTATAGCAAAAAATTGCCTTTCCATGAAGGGGGTAAATCTTCCGAAGGGGCCAGTGGTTAAAATAAAAAATATTTAACAAAAAATGAAATTTTATTACTCAGAGGTCCATTATCTATATCAGTGATTGTTAGCTTGTAATCTACCCGACTTTTTCTGTTCATCAGCCGTCCATATTGTTAGTGTAATTTTATGTTTGGTCCAAGACAATCATCTTCTTCCAATGTGGCCCAGGAAGGTCAAAAATTTGGACAGCCCTGATTTAAAATGTTTTAATCTTCCACCAATATATTACATCAAGATAAGAGCCACCACAAACATAACCAGCCTACAGCAGGTATATAGCAATGTAAGCTGCATCAGCGTTGTCAGGGTATTCTGTTCAAATACATTACCATAATAACAAAGTAAACATTTAATCTTCAGTAAAGGTAAGGAGGCTTTAGTAAATAGTATGGAATCCCAGCCCTGCCCTGTGGCAATGGATGATTCATTAAAGAAACTAACAGATACAGTACAAATTATATATTAATGCTAGCTATAATTAACTGAACGGTGCTTAACAGTCCATGTAACCGTTTTATGGTACGTTTTTAATATCTGTATGTCATCTTAATGCTCAAGGGAAGTCAAACTGCACTTCATGTTTGACATATCGTAATGTCTTAATATTATGAATGCAAGATCCTGTGAAGGCACAAACAGCGAGACCACAAATCTGGAAGGGCGGCATAGTGGCTTGGAGATTAGTACATTTGGCTTACAGCAGGTGGAATACTCACCATGGATATTATCTGCACTGCCTAATTTTTTATATGTAGAAATACACACACAAAAACACAAATATACAAGTTTGAGGTTTAGAGATTTCCAAACAGAAACCAGCTAAAGATTGTACAGCACTACATATGGGATTTGCGTAGGTCTCCTTCCACATACCTTCACAGGAGAGTCCATGGGAGGTGACCCCGGACAGAGCTTCACGGCACACATTGCAGTAGGTGGGTCGAGCATGGGAGCAGGCATACCAGTTGTGCATTCCGGAGAAGTGGTCCACACTGTACTGGGCAGACTGGAAACATGAGAAAAAAGAAAAACATAAAGCCGTAGATCGTCCAGGTAAAGAAATGTGTACACGCAGGCACAGCAGGTCTAAATACTGCCTTAAGCAGTGCTGCCTATCAGGGATTGTTATGCAAATGATAGGAGAAGTGACACTACCCTAAACTTAGGAGGTAAAACTATTTCCTGATTGTTTCTCTGCACAAGAGAGAGAAAAAAAAAAAAGTAGAAAGTGCAGAACAAAACTTGCAAATACTTTTCATAACTTCCAATGATAACAAATCTGACAGGTAAGTCGGCAAGTTATGCCCCACATTCTATAAATAGAAAGTAGCATGTAAGACTTCCTCGGAAAGAGAAATACTGCTCTGTCATTTTACCCCTCCCTACAATAATAAATACAATGGGCACTTGTCCCTCCCAGGTCGATGACCCAGTATCACTTAAATCTTCTTCCTAGCAGCAAAACACCACATATTTGTCACTGGATATATACAGGTTACTACCTCAAAGAGCTCACGGTTCTGAGCAGACTTGAGCGCCGCCATCCATTCCTCCATGTCCTTCCTATTGTCAGCACTAAGGATCAGTTTCCGAAAGGGAGTAAACACCTGTAAAGAGTAGACGTGGGGGATTTAGTGTAATTAAAAGAAAAAAAACTGATTAAGGTCAGCTAAGAACCAACAAACCCAACGGAGGGAGAAGGTAGAAGGTGTGAGCAATTTGTTCGGAAGGAGATGTTTGCTAAAGGTTTGGAACCCTAGAGCACATGGTTGCTCTGGAAAGACAAACAAGGGCTTGCCTATAAACTTTCAAAGTGAGAAAGGCGGCACAGGCTCATGTTTAGAACTAGAAATTCAACAACTAGATTCACAGGGCACCCTGTTTCAACCTAAAATACAATTAAAAAAGAAAGTGCCTGCACAGTCTGACCGCCCTGAGCCTTTAGGCCACTTTTACATTAGAGATCCGTTTAGGTCCAGCAGTCCGTTTTTTCAGCCGGACCCGATTGGACCCTTTATTCTATAACACTGCACTGACCACCAATGCAGTTGGGAATGTAGGGGTGTCAATGTAAAAAGCACTGCCATTTCCCATCAATAGGGAGCGGGGGTTAAACAGCACTACTACTGAGGCAAAGTTTGGGGTGAGGGGGATAGGTTACCAGAACTGACACTAATGTTGGGGGTTATTTATGCATTCCCTGACGTCAATACTGAGGGTTATTGTTGTAATTTTAAAATTTGTACCTGCTGTATTTTTTGCACATTCCTGAATGTTCAGCAGCCCATTGAAGTTAATGGGCTACCGAAAAATGCTGCACGGGAGCGCACTTGGATGCGTCAAGATGGTATGAACCAGCCCTAAAGCGGAACTAAACCCTCCTATCCTTCATAGCCAAAAAAGATGTAATCTTAATCTAGCCATACAGTAATACAATTTGTTCAAATTTTTTTGCTTTAAGAATGTGTGTTCGATTTTCTAATCATTAGTGGGATCAAATTTATTTCTTTTTTGACCACACTACCGAGAAAATTCAAAGGAGCAGAGTGGAAATTTTTTCTCAAATGAACATATTTCTAACAGTGTTTTCATTTGGGAAAGTCCATTAATTCCAAAATCGATTGTTACAAGCAAATTAGTATTTAACCGCTTCAGCCCCGGACCATTTGGCTGCCCAAAGACCAGAGCGTTTCTTGCGATTCGCCACTGCGTCGCTTTAACTGACAATTGTGCGGTCATGCGATGTGGCTCCCAAACAAAATTGACGTTCTTTTTTCCCACAAATAAAGCTTTCTTTTGGCGATATTTGATCACCTCTGCAGTTTTTATTTTTTGCGCGATAAACAAAAAAAGAGCGACAATTTTGAAAAACAAACACATTTTTTTACTTTTTGCTATAATAAATATCCCCCAAAAACTTTTTTTTCCCCTCAGTTTAGGCCGATACGTATTCTTCTACATATTTTTGGTAAAATAAAAAAAATAAAAAAATCGCAATAAGCGTATATTGATTGTTTTGCACAGTTAAGTTATATAGTCTACAAAATAGGAGATAGTTTTATGGCATTTTTATTTTGTTTTTTATTAGCAATGGCGGCGATCAGTGATTATCGTGACTGCGACATTATAGTGGACACGTCGGACAATTTTGACACATTTTTGGGACCATTGGCATTAATACAATGATCAGTGCTATAAAAATGCATTGATTACTGTAAAAATGTTACTGGCAGTGAAGGGGTTAACACTAGGGGGCAGTGAAGGAGTTAACACAAGGGGGCAGTGAAGGGGTTATTGTGTGTCCTAATTTGTGTTCTAACTGAAGGGGGTTGGGGACTGTACGGCGAAACTAACAGATCGCTGTTCATACTCTGTATGAACAGACAAACTGTCAGTTCCCTGCTCAGAGAAAGGGAAACTGTGTGTTTAGACACACACAGTTTTGGGTTCTCCGTGTGCCCTGAGTGATCGCGGGAGCCCGGCGGTGATCAAGACCACCGGGCACTCGCATCGGCTCGGGGAGCGAGCGGGGGCGCGCACGTGCCCCCTAGTGGCCACAGGGCGAAGTGACGTTACATAACGTTTTTTCACCCAGCCGTGCCATGCTGCCGCAGTACAACTGCGGCGGCTGGTCGGCATGTGGTTAAAATACTTTTGAACAACATTCATTGAGTCATCAAATGTACTGAGAATTTTCATACAAATATTCGCACAGCTGGTCATAACTCTTAGTGTATGGCCAGCTTTAGCCTCTGATCTGCAGTTGCCATTGTGCTGCACATATGATCAGTTATTATACAAGCCATTTGATGGCTTGATAGTTATAGCTCTCAGTATGCTTTAGGCTGCAATTACACCTGAGCGTTTCAAAGTTGCATTTTTGCCACGATTTTTACTGCAAATTTTGTTCAGGTCACCAATGTAACAGGCAGAAAAATGCCTGTAATCTGCCCCAAAGAAGCTCATGGTTTTTTGGGGGTTTTTTGAGCTTAGGGTATTTTTTCAGGTGTTTTGCTTCAGGTGATAAAACGCTCAGATGTGAACAGGTGCCATTGAAATGAATGGGATTTTGCTTGTTGGGTATTTTTCAGTTTCATGAGCTGAAAACGCTCAGGTGTGAATGCAGCCTTAATGTAACCTTTTTGCAAAACTGTTAAGTCAGTGGATTTAGTTATGCTTTAAATGGGTGTCTCAACCCACTAACTGCCACTCTAGTTGGAACAGCTTGGTCTGTGAAAGGAAGTTGGGGAAAAAAAAGAACACCTACTGGCTGGATCAAGAAGTGAAAATAGAGGCCAAAAATAGAAAGATAAGTGCAGCCACCACATCTATAAAAACAGCAGAAAGAGGGCGCCTGGGTCAGTGTTATAGTAAAAGCAAGTAACACTTTATTCAGATACACTTACATAAAAGTATCTTGCAAGCTGAACACAGGGTGGATGTGGATCACCAATCAAGCAGTCAGCCATCACAAGGGATGAGAAGAACGCTGTGAGGATAAGCTCAGACCTGCCATATGGAGGTGTATAACCACTAGCATCTCCAGCTCGCACACCTGCTCTCACAGTAAGAGACAAAATCAGGAAGGGGGCGGGCCGCAACGCGTTTCCAATGTGCCCCCCTCTAGAGGGGACAATTTATACTGTCAGAATAAAACAAAAAACACCCAATCAGTACAGAGACTGGGCGTGGCCAGTCGTCCAATCAACAGGGCTATACTGGCCAACTTTTTTAGCCGTAATCGTCCTGGGCTTTGTGGTGGGATATCAGCATTTTCAGCTGGCGATTTCCTACACCATAAGAACGACCATATCGGCTGGTCAGCCGCTAGCTCGTTCTTACGGGCGGCGGGAGGGGGGGATGTGCTTCTACCGACTCACCTCTGCGATCAGTTAATCAGAGAACAGATCCGCCAGCCCCGGATGTCCACCATAGAGATTTCCGGTGGACCAAGTGGTCACCTGAGTCTCTATGATCGTCGGAGGCCAGGCGCGATGTTATGACATCACGCCCGGCCTCTGCATTCAAAAAAACTGCGCCACCTCGGCTGGGAAGCTGTGATCGTTTTTTTTTTTTTTTTTTTTTTTTTTTAATTTTAGGCTTCCGAGCCTAGAGGTGAGATGTGGGGTTTTATTGACCCCATATCTCACTGCAGGGATGTTTACATTCCTTGTAATAGGAATAAAAGTGATCAAAACATTTTTATTTTTTTTTAAAGTGTATCAAATTAGAAAATTTTCAGTAACATTAACAATAATAAAAAAAGATTTTGAAGTGCCCCTGTCCCTGTGTGCTCGCACGCAGAAGCGAACGCATACGTAAGTCCCACATATGAAAACGGTGTTGAAACCACACATCAGGTGTCGCCGCGAACGTTAGAGCGAGAGCAATCATTCTAGCCCTAGACCTCCTCTGTAACTCAAAACATGTAACCAGTAAAAAATTTTAAAGCGTCGCCTATGGGGATTTTTAAGTACCGAAGTTCGGCGCCATTCTACGAGCGCGTGCAATTTTGAAGCGTGACATGTTAGGTATCTATTTACTTGGCGCAACTTCATCTTTCACACAATGCAAAAAAATTGGACTAACTTTACTGTTTTTTTAAAGCATAAAACAGTTTTATTTCCCCCCCCCAAAAAAAAAACGCGTTTAAAAAATTGCTGCGCAAATACCGTGCGACATAAAAAGTCGCAATGCCCGCTATTGTATTCTCTAGGGTCTCTGCTAAAAAAACATATATAATGTTTGGGGGTTCTATGTAATTTTCTAGCAAAAAAATGATGATTTTTACATGTAGGAGAGAAATGTCAGAATTGGCCTGGTGGGCAAGTGGTTAAATAGAATAAAGGAAAATGGGCACGAAAAAATCCTTAAAAATGATAAAAAATATCATCTGATCCGAGTGAACGGCTGCATAGTAACACATCTAAAATAGTATTTTATATTAAATGGTAAAAAAAAAAATCAAATAACTATATAAAAGGTGACTTCAAATAAAATAACTTATTATGATCACTACATAATTACACTAAAAAATACAAATGATAAATTTATCAAGATACACACCAGGTAATAATTCTTATCAGCATATCTAAAGGGCAATGGATATATACACACACAGACTATGAGGAGAGGGCGGAAAAAAAACAAAACACCTTTTGCAATCTGATGGGTATGTGTAAAAAAAAAAATCAGATGGTGGCTCTTCTGGTGCCGCTTCGTCCAGCACCACCAGAAGAATTTTAAAGATAATTCAGGTAAAAGCTATCAAGCAATTCTACAGTTGCTCAACAAAATTAGTTATATATTGTTTGACTTGCCCCTGTGGCCTCCTATATGTAGGCTGCACTATTTGGGCAGCAAGGGCCTAAATCGGGCAACATCGGAGACTTATTGAAAAGGGATCATTATTCAAAAGGGAACATAGCATCCCTAGGCGCTTCTTTTATGTCCATAATAAATCCACTGAAAGGTTAAAAGTCTGGGTGTTGGAATCTATCCCTCCTTGTGACTCCCGGGCTGAAAGGCTTCAGAGGTTATGCCGTAGGGAAACCTACTGGATTTTTACCTTGAATTCATTGGCGCCTGGGGGTTTGAATGAGGAGATAGAAGGCAACACAATTCTATGATACCTACACCTATACTCACAACAGAATATTCTCTTCTCGCCCCCCCCCACCTTTTTTTTTTACCGCCCCCTCCTCATAGTCTGTGTGTATATATCCATTGCCCTTTAGATATGCTGATAGGAATTATTACCTGGTGTAGATCTCAATAAATTTATAATTTGTATTTTTTACTGTAATTAATTATGTAGTGATCATAATTGGTTATTTTATTTGAAGTCACCTTTTATATAGTTATTATTTGATTTTTTACCATTTATTAAGAAGGAGGCGGTGCCTTGGAAACACGTTGCGGCCCACCCCCTTCCTGATTTGGTCTCTTGCTAGTTCTGTGAGCGCTGGAGACGCTGCTGGTTATACACCTCCATATGGCAGGTCTGAGCTTATCCCCACAGCTCTCTTCTCATCCCTCAGGATGACCGACTGCTTGATTTGTGATCCACATCCACCCTGTGTGTAGCTTGCAAGATATTTTTATGTAAGTGTATCTGAATAAAGTGTTACTTGCTTTTACTATCGTACTGACCCAGGTGCCCTCTTTCTGCTGTCTTTGTTTGTGTCTGAGGGAACTCCCATTTCCTGCTGAGGAGCTGCCGGTGACTGTGTGTGCAATCCCCATCCACCTGTGGATCCATCCGTCCTGTGGATTTCTCCTTGATATCCCTTACTACTATGGACTGTATGGACTAATTCTTATTAATTCATTTTGGGTATATCTTGTTGTCACACGCTACCTGACAGTTCTGTGTGATATATTGCCACCACATCTATGAATTTCTAAGCTACAATATTATAAAGGTTTGTTTTCGTATTTAATACCAATTTAATATTTATTCCAAGTTCATTAAAATACCTAGTAATTCTGCCACCCAGGTCCCTGATCAGGAACTTCCCGTTATGAAGTAATAATGCTCTTTTTCTGTATTGTCACCGCGTCAAATTTGCTTTTGATGGAGACTACAAGCTGACATGACAATGTTCATTGTGCAGGCATGTTCCGTTGATGTTACCATTTAAGCGGAACTAAACCCTCCTACCCTTTACAGCCAAGGAAGCTGCCATCTTAGTCTCTGTTTGTTCTGCAGTTGTCATAGTGCTGCACACTTGATCAGTTATGATTCAGCCATTTGATGGCTTGACAGTTCGGTTGAGAGCAGAAGCAACTGTGACAGTTATTCATGACATGCCTTATATGCAACCACCACTTGAGAGTGCATGTTGACAGGAAATAGCAACAAAGAGGCTGGAGGACATAAAACGCATCAAGATGCAAAAAAAAGATTAAAAAAACAAAACAGTATTTTCAAAAATAAAAAAGATGGCAATTATTTACCACACACAGGGCTTTAGCAAACGGTCATCCAATTTGAGTTTACATCTACAAACCAATTTTTCTACACAAAGCAGAAAAGACAAATTTACAGAGGAATCAGTGAATGTAAAGAAACACTGTGGAATTGTAAATACTTGAAAAGAGAGCCAGCTTCTTTTATTAAAAGAGAACAAACACTACTTCTCTAAACACAGAGCAGAGTGCAGAGCTAAAAATAAAAAGGAAAACCACACAGTATTTACAAAAAGCATTTCCTAATCCTTGAATGACACTATGGGAACATTGTGCATTATAAGAAACTATATCCCCGCAGCTGTCATTTCAGAGACAAAAAGTTTTAGAAAAATACATAATAGTCTGAATTGTTCTACTCTTTTGTAACTCCGTAAAGGCATGATTACGTGCACTTATGTATGCAACTCAGAAAAAGCAAAAGGGCCATAAAGGCTTATTCTTTCTATAAGCTTTAAGGCTAGGTTCACCTTTTCCAGAAAATAGACTATGCAGTAAATGGGACCCAGTAGATATTAAAAAAAAAACTATTTGAGTGTGTAAATTATTGTCATACCTGTAGACCATTTGGGTCGCCCTGGAGCTTGGTCAAAATACTCCCAATTAGCAATCCCCATGTCCTGCCTTGTTGCCAGGACATGAAAACCATTGGACACTCACTTCCAGCATTACAAGAATGATCAAAAAGGCAGAACATGGGGACTGCTAAATGGGAGATTTTCTAAAGGCTTCCAGGGGGGCCCAAATTGCCTACACATAGGACAACAAAATGAATAGTCATTTTACAGGGGCCTCTCGCCTGCATAGGCTATTCTTTGAAAAAGTTGAACTTAGCCTTTAATATACACCTGTCCGTACCCTAACAGGAGGCTTCTGCACTGCAAGGTGGGCACTAAGATTCCCGAATACTGTTCTACTGTCATTTGTAAACTTTACCACTTCATGACTGTTTTCTGGCCCACCAGGCCATTTCACATGGCCCATGCACATCTCCTGCAGCTGCGGCACCCCCCTTCATCCCTGCCCCCACCTTGTACCAGCAGTCGGCAGCAGAGAGGATGAAGGAACTCCTTAACCAGATCCTGCCCCTCTTCCTACAGCTGCAGAGAAGCTCGTCTCTGCCCCCTTCCTTGTCTCAGCAGTTGGCAACAGAGAGGATGACATATCTCCTCCTATAGATCCTGTACATCTTCCTGCAGCTGCAGAGAGGCTTGTCTCTGCCCCCTTGTCTCAGCAGTTGGCAGCAGAGAAGACAGAACTCCTCCATCAAATCCTGCCCCTCTTCCTGCAACTGCAGAGAGGCTTGTCTCTGCACCCTTCCTTGTCTCAGCAGTTGGCAGCAGAGAGGATGACAGAACTTCTCCTATAGATCCTGCCCCTCTTCCTACAGCCGCAGAGAGGCTCGTCTCTGCCCCCTTCCTTGTCTCAGCAGTTGGCAGCAGAGAGGATGACAGAACTTCTCCTATAGATCCTGCCCCTCTTCCTACAGCTGCAGAGAGGCTCGTCTCTGCCCCCTTCCTTGTCTCAGCAGTTGGCAACAGAGAGGATGACAGATCTCCTCCTATAGATCCTGTACATCTTCCTGCAGCTGCAGAGAGGCTGGTCTCTGACCCCTTGTCTCAGCAGTTGGCAGCAGAGAAGACAGAACTCCTCCACCAGATCCTGCCCCTCTTCCTGCAACTGCAGAGAGGCTCGTCTCTGCACCCTTCCTTGTCTCAGCAGTTGGCAGAAGAGAGGATGACAGAACTTCTCCCTTTAGATCCTGCACCTCTCTGTGCATCCACAGCACCCCCTTGTCTCTGCCTCCCATGGTCTCAGCATTCAACAGACTTAGACAGCTGACTCCAGCCCTCCTCTGCCCATCCTCCAGGGGGGGTGCACAGTGATATAAGGGTGGGTGTGGGGTTCTGGACATCCAGTCTTACAGATACAACTGACCCTTTGAAGGCAACCTTGATGCTGATGAGGTCCACAGTGACACTCCTACTATAGTGGAATGAGTGTGAGAAATAAAAGCTTAGTTCCTGATATACTACAAGTATTCTCTGTGCTGTACAGTGTTCATTATTTTGTCAAGCCTAAGAAGGGCCAGATACAGACACATTTTGAGAATGTCAAGTCCTAAACTCATGAGGTTTTCTCCCCATGTCTAAGCAATGAGAATGTTGTTTTAATGAGAAATTGTTGAACTTGCTAAATATAACTGATTTTCAAATAGACCAGAGCTGTTCTATAATGAAATGAACATGCTTGATATTATTTCTGTTTGCATGTTTGAAAAAATTTGACTTTCTGCTTTCTCTATTTTTTTTTTTAATATGACCACCTCCTAGACTGTTCCTTCCAATGGGCCACTGGACTAGGACAAGATTAGCACAAAAAAAAAAAAAAATTACAAACATGCCAAGTTCCTTACACCTTGGTAAAGGAACCAGACACATTCCAGAAACTAAAGTTTGTTTATGCACTTCCTTAATATTTACATAGGACAAATGTAACTGAATATGAAAAACATTTGCATTTCTAAAGCTCCCAAATACTTTTCAAATTGCAAAATAAAACATAACTTGGGGTAAACTGACCCCTGAGAAACAGAGAAGGATGAAACTAAGGACTGAGAGATCTGGGTAGGTAGAGGTAGGGATTAGCAGTATTATGGACCTCATGGTTTAATGTTTCTAAAAGAAAACTACATTTGTTTCCCCTCTAACAAGCAATTAGCTTCTCTTTCTCATTAAAAAAAAGAAGAAAAAAAAAGTATCATCTTTTTTCATGTAGACAATGGATCACAGGAAGCACCTACATGGTTAACAGAGCACGGAATTAAAATTAGACTTGAGAAACTTAATATTAATAAATCACCGGGACCAGATGGCTTGCATCCGAGGGTTCTTAGGGAACTCAGTCAGGTGATTGCCAGACCGTTGTTCCAAATTTTTACAGACAGTCTATTGACTGGAATGGTACCAGCTGATTGGAGAAAAGCCAATGTAGCACCAATATTTAAAAAGGGCCCAAAAAACATCCCTGGGAATTACAGACCAGTTAGCCTAACATCAATAGTATGTAAACTCTTGGAGGGGATGATAAGATGACTATATACAAGATTTTAGTAATAAGAATGATATCATTAGCAGTAATCAGCATGGATTCATGAAGAATCGTTCTTGCCAAACCAATCTATTAACCTTCTATGAGGAGGTGAGTTGCCATCTAGATAAAGGAAGGCCCGTAGACGTGGTGTATCTGGATTTTGCAAAAGCATTTGACACAATTCCGCATAAACGTTTACAGTACAAAATAAGGTCTGTTGGTATGGACCATAGGGTGAGTACATGGATTGAAAACTGGCTACAAGGGCGAGTTCAGAGGGTGGTGATAAATGGGGAGTACTCAGAATGGTCAGGGGTGGGTAGTGGGGTTCCCCAGGGTTCTGTGCTGGGACCAATCCTATTTAATTTGTTCATAAACGACCTGGAGGATGGGATAAACAGTTCAATCTCTGTATTTGCAGACGATACTAAGCTAAGCAGGGCAATAACTTCTCCGCAGGATGTGGAAATCTTGCAAAAAGACCTGAACAAATTAATGGGGTGGGCGACTACATGGCAAATGAGGTTCAATGTAGAAAAATGTAAAATAATGCATTTGGGTGGCAAAAATATGAATGCAATCTATACACTGGGGGGAGAACCTCTGGGGGAATCTAGGATGGAAAAGGACCTGGGGGTCCTAGTAGATGATAGGCTCAGCAATGGCATGCAATGCCAAGCTGCTGCTAATAAAGCAAACAGAATATTGGCATGCATTAAAAGGGGGATCAACTCCAGAGATAAAACGATAATTCTCCCGCTCTACAAGACTCTGGTCCGGCCGCACCTGGAGTATGCTGTCCAGTTCTGGGCACCAGTCCTCAGGAGGGATGTACTGGAAATGGAGCGAGTACAAAGAAGGGCAACAAAGCTAATAAAGGGTCTGGAGGATCTTAGTTATGAGGAAAGGTTGCGAGCACTGAACTTATTCTCTCTGGAGAAGAGACGCTTGAGAGGGGATATGATTTCAATTTACAAATACTGCACTGGTAACCCCACAATAGGGATAAAACTTTTTCGCAGAAGAGAGTTTAATAAGACTCGTGGCCACTCATTACAATTAGAAGAAAAGAGGTTTAACCTTAAACTACGTAGAGGGTTCTTTACTGTAAAAGCAGCAAGGATGTGGAATTCCCTTCCACAGGCGGTGGTCTCAGCGGGGAGCATTGATAGCTTCAAGAAACTATTAGATAATCACCTGAATGACCGCAACATACAGGGATATGTAATGAAATACTGACACATAATCACACACATAGGTTGGACTTGATGGACTTGTGTCTTTTTTCAACCTCACCTACTATGTAACTATGTAACTATGTCTGTTAAAAGGAAGCAGGAAAAGATGGTGATCATTTGACATCAATGTGAAATACACTCACCGGCCACTTTAGTTACACCTTGCCAATACCAGGTTGGACCCTCTTTTGCCTTCAGAACTGCCTTCATTCTTCATGGCATAGATTCAACAAGGTGTTGTAAACATTCCTCAGAGATTTTGGTCCATATTGACATAATTGCATCATGCAGTTGCTGCAGATGTGTTGGCTGCACATCCATGATGTAAATCTCCCGTTCCACCACATCCAAAAGGTGCTCTATTGGATTGAGATCTGATGACTGTGGAGGCCATTGGAGAAAAGTGACCTCATTGTCATGTTCAAGAAACCAGTTTGAGAGGATTTGAGCTTTGTGACATGGTGCATTATCCTGCTGGAACTAGTCATCATAAGATGGCTACATTGTAGTCATAAAGGGATGGACATGGTCAGCAACAATACTCAGGTAGGCTGTGACGTTTAAACGATGCTCAATTGGGACAAAGGGGCCCAAAGTGTGCCAAGAAAAATATCCCCCACACCATTGCACCACCAGCCTGAACCATTGTTACAAGGCAGGATGGATCCATTCTTTCATGTTGTTTACGCCAAATTCTGACCCTACCATCTGAATGTCGCAGCTGAAATAAAGACTCATCCGACCAGGCAACGTTTTTGCAATCTTCTATTGTCCAATTTTGGTGAGCCTGTGCGAATTGTAGCCTCAGTTTCCTGTTCTTGGCTGACAGGAGTGGCACCCGGTGTGGTCTTCTGCTGCTGTAGCCCATCTGATTCAAGGTTAGATCTGTTGTGCGTTCAGAGATGGTAATCTGCATACCTTGGTTGTAAAGAGTTGTTATTTGAGTTACTGTTGCCTTTCTATCATCTCAAACCAGTCTGCCCATTCTCCTCTGACATCAACGAGGCATTTTCGTCCACACAACTGCCGCTCACTGGATATTTTTTCTTTTTCGGACCCTTCACTGAAAACCCTAGAGATTGTGCATGATAATCCTAGTAGATCATTTGATTGGCTGATTAGCAATTTGTGTTACCAAGCAATTGAACTGGTATACCTAATAAAGTGGCCTGTGAGTGTAAATCAACAGTCATGCCAATTAAGGCATCTTGCCTCTTCAAAACACATCCAAATAGTAAGCTTTTCAGTAAGAACTAGGCCCCCCTAAGGTCAAACTGGATTAATTCTCTCGATTTATCCTGGTGACCATTATCACCAAGTGTGAAAGTGAAGGAAATTCCAAATTTTGAGTGGTCAGAGAAGAATAGAGGGGAAATCTTCCAATGGCAATGAAAGTTCTGGTGACAATTGGGGACCTCTCTTCACTTTGGAGGAATTTCCTGTCACTTCCTGTTGTAGCTATGGGACAAGAAGTGAAGGAAAATCTCCCAAATCTGGTACAGATGCAAAAAATAAAAAATGACAGGAGTTATGACCCTCCAAAATGAAAAAAGGGTTGGCTATAGTTCTATTTAACCTTAAAACCTCATTTGAACACAGCAAATGGACAGTGAATGCAGGGAAATGCAAGCAGGCAAAGTTGTCTAAATATGTCCGATTACTATTTTATCCTTAAAACACGAGGATCATTCGGGCTTTATGCCAGGTAGGAACACATCCTTTAACCTCAGGATGCTATTAACCTTCAGACACCACATGAAAATGTGGGATCCAGAATGGTTGTCATCCTTGATACTGCCAAGGCGTTTGACTCAGTAGAGTGGCGCTATCTATGGACCTGTTTGGGAAAATTTGGTTTAGGGCCTAGATTCATTAAGTGGGTGCAACTGTTATACCAAGCCCCAGTGGCTAGAGTGCTGGCAAATGGGCGGAGCTCTGAAAAATTTCCCCTTACTAGGGGCACACGACAGGGATGCCCTTTGTCTCCACTATTGTATGCACTTGCGGCAGAACCATTAGTGATAGCGATACGCTCTCACACTAATATAGTAGGACTGCGGGTAGGACACATGACCAAAAAGGTTAGTACTTATGCTGATGACACCCTGTTATACTTGGACAGCTCAACGGAGGTCTTGACCACTGCCCTGACCCTAATAGAATGCTTTGGCTCCTTCTCAGGCCTTTAGAATCAATTGGGATAAATCTCAAATACTTTCCCTTGACAGCTTCCCAACACCCCAGGACCAGGTCACCCTACCTTTACAAAGGGTGGATCAATTGAGCAAAAAAGGAAAAAAAAAAAATTGTTGGACTTTATATGAAGCACATAACTCAGTCAAAAGAACCAGTGTACTGTATACCATAGTTATTTATTACAAAAGGTGTAGGTACACATGTAAGATAATAAAAAATAAATACAATTGTATAATATAATAGTAGATCTCAATAAAGTCTAAACAATTCATAGTATAGAACAAGTGTCTCGACATAATGTACATAGTAATAATGGTATAATGTAATAATAGATGTTAATAAAGTCTAAACAATTCATAATATAAGACAATTGTCTCGACATATTGTAACATAGTGATGAACCTAGGGTATGTAGACCGAAATTGTAGTGGTAGCATATAGGCACAAGAACAATGAGGGATTGGTTCATTATAGTAGACTGTGATATGGTACAGATGTTAGACATGGAAGCTGTGACGTAGCATCATAGAAAAGCTCTACGCGTTTCGTGGTTACATTACCACTCAGGAGCAGATGCATAGTTTGGGGGTATCTATAATTAAAAATGCCAATATAATAGTAGAAAAGGATGTAAAACACAGAATAAAGAGGGGGAGCATAAAGGTCGCAAAAACTCTTACCAATCTGTAGTATATGGGTACGACTGTTGGTAATATCAATAGTAGAGGGCACTGTGGGGATATTACCAACACGACTGTTGGTAATATCCCCACAGTGCCCTCTACTATTGATATTACCAACAGTCGTACCCATATACTACAGATAGGTGAGAGTGTTTGGGACCTTTCGTGTTCCCCCTCTTTATTCTGTGTTTTACATCCTTTTCTACTATTATATTATTTTGGCATTTTTTATTATAGATACCCCCAAACTATGCATCTGCTCCTGACGAGTGGTAATGTAACCACGAAGCGCGTAGAGCTTTTCTATGATGCTGCGTCACAGCTTCCATGTCTAACATCTGTACCATATCACAGTCTACTATAATGAACCAATCCCTCATTGTTATTGTGCCTATATGCTACCACTACAATTTCGGTCTACATACCCTAGGTTCATCACTATGTTACAATATGTCAAGATAATTGTCTTATATTATGAATTGTTTAGACTTTGAATTGTTTAGACTTTATTTATTGAAATCTACTATTAAATTATACCATTTTATTCATTTTTTACTATCTTACATGTGTATGTACACCTTTTGTAATAAATAACCATGTTATACACTGATTGGTTCTTTTGACCGAGTTATGTGCTTCATATAAAGTCCCACAATTTTTTTTTCCTTTTTTGCTCAATTTAATTGGGGATGGAGATATATATTACTATTGCCTCATACAAAGTACCAAATTTAGTTTAGTTCTAGGTATTTTTGTTCTCAAAAGGGTGGATTAAATCAAATACCTAGGAATACAAATCACCCGGGACCCAGCAGACTACATTGTACTTAATATAAAACCCCTATTTGATATGCTTAAGCACAAAACTCAGCTATGGGACAGGTTGCCGATAGGAGTTATGGGATGCATAGATCTCGTGCAAATGGTGCTGCTGCCCAAAATTCTTTACATGATATGGCACTCTCCGGTATACTTGGTGCTTAAACACTTAAAATCTATGAAAGCGATACTCAAATCATTTATATGGGAAAAGACTAGGCATAAACTGCCCTGGGGCAAACTGAAAAATCTCACGGATCTGGGCGGGGTGGCATTACCGCATTTTAACATGTATTACTTAGCGGCGCAGTTATCGCAGCTATTCTACATTGATAAGACAAATAGAGACAGATTTTTTCATTTTTTGCGCCCTAAATGGATACACTTAACAGAGGACCCCTTTGTTGCAATCACGGGGGTGTTAGAGGTGCAGAGGTGATGGGAACTCAAACATCATTGTTGCACCACTACAGGCGCATATGGGATGTAGTGACTGACAAACTTAAAAACTACCTCAGACACACTCACACAGCCCATTATGGCACAACGTGACTCTCCCTGAATTTAAATTCCAGAGTCTGAGATATGGAGCTCCAGGGGACTTTTTTACTTGTCTCATCTAACTCTTGATGGCAAAATAATTTTCTACAGAACGACCACAACATACAGGGATATACAATGTAATACTGACATACAATCACATACATCGGTTGGACTTGATGGACATGCGTCTTTATTCGACCGCACCTACTAAACTAAACCTACTAAACTAAACTCAGGTCGGAGCACGAGTTACCGACTCGCATGTTCTTCCGGTACTTACAAATTCGACACACTTTTAGAGCACAATTCCCTACTGGTAGCCCTCAACTGGACACCAATCCTTTAATGGAGGTGATAAAAAGCTCTAACCCTAAAAAACAAATTTCCGTCTTCTATAGCATGTTGCTGCTACTTCCATCCTCCACGTCGGCATACGCGCTGAAGGCTAGATGGGAGGAGAATGTGAGAGCAACGGAGGATGAGGAATGGAGTGATGCCCTAGACACATGCAAACTAGTATCCCCTAAACTTTGACCGCCTCACATAGATCTATATACTCCACCGTTCATACCTTACTCCATTTAAAATATTTAGGTACAAAACGCGACCAAACTGCTCTTTGCCCGATGTGTAACCAGGAAACAGGCACATTCTGTCACCTAATTTGGAGCACCTCTAGGGTGCAAGGCTTCTGGACACAAGTTGTACAGTTCCTGAATGATACAATGGGCTCTCCTCTTACACTACACCCCAAACCTTGCCTTCTGGGGATATATCCAGAACCAGATATGGATAAATTCACTTAAATCTTCCTAAATTAAATGTTTTTTTTTCTGTGCGGAAAGTCTTGTCAAGGCAGTGGATGAGAACTAATTCACCTGAGTTCAGTACATGGATAGCAGAAGTGAATAACAGCTTACCACATAAAAAACTCATATATAAGCAGAGAGGCTGTCCATCAAAAAACACTAAAATCTGGGATAGGTAGCTACAAACCTCAGAAACTCTTAGTTAGTCAGGCAAACCTTTCTCTTTGTACCTGTAAATTGCCCTTCATCATCGTTTTTGATATTTAGTGGTGACTGAGTGATGAGGAAATGTTCGTCTACAATGTACCATGATTATTCTTAATATCTTTTATGATATATGTGTCTATGCGTGTCTCAGCATGTAGTATACGAATGTCTGTTCAAGAGAACCGTTGGTAAGATTGTCAAGCATATCTAACATTTCCTACGCATATAATTCATTTATAAATTGTTATTTTTTTGTTTCAATAAAGATACTGTTTTTTTTTTTTTTTTTTATAAATTCTTTATTTTCTGACAGTCATATATTACATGCCACATGAAACATTTCTTTTAAACATCATATCCACATATACAGCTTCTTTTTGTCATAATATAACTACTTAGCACGTTTCCTTACAAAATAATTCTAAATCTCTTCTGTTCCAAAGGCAAGCATATCTTTCCCCTTTCTTTTCCCTTAGCCCTTATACCCCCCCCCCCCCCCCCCATCCCACAGATAAAGAAATAAAAAAAAAATAAATAAATAAATAAATTACCCCTTCAGGGGGGGGGGGGGGGCCTCCTCAGTTCCATTCGATCCTACATAGCCCCCTTCTCCTGTTCTCTAGTTCTGTACTCTACTAGAGGGGACCAAATCCTCCGATATTTCTCATCTTGTTCTTTCAGCATCATAGTCAGGTTTTCCATTTGTTGAATTTCTATAATTCTAGCCCACCACTGGATTTTAGTCGGAGGGACTGTACTCTTCCACAGAGCCAGTATACAAGCCTTTGCGGCAGTGAGAAGGTGTTTAAGCAGGGAATTCCTATATTTTTCCACCGATAGGGGAACGTCATTTAATAAGAATGCAGCCGGGTTGCTCCCAAGAGACACGCCTGTAATATCCTTAATCGTTTCCTCGACCATTTCCCAGAAGCTCTTAATTTCCTCACATTCCCAGAATATGTGTAACATCGTACCCACCCCTCTCTTACAACGCCAACACCTATCTGATACCTGTGGAAAAATTTTTTGAAGAGCTGATGGTGTTCTGTACCATCTAGTAAGGATTTTATATCCTCCCTCTTGGTATCTGCTAGCAATCGATGTTTTATGTACTGATTTTAGCATTTTAGCCTTCTGTTTTTGAGTAAACGTTACCCCTAACTCTCTCTCCCAGGCTTGCATGAAGTTGAGCTCCTGTGGGGCTTCCAGGCTTGTTAATGTTTCGTAAAAATGTGATAGGGAGTGCCTCATACTTTCACCATTTAAGCAGTTCCGCTCAAAGCTGGATAGCTCCCGTATTACTGGGAATGTTTTGATTTTTGAGCGGATATACGCTCCTAGCTGCATGGACCTGAAATAGTCCAGGTCTTCTGCCACTTCTCCCTCTATCTCGCCTCGTGTCATCAGACGGCAGTCCCTAGAAAAGTCTATGAGCCTACTTTTCCCTTTATGTTTTACTACCTCATACCTCCGATCGATTAGGCCTGGTAGGAAATCCGGGGCGCCTAATACCGGGGTCATTGGGCTTGGATTTGGTGAAAGATTTGTTTTTTTAAAGATCATATAAATGGAGCGGATGGTTGCCCCTGTTAGCGGATGTTTTTTCACTATAGTGGGTAATTCTGATTTTCCTATCCATGCTATTCCTTCCAATGGAATTTTAGTCGTCGCCTGTTCTAACTGTACGTGTGGCTTCCTTACGGAAGCACACCATTCCACCACTCTCGCTAGTTGTAGGGCTTCCCTATATCGCACTGGGTCTGGAAAACCAATACCTCCTTTTCCTTTTGGGAGTACTAAAATGTTTCTCCTTACCCTTGCTGGTTTACCTGCCCAAATGAACCTCAGGAACCTTGATCTAAGGTCCTTTAAGAAGTTCGATGGGATCTTTATTGTCCCATCTCCTAAAATCTTGTTTAATTTGTCTTAACAGCGGGGCATAATTTAGTTCAAACACTCTACTAAGCTTCTTTGGGATTTTGGTCCCCAGATAACTTATATGGGAGTCTGTCCACCTAAAATTGAATTGTGATTTTATCTGGTGTGTTTCAGTTGTCTTCATTTCCAACCCCATAGCTTCGGACTTAGTGTAGTTTACCTTATAATTTGCTAAATCTCCAAAATTATTTATCTCACTTAGAAGGGAAGGGAGGGATTTGGTTGGAGAGGTTATAAAGAAGATCAGGTCGTCAGCATATGCTGCTAACTTGTGTTCCTCTCTCTCTGTCTTGATACCCCTAATATTGCAATCAGCGCGTATTTTCCTTAGGAAAGGTTCCAGTGTGAGAATGAAGATAATTGGTGATAGGGGGCATCCCTGCCGCGTTCCATTTTGTATCCTAAAAGGATCCGACAGTCTGTCATTAACCTTAACCCTCGCACTTGGAATTGAGTAAAGGTTTGAGAACCAGCTCAACATTCCTTCACCCAGTCCAATATGTTGTAAAGTTGTTTCAAGGAAAATCCAATCGACCCTATCGAAAGCTTTTTCTGCATCCGCTGAGAACAATATAAGGGGTTCCTGTCTGCTCTGTGCAGTGTATATTGCATTAATTACTCTCTGCGTATTTTCCCTCCCTTCCCTTCCTGCCGTGAATCCCACTTGGTCTGGGTGAATCAGTGCCGGAATATGCTCTTCTAATCTTAACGCCAGAATCTTAGAGAAAATTTTTAAATCCACGTTCAGCAGCGCAATTGGCCGATAACTAGAACATTGGGATGGATCCTTTCCCTCCTTCGGAATTACTGCTATATGTGCCATCAAAGTCTCTCTAGGTATCCTCCGTCCTTCCCGTAGGGAGTTAAAAGCCGCTGTAAATCTCGGAGCCAATTTATCAGCAAAAAGTTTATACTACAACAGGGTATAACCATCTGGGCCCGGGGCTTTCCCTACCTTTAGAAGGTTTATTGCTTTCTTAAATTCTTCTATTGAGATTGGTACATCTAGTTCTCGTGCTACCTCCTCCGTTAACCTTGGCATTTCTGAATTGCGTAGGTATTCTTTTGCCCTCTCTTGTTTGTTTCTACACCTCTGTGGGGGCTGGTGACCATCCAGCTGGTAAAGACCCTCATAATATTCTCTAAAAATCTGTGCCATCTCCTGTGAGGAATTCGCCACCTCACCCCTCTGTGTTTTAATACCCGACAAATGAGATTGTGTTGAGGCATCCTTGAGGGCCTTTGCCAGCATCCTACTTGGTTTGTTCCCGAATTCATATAGTGTCCGCCTTCCCCGTTTCAGTTTTGCTTTTGCCTGTTCAATAAGAAGAGAGTTCAGGTCCCCTCGGAGGCCACCTAGTTTCTCCTCTAATAACTGTGTCTGAGATTTTTTATGTTTTAATTCTACTTCCCGGATTTTTTTAAGCAAGTCCTCAATCTGTACATTAAGCTTTTTTTTCCTATACACCCCTAGTGATATCAAAACTCCCCTCATCACACATTTGTGTGTTTCCCAGACACAGAATGGGGTAACTTCATTCGACTCGTTTGTCAGAAAGAAGGAATCTAGTTCCTGGCTAAGTTTTGCTCATACTCCTTGTCTTTTAGTAGTGTTTCATTAATCTTCCAATGCCATTCCCGGCGTTCCTCCTCCCCTAAATCCAGCGTGCAATCTGTCGGAGCATGGTCTGACAAGGTAAATGATCCTATTTCCGCACTCACCAGTGATGTTATGACTGTCTGTGATATCAAGACATAGTCAATACGAGTATGTTTTGTGTTTTGGCGAAAAGAACGTATAGTCCCTGTCTTGGACATGGAGTGACCTCCATGTATCTATTACTTGCAAATTGCTTAATAATTTCTTCACTCTTCGTATTTTTGTCAGTGAAAGATATGATGCTCCCCTGGACGTGTCCAGGAGCGGGTCTAATACGAGATTTAGGTCTCCTCCTATCACTAGAATACCCTCCTTGTGTTGGTGTATCATTTGTAGGCAGGTTTCGAGGTAACTGACCTGTTCTTCATTTGGGAGGTATAGGTTCACCAATGTGATCCTCTGTAATCCAATTTGTCCTTTTACAATTAAAAGACGGCCCTCCTCGTCTGTAACTACCTTTAATTCCTTCCATGGGATCTGTTTTGAGACAATGATTGATACTCCATTGGTTTTGACACTCGGAGATGCACTGTGATAAGCTATTGAAAATTTATGATTTGCAAGTTTTGGTATTCTGTCCCTTCTAAAATGTGTCTCCTGGAAGAAGCCAATCTGCGTCCCCAGCCTTCCCATTTCCGCAAGTAATCTGATCCGTTTCTCCGGAATGTTCAGTCCCTTGACATTGTATGAGGTGAATTTTATTCTAGTCATATTTTTGCGATCTATTGGAAACTATGAGGAAAGGGGCCCCCCAACCAGAACCCCAGAAAAAAAAAAAAAAAAAAAAAAAAAGCACCCACCTCCCCCTGCCCCCGTTCCCCTGTACCAGTTAGGGGGTACGATCCAAACGGCGCGGATCCTCGGTGCCGTTGGAAAAAAAAAAAAAAGAAAACCCACGTTATAAACGCCTCCGACTTTTCCTCCACTCGGAGGGGAGACGTCTTTTGTAGGGGAATGCCCCTGAGCACGAAGAGTTTGAGCGTATATATATCAATAATAGCAGTGGCACGCCCTTTGATAATAACTGAAGAGTGAGATAACCAAGGAGAGTAAAACAAAAGTAAAACCAGGAAGAGAGAAGGGAAAAACGTGAGGGAGACCTCTTCCTTTGGCATGTTTGTTCTCCCCAATCCTCAGGACAACGCCCTGTGTCTTCCCTTTGCACAACATAAAGAAATCAAAGCTACCTTGTACAGCTATATTTACATTTCCATACTTATTTTATAATTGTTAACATATAGCCCCATCTATCCCCCCCCCCTCCCCCCCACACCCCCATCCCACCCCTTTCCTACCCTTTACTCCTAAATACCCCATGCATCCCCCCACTCCACCCCTATCCTCCCCGTCCCCCTCCCCCAGTACCCCCACCCCCCCCCCACCATCCCCAGAAAGACGGGGTGATGGAAGGGGGGGGGGGGAGAAAGGAGAAAAAAAAATACAATTTTCTCGTGTCCTCCCCCTACTTATCTCCCTCTAATTCATAGGGGGCACTGGGTGCCCCTGTCACTTGGTGTAGAAATATTTGTGCTAACATAAGATGTGATATTGATATCTTGGATCCCTCCCCCCTCTTCCCTCCCCTCCCTCCCCCCTCCCCTCCCCTCCCCCCTCCCCTCCCCCTCCCCTCCCTCCCCTCCCTCCCCCCTCCCCTCCCCCTCCCCTCCCTCCCCTCTTACCCCTCCCCCCACCTCCCCACACCCCTCCCCTTTCCCACCTTTATGTACACCCTACCCAACCCCATACTTATGTGCATCTAATGTGACACGTGTTTCCACGAACCCCTTATCGGGGCAAGGGAGGAATAATTATTGGCATTTACCTTTTACTAACTTGGCTCTTTCCTCTTTCTTCCCTCCCCACCCTCCCCCCCCCTTCCCCTCTCCCCTGCGTGTACCACCCCCACCCCTCCCTCCTTCCCCTCCCCCCTTTATGCCCTCCCCATCACTTTCTTCGTGTGCACCCGATGTATCATGTGTTTCCAAAAAGACCACGTGCTATATGTCCACAACACAGCAATTAAATTTTTCATTGCCACAGCACACCACAAAAAAAAAAAAAAAGTGACATTTCGTCAAATACATCATGTGCTTCTGATTACCCAAGTGCTATACCTCCAAAACACAACAATAGTTCACCCACTCCCTGTGACACACAAAAAAAAAACAAAAAAAAAAAAAAAACAAGTGGGAGTAGCAGCGAGCCTTCCACTGGTATCGCTTATAATGCATCATATTCCTACGGGATACCTTCCATTAGACATGAAAAAATAAGAAAGTACAAAAAGAAGAAAAAAATTTTTTTTAAGGGGGCGGAGCAAGGGGGGGCACCCCAGGGGGGGGGGGGAAGTCCTAGGAGCCTTCCAACAAGTCCGGGGTAGGGAGAAATTAAGGAAAACCAAAGACAGAGTACTAAACAAGAAAAAACAAATCCACCAATGAGTTATAGTTCTGTTTCCTTTTCCTAATTTCTACTCCTCTGCAGTTTCTTCTGTTGAGTATACTCTCCCACATTCTCAATAGGAATATCAATCCAGTCAGGAATCTCCACCACTTCTGAGTCTAAGAACTTAAATAAGTCCGGTAGTTGCTCTGGCACCATCAGGGCAAAGGTGTGGCCATCCTTTTTTATAATTAATGAAAATGGGTGCCCCCATCTATAAGTTGCACCTTTTGCCCGTATTTGATCCAAAAGTGGTCTCAGTAACCTTCTCCTTCTTTTCGTCTGCCAACTAAGGTCTGGGAACACCTGGACCCCCTGGCCTGCGTGTTCCAACACCCCTTTCTGCCATGCTGCTCTCATTATATCCTCCTTCACCCTGAAAAAGTGTACACGGCATAGCACATCTCTGGGGGGCCCTAGTTCCGCCATAGGCCCTGCCGGACTCCTATGAACGCGGTCCAACTCAATATGGGTATCAGGTGTTTTTCCTAGATATTTGTTAAAGATATCGGTTACTGTTTTCCTCAACTCAGGTGATTTTATTATTTCTGGAATCCCTTTAATGCGTACATTATTTCTCCTGCTTCTATTCTCAGATTCCTCTGCTTGTAGCTGCAACATTAACAATTTTTGATGTTGTGTTTTAAACTTCCTTTCCAGCAAATCTATACGGGCGTCTGCCGAGGACTGTGAGGACTCACAGCTACACAGTCTTTTATCCATTACCTCTAGCTTGGCAGTTACTTCACACATTTCTTCCCTTACCGACACTTTTAGGTCGCTCAATAGGGCTTGTAATTCCTCTTTGGTTGGTAACGCCTGTATGAGCTTCCTAATGTCCTGTTCGCCATCCGCAGCCAGTGCAATAGTTTCCCCCCTATTAACAGAACATACCTGAGTCTCTGTAGTAGCCCTGGTCCGGGGCATGATTGGGGGGCTTACTTCAGCGGTTTCTGCCAGCTCCGTGCGGATGTTCCCGGCTGAATCACTTATGGTAATCGGGGTAGTTGGTTCCTCCGTGGCCGCTTGCTGTCTCTGGGCGGCCCGGACAGCACGCTGTGAAACAGCCCCGGCCTCCACTGACATAGCTGGCTCTATCTTTGCAGCAAGGTACTTGGTAATGGACGGGTATCTGGATGCTTCAGCCCGACCTATGCCCTTCTCTCGTCTGCGTCCCAGCATATACTCGTTCCGGCATCTACTCGTGGTTCTCCTGGCGTCTCTCACTCAGCCCGCCGAACCCGATCTCCTGCTCGAGCGCGCCACTGCGAAGCTCCGCCTCTCACTCCGTCATGCTCAGACCGCACCCCCCTGCGTCGGTCAGTCACACTCTGCCCGCCCCAATAAAGATACTGTTTAAAGTAAAAAAAATAAATAAAAATACAGTGCCTTGCAAAAGTATTCACCCCCCTTGGTATTTTTCCTGTTTTGTTGGCTCACAACCTGGAATTAACATGGATTGTTTGAGGATTTGCATCATTTAATTTAAAAAACATGCCCACAACTTTGAAGATTTTTTTTTTATAGTGAAGCAAACAACAAATAGGACAAAATAACAGAAAAAGTCAATGTACATAACTATTCGCCCCCCTAAAGTCAATACTTTGTAGAGCCACATTATGCAGCTATTACAGCTCCAAGTCGCTTTGGATAAGTCTCTATGAGCTTGCCACATCTTACAACTGGGATTTTTGCCCATTCATCCTTGCAAAACTGCTCCAGCTCCTTCAAGTTGGATGGTTTGTGCTTGTGAACAGCAATCTTTAAGTCTGACCACAGATTTTCTATTGGATTGAGGTCCAGGCTTGACTAGGCCATTCCAACACATTTACATGTTCCCCCTTAAACCACTCAAGTGTTGCTTTAGCAGTGTGTTTGGGGTCATTGTCCTGCTGGAAGGTGAACCTCCGTCCTAGCTTCAAATCACACACAGAGTGGTACAGGTTTTGCTCAAGAGTTTCCCTATATTTAGCACCATCCATCTTTCCCTCAACACTGAACAGTTTCCCAGTCCTGACTGCTGAAAAACATCCCCACAACATGATGCTGCCACCACCTTGTTTCAATGTGGGGATGGTGTTCTTTGGGTGATGTGTTGGGTTTGCGCCAGACATAGCGTTTTCTTTGATGGTCAAAAAGTTCAATCCTAGTCTCATCAGACCAGAGCACCTTCCTCCATACATTTTGGGAGTCTCCCACATGCCTTTTCACAAGCTCAAAAACGTGCCATTTTGTTTTTTGCTGAAAGTAATGGCTTTCTTCTGGCCACTCTGCCATAAAGCCCAGCTCTATGGAGCGTACGGCTTATTGTCGTCCTATGTACAGATAATCCAGTCTCTGCTGTGGAACTCTGCAGCTCCTCCAGGGATACCTTAGGTCTCTGTGCTGCCTCTCTGATTAATGCCCTCCTTGCCCAGTCCGCGAGTTTTGGTGTGCGCCCGTCTCTTGGCAGGTTGTGCTATGTTCTTTCCATTTGGTTATGATAGATTTGATGGTACTCCTAGGGATCATCAAAGATTTGTATATTTTTTTATAACCTAACCCTGACTTGTACTTCTCAACAACATTTTCCCTTACTTGTTTGGAGAGTTCCTTGGTCTTCATGGCAGTGTCTGGTTAGCGGTGCCTCTTGCTTAGGTGTTGCAGCCTTTGAGGCCTTTCAAAAAGGTGTGTATATGTATTGACAGATCATGTGACACTTAGATTGCACACAGGTGGACATCATTTCACTAATTATGTGACTTATGAAGGTAATTGGTTGCACCAGAGCTTTTTATGCGCTTCATAACAAAGGGGGTGAATACATACGCACATGCCAATTATCAGTTTTTTTATTTCTGAAAAATAGTTTTATGTATATATTTTTCTACTTTTACTTCGCCAACGTAGACTATTGTGTTCTGATTCATCACATATAATTCAGATTAAAAAAACATTTAACTAAAGGCTGCAACGTAACAAAACAATTAGTATGTCCCCATGCAAACTGTAAAGTTGGACCTTGGCAGCAAATGCAATCTCACACTTGAAGAAAAAAATATATATATTAAGTAGTCTGTACAGCAAGGTACTAATGGTTATTGCTTTGCCAAATTGGTCACCTGTCTTCTGTCTTCTTGGATCTGTGCAGCTCTGGGCTACCTCAATTACAGTGCCTTGCAAAAGTATTCACCCCCTTGGCTTTTTCCCTTTTTTGTTACATTACAGATTTTAGTTAAATCTTCTTTTAATCTGAATTATATGTGATGGATCAGAACACAATAGTCTACGTTGGTGAAGTAAAATTAGAAAAATATATACCGTATATACTCGAGTATAAGTCGTTCCGAGTATAAGTCGAGGCCCTAATTTACCAAAAAAAATGGGAAAAACTTATTGACCCGAGTATAAGACGAGGGTGAGAAATGCACAGCTACTGTAAGTGGAAAAGAGGGTCAACAATGCCCATTTGCAGCATCACTGTGCCCATTTGCATGCCTCACTGTGCCCATTTGGAGCCATAAGTCCCCTGAACTTCAAACTCGGTAGTTAAGGGTTCCTAGATGCCCCCTAGCTGCAGCCACAATTTGGGGTTTCTGAACCCAAAGGGTCCCAAAATTACATTGCTGCAGATAGACACAGTTGACCGAATTTGGGGCCCCGTATCTCGGGGCCACTTAGTGCAAAGAACCCCAAATTTGGTGTGCAAACCCAGTGGAACTAGTACCATAAAATTTCCAAAGCTGGGGTTTCTAGCACCAAGTGGCCCCGAGATACAGGGCCCCAAAAATCAGTTCAGAAAATGTCAAGCACTTTTCTGCAGCAGAGAATGACTTTTTCCGAACCAGTTTTGGGGCCCCGTATCTCGGGGCCACTTGGTGCTAGGAACCCCAGCTTTGGATATGTTATGGTACCAGTTCCACTGGGTTTGCATACCAAATTTGAGGTTCCTAGCACCAAGTGGCCCTGAGATACAGGGCCCCAAAAATCAGTTCAGAAAATGTCAAGCACTTTTCTGCAGCAGAGAATGACATTTTCCGAACCAGTTTTGGGGCCCCGTATCTCAGGGTCACTTGGTGCTAGATACCCCAGCTTTGGATATGTTGTGGTACTGGGTTTGCATACCAAATTTGGGGTTTCTAGCACTAAGTGGCCCTGAGATACGGGGCCCCAAATTCGGTTCGGAAAATGACATTTTGTGCTGCAGAAAAGTGCTTGACTCCAGTATAAGTCGAGGGGGGCACTTTCAGCACAAAAAAATGTGCTGAAAAATTCGACTTATACTCGAGTATATACGGTACATAAAACTTTTTTTCAGAAATAAAAAACTGATAATTGGCATGTGCGTATGTATTCACCCCCTTTGTTATGAAGCCCATAAAAAGCTCTGGTGCAACAAATTACCTTCAGAAGTCACCTAATTAGTGAAATGATGTCCACCTGTGTGCAATCTAAGTGTCACATGATCTGTCATTACATATACATACCTTTCTGAAAGGCCCCAGAGGCTGCAACACCTAAACAAGAGGCACCGCTAACCAAACACTGCCATGAAGACCAAGGAACTCTCCAAACAAGTAAGGGACAATGTTGTTGAGAAGGACAAGACAGGGTTAGGTTATAAAAAAAATCCAAATCTTTGATGATTCCTAGGAGCACCATAAAATCTATCATAACCAAATGGAAAGAACATGGCACAACAGCAAAACTGCCAAGAGATGGCCACTCGCCAAAACCCACGGATGGGGCAAGGAGGGCATTAATCAAAGAGGCAGCACAGAGACCTAAGGTAACCCTGGAAAAGCTGCAGCGTTCCACAGCAGAGACTGGAGTATCTGTACATAGGATGACAATAAGCCGTACGCTCCATAGAGTTGGGCTTTAGGCAGAGTGGCCAGAAGAATGCCATTACTTTCAGTAAAAAAGAAAATGGCACATTTTGAGTTTGCGAAAAGGCACGCGAGAGACTCCCAAAGTGTATGGAGGAACAATATAAAGGGAAGGGAACTAGTTAGAAAGCTAGTCCTGAGGGTCTCTGCCAAAACCATTATGGAAAGAGAAAAATGCCCCAAAAGGGATAATATGGGCAGAAAACCAGCACAGGATCAAAATATATTGAGTACAAAAACAGATAAAAAAATATATAAATTTTATTCAATATACAAAAGTAACAAATAATGCTTCTAAAAACATTGAATGAAAAGTGAGGAACAGGAGTGTCAAAATACAAATACTACACGCTGCAGCAAACAACACTTCTGAAAGCTAGGGATCAGAAACCAAAAGTAGCTGCAATAAAACCCAACATGTTTCGGAAAGCATAAAAAGATAAGTTTCTTTTCATGATATTGTATTTCCTTCTTTAGGGGTTTGAACAAGGCGTGCTGTTGTATTTCTAACAAAAAAGGGGAACATATATGTGCATAAAATGAGTATTGAATCCATACATGTAACAGTAAATTTTTTCATTTTCCAAAAAAGGCAAACATGTACTACAATGCGCACTATATACATGGGTACTCACAAAAATGCATGTTCCTCTGCAATAACGGAGATACACAGCAATGTTGTGGATAGATAAGTTCCCACGTCCAGAGGTCCACTAGGTTGAACTACCAAATTGGGATCACCCAAACGGGGGTTAAATCTCACTGCCCTCTTGGATACAAGATGAATAGGGCATGAGGCAGATCTCAGTTTGGAAAGACAGGTGAACTGGACCCTGAAGGGGTGGAGCGGCAAGTCAGAGCTTACAGGAAGCGCCAAAAAGATAAGGAGGGTATGGATCTAGCAGGCAACAAGGAAAACAATATATACCATAAGCGTGTGTATGTATTCCTGCCAGAGGCTACTATAGTATAAATGCAGAGGTCAGAGGACAAAGAGACTTCTTAAAAGATGGTGCCAGAAGTTAGAGTGAATATGTAATTCTGATGTAAATGAGGGAGAGCCAAACCGCATAGTAATAGTCAAAGAACGAGGAAAAAGAGAAAGAGCAGCAAGGAAAGGAAAAAAAAATGGGGTGTTTGTTTCTACCTCTGGATTGACTGGCCTCTCATGTCCTTGCAGGAGTGGTGTTCCTCTGGGCTATGCAGCAATGCTATGCTGCACTTACCTGAATTTAAATGGCCCAGGAATAGGAGTGGTGATACGACAACAGCCAATCCAGAGTAGACTGGGTATTTGCCAAATAAGGGCTGTAAGTGAAATGTGGCCTGGCAATTGGTCCGTTGATCGCACAGACAGCCTGTGCGAGTACCACACCTGTGTGTGGAGGACCCTCCAATTGCGGCTCCTCAGCCGTCGCGGCGTCACCGCGTCAATAGACGCGATGACGTCAGACGTCGACGCAGGCCGCTGGCACGGAGGAGGGGCGGCAACTGAGGGCAAGAGTAGAAAAGAGCACCTGTGCGCCGGCACGAGGCATGAGAAGGTCCGCGCATGCGCATATGTGCCAAAGCACTGCCTCCATCTCCAGGAGAAAGGGGAGTGGAGGCCCCTCCCGTGCCAGGGACCGCCGACGAGCCACACCATCAGCACAAAGCACCAAGAACACCTGAGAAATCGGAACTAAAAGATGTTCCAAACCGGTTAGAAAAAAATAAGTGACTTATTATATATAGAGTATCCACTGGACTGGTGTATGGACTGGTGAGACATGGGATCATCATCTGTACATGTTGATATTGTTTTTTAAAACGAGAAAAGGAACTATGCTATAATCTGCAAAAAAGAGGAACAGGCATGATTAAAAACATTGCGAGAACCATAAATACAGTACATAGTGATAGTGGACATATTAAACATGTAAAATGTGCAACAAGGACAAATTAATTGATAATATCAGCATGACTAAACCAAACAGAAAAGCAGGGGGAATATTCCTGAAACAGAGTAAGGAAGGGAAAGAGGGAAGGGGGGGAGGGAAAAAATGGGGGTGGTAGATGGACTTATAGTTCCTTATCATAACCTCCCATCACAAAGCCTGGTAAAAAAGGTTTTAAATTAAAGGCTTCGTTAAGGCCAGGTGGAAAAGTCGCATTCAGGTTGGATATCCACCGAAGCTCGCGTTTCAAGAGACCTTTGTTAAAGTCTCCACCGCGCGAGCTTGGGTGTACGCGATCTAGTACTAAAACAGAAATTCTGACCTGAGCAACATGCCTCCCCAAGGAAAGATCAGTGTTGGCAGTTTGCATGGCCCTGATATGGCAGTATAGACGCTGCTACAGTTACAGCTGATAATAGCAAGTAAACCACTCCCATGGTTTGGCAATTAGAGTAATGTTTCAGTACAAAACGTGTACCATTGGGTAAAAAAATGTTTTTCCTGATGTCCATGTATTTATAATAAGGGCATGATCCACATGAGAACGTGCCCATTGTTGTGCATGGATCTCCTCTGTCTGAACCACGGAATTCGCTTTGAACCAGCAAATCACCGACAGAGGTGGCCCGTCTGTAGGTGATCCGTGGGGTTGGGGGTACAAAAGGTCCTATTGTGGGGTCGGATGTCAGTAGATGTCAGTAGATGCCAATACTTTTTACATATTTGCAATACTTTATTATGATCATTGGTATATGTTGTAATTACCGTATTCTATGGCTTTCATTTGAGGTTGCAACCTTTTTAGGAACCAACAAGGTGTGCCTATCACTGGAATTGGCACGTTGGAATGCTTTTTTACGACATTTGTGGCTGTAGCCATGTTCAAGTAGGCGTCTTAAGTTTGTTGGCCTCATGCTTAAAATCTTGATGGTTGGAGCAGTTACGTTTAATACGTAAATATTGCCCCAAAGGGATGGAGCTGATGAGTGGTTTGGGATGAAAACTAGAGGAATGCAACACTGTATTGCCCACAGTGGGCTTCCTATAAAGTTTACAGGACAGCAGATTGAATTCATTTTTGAAAATCTCAATGTCCAAGAAAATAACTTTAGACCTATTCGAGGTCATAGTAAATTTGAGGTTAAATTGATTCACATTTAGAGCATTGAGACATTAATTCAAAAGAGACTGAGGACCATCCCAGTGCCCTCCCGCGCTTACCGGAGCCGTAGATAGCGGCGGACGCGATCGCGTCTGTCTCCCTACTGTGCCTGGAGACGAGTGAGGCTAAGATGGAGCTCACTCGTCTCCATGACACTGCTGGGCGGAAGCGACGTCAAAACGTCACTTCCGCCCAATACATCTTAAAAAGCACATTTTTTTCAATGTCATTTTTTTTAAATTACTTTTTTTTATTATTGCATTTTAGTGTAAATATGAGATCTGAGGTCTTTTTGACCCCAGATCTCATATTTAAGAGGTCCTACATAGTTACATAGTTAGTAAGGTTGAATAAAGACAACAGTCCATCCAGTTCAACCTGAGTGAGTACACCCTCACATCAGTCCCTACCCTCAAGAAACCCACAATCCAAGGTCCCCAACTCACATTCATATACTAGGGCCACTTTTTGGACAGAAGCCAATTAACCTACCAGCATGTCTTTGGAGTGTGGGAGGAAACCGGAGTACCCGGAGGAAACCCACGCAGGCACAGAGAGAACATGCAAACTCCAGGCAGTAGCGTTGTGGTTGGGATTCGAACCAGCGACCCTTTTTACTGCTAGGTGAGAGTGCTACCCACTACACCACTGCGCCGCCCAGCACCCAGGTCCTGTCATGCTTTTTTCTATTACAAGGGATGTTTACATTTCTTGTAATAGGAATAAAAGTGACACAATTTTTATTTTTTTTAAACAGTGTAAAAATAAATAAAATCATGTAAAATAAATAATAAATCAAAATTTTAAAACCCCCCGTCCCGACGAGCTCGCCCGCAGAAGCGAACGCATACGTGAGTAGTGCCCGCATATGAAAACAGTGGTCAAACCACATGTGAGGTATTGCCGCAACCGGTAGAGCGAGAGCAATAAGTCTAGCCCTAGACCTCCTCTGTAACGCAAAACATGCAACCTGTAGAATTTTTTTAAACGTCGCCTATAGAGATTTTTGAGGGTAAAAGTTTGACGCCATTCCACGAGCGGGCGCAATTTTGAATCGTGACATGTTGGGTTTAAATTTACTTGGCGTAACATTATATTTCACAATATCAAAAAAAAATTGGGCTAACTTTACTGTTGTCTTATTTTTTTTATTCAAAAAAGTGAATTTTTTTTCTAAAAAAAGTGTGCTTATAAGACCGCTACGCAAAAAAAAAAGTATTGCATTGACTGCCATTTTATTCTCCAGGGTGTTAGAAAAAAATCAATATATAATGTTTGGGGGTTCTAAGTAATTTTCTAGCAAAAAAACACGTTTTAAACATGTAAACACCTAAATTCCAAAACGAGGCTAGTCCTCAAGTGGTTAAGGAATGTTGTAAAACCGTGGTTGGAACTTGGGGCGGGATACATGGAGGAGGCCTTTTTTAAGGAAGATTTTATTACTGGAGCATAGTAGGTGGGTCCTCAGTTTAAGTAGAGATTCTAAATCGATGATATCGATAAGATCCCTTGGATCACTTTCTTCTAAAAGGGAATTTAGGTTGTTTAAAGCCTGTCGTTCGCTAAACGTGCGACAGTCTTCATGATCTGGTTTTTGTTTTTCAAACATACTCTTAAGTAGCAGTTTGGGAGTGTAAAGATGCAGATCCTTTATGGCTACAAACTTGTCCAATCTATTATTTGGACAGAATGTAAGGCCTTTAGAGAGAACTGAGGTTTCATCTGGGGTGAGATTATGTGCCGAAAGATTTACAATATTAAGTAAGGAAGAGGAAGATTATGTGCTTAGAGGGGTATCGAATTTGTGGGTACAGGAGGATTCCCTTGGTTTTTTGAAAAAATAATGCTGGAATTTTGGCAGATGGTGTGGATAAAGGGATTTCGACTAATGCTGGTCCCACGGTGTCGGCACCAGAAAGTGGTGTCGGCATCATGGAGCCCAAAGTCGCAGCAGACGAATTCTGCAATCGTGGTTTAGGAAAGGGTTTTTTAGTACTACTTGCTAAAGGATGATCTCCTTCTTGACGTCTTTTAGGCTTCCTAGTTCGTCTGGTTTGTTTAGAAGGAGTGCGGGAGACATAGGAGGATACAGAGCACCATTCAGATACATCTGAATGTCTCACATACTGTGCGGGTTTACGTTGGAAGTTTTTACTACCACTATTATGGGACCATTTGTAGGCCTTGCCCTCCTCAAAGGCTTGTTTATCTCGCAAGTATTTAAATTATTTTTTAGAGAGAATTGCTTTGTTGAAAAAAATCTATATGCACTTTTAATTTTTCATTAAGATTTTGGAAGTGATTTTGTAGTGGTTTAATTTTTAAATAGATTGAATCTATGTTGGCATCTATATATCAATCGTATGCTTCTGGTACTCCTCTATAAGTTATGTCATCATTCCCACAGAGCATAGTTTAAGATTTTTTTTCCCATGCTGCTTTAAAAGTAGAACTTAAACTAGAAAAGCTACAATTTCTGGGGAAATTGTGCGACGTGTTCTTGCCTCCACCAGTAGTCTACAAGCATTATCAAGCCTAGCAGATGAAGGTATGACCACATACATTTGGGGGGTCTCAGCATGTTGACCTAGAATGGAGGTGAAGGTGTGCTATCAGTTTGATGATAATCAGTGTTTACATTCACTGTTTCCTGGCAACGCTCATGTCCTGTTTATGCTTCACAACCACTGCTCAATACACAATACACAGGATCATGATAGCTGTAATAACTGTGCAGTACTTCAAACGGTCGTATTTTAAAAACTATAAATCCTACATTGAAGATCTTTATATTATGAGAATCACAAGACCCAGACCTAGATTTTGATGCATAGTATGTCTCTGAAATATTAAAAATGAAGGCACAGTTGCAGTTTAGATATTGCCCTTCAAATTTGGAGGGGGCTAGAGTAGAGTTTCAATGAATGTCAATGGACGGCGTGAGTTACAAACAAATGGTCATATTGTGAAAACTATCAGGACTATGGCTTAGCAGTGGACCTGTTTAGTGTCAGCAGGGATAGCTGAATGTTTTGATATAAGATTTGTGTAGGTGGGCTTGAAAATGAGGGAGTGGAGTTTAGAAATCATGTCCTGATTTTTCAGCTTTTGTCACCTCCCACTCTAGTTTTGAACATTTCCCCATTCATTCCTATGGGACCAATTTCACCGCAAAAACAACGATATTTCGTGAACCATTTGGCGAAACGTTCCACAAAGTAATAGCACACCATTCGGGAACAATCCGCACGTTTCGGTATATTACTTGTCTATGTAGTGTAAAAACTGTGGGAGCAGTTAGGGTGGTAAATTTGGCTATAATAATATATATGTGAGATAACAGTAAGTGGTCTTGCTATGCAAGAACACTTAATTATCAAATGAGGGGAAGATTTGGACACGGAGTCCCAAGGGGTTAAGATCATCCTTGATATACTCCTTGAAGCTTTTTATGTGCCAATAAGTGAGCGATTTTTTTTCTCGAGCCATTTGGTGAGTCCCGAGAAAAGAAAGCTCAGTTCAGAATCACGGGATTCGTACTGACCATAGTCCTGTTGGAGTTTGGTCAAAAAGTCATCCCAGGATTGGCTATACAATTCTGCCATTGCTGAAAAAAAAAAAAAACTGACAAATGTAGCTCAAAAACTAGTTAAAAGAAATGGGGACGGAATAGGTATCTACTACCCAATGCGAATAGAACAATAAAAAGGGAAGGGAACTAGTTAGGAAGTACAATATGAAAAGAAACGTATCTTTTTATGCTCTCCGAAACATGTTGGGTCTTATTGCAGCTACTTTTGGTTTCTGATCCCTAGCTTTCAGAAGTGTTGTTTGCTGCAGCGTGTAGTATTTGTATTTTGACACTCCTGTTCCTCACTTTTCATTCAATGTTTTTAGAAGCATTATTTGTTACTTTTGTATATTGAATAAAATTTATATATTTTTTATCTGTTTTTGTACTCACTATATTTCGATCCTGTGCTTGTTTTCTGCCCATATTATCCCTTTTGGGGCATTTTTCTCTTTCCATAAAAGTGTATGGAGGAAGGTGCTCTAGTCTGATGAGAATAAAATTTTACTTTTTGGCCATCAAAGAAAATGCTATGTTTGGCACAAACCCAACACATTACATCACCCAAAGAACACCATCCCCACAGTGAAACATGGTGGTGGCAGCATCATGCTGTGGCGATGTTTTTCAGCAGTCGGGACTGGGAAACTTGTCAGAGTTGAGGGAAAGATGGATGGTGCTAAATACAGGGATATTCTTGAGCAAAACCTGTACCACTGTGTGTGTGATCCGAGGCTAGGACGGAGGTTCACCTTCCAGCAAGACAATGACAAAAGGTGGCTCTACAAAAGTATTGACTTTAGGGGGGTGAATAGTTATGTGCATTGACTTTTTCTGTTATTTTGTCCTATTTGTTGTTTGCTTCACAATAAAAAAAAAAACAACACATCTTCAAAGTTGTGGGCATGTTCTGTAAATTAAATGATGCAAATCCTCAAACAATACATGGTAATTCCAGGTTGTGAGGCAACAAAACACGAAAAATGCCAAGCGGGGTGAATACTTTTGCAAGGCACTGTATATATTTCCTCCAATCTTGAAACACAGCAATATAGGCATTTGAGTGAAGGTTTCACATTTACCACTTAAAAGGTATGTGCTTTTCCTGTTACATGTTATCAAAAAAACAGTTTGGTTACATCCTGAACAGTGTTGGCTTGAGAAAATATAAATCAAATGTTTAGCAGGCAGAAATGTGAGACATCTTTCCAGAGCTCCTGAACAGCAAGAAATATTAACCAAGATCAAGAAAATGGAAGAACTGCTAAGCAATACAGAATTAAGAAATCGCAATCGTTTTCTATGTATATAAAATGAAAAGAGGGCACAGTACAATCGTGCCTATTAGGTTCTGCAGATCCTTTTTGTTAGGCTAACCAATCTTTTTTTTTTTATATTTTAAACAGGATCCCTGTAGTAAGACCATATATTAGAACAACAGGCAAAACTTTTTTTTTTTTGGATAGAGTAAGGGGTGGTCATAACCCCCATCTATCAGTTTATTTTATTTTTGCCATCTGTGTCCCATTGGAGAGATTTTCCTTCACTTCTTGCCCCATATCCAAAATAGGACATAAGAGAAAATCCCTGCAAAATTACAGGGAACCACCAGGTCACCAGAGCTATTGGAAGATTTCTCCTCTATTACTTTTTTTGGGGACAACCCACAATTTGGGATTTTCTTCTACTTTCACTGTTAATGATAACGATAAACAGGACAAATAGACAGAATGAACCTCCCTAACTAGCACAGAAAGAAATAAAAACCTGACAGGGGTTCTAATGCCTCTCCATTCTATCCAAAACTAAAGAAAAAAGTTTGGCCTTTAGTTGCACTTTACAAATCACTTTGATTTGTATTCAATGATGCAAGTCCTTGTGCTACATAGTTGTTTGTGGACCTAAAGGAGATCATACTGTATAATCAGATTGTAAAATGTTTAGTCAGCTTAGAGAGACTCTGCCACTTTCCTAATCGGGGCAATTTGACAGACATAAAGCCAACCACCCCAAGCCAGTTATATCCACCTTTACAACACACCCTGGTACATTCCTTCATTGGAGCCAGAAGTCACATCCTGTGTACGTTCTGTGTTACATGGTGTAGGAGCTTTTTCTAGAGATGACAACACTCTCCTCCTGCCTGCAGATTAAGCTGGGGAACTATATCCTGGAAAAATGCTCTATGCGCCTCCATACCTGGAAGCACTCTGGGTATTATACAAGGGCGGAGGAAAGGAATGACAGGGGAGGGTGTGGAAGATCACAAAGTGGGTTTTCAAAAGACTCATTCATGTTGCCCTGAAAGGGAAATAATTGAAGAAATGTGGAGCTGGTTACAGGATACAATGTATTTCTAACAGATCTTTGTAGTGCTAGGAATAGATCTAATTTCTAACATTTAAGACTGAGGAGGGCACATGAACAATACATTCAGCAGCCTGCCATTGCAACCTAGTAGCCAAAAGCAGTTTGATGTCACACAAGCTTCAGTCTCACTAAGTCAAAGGAGTACACTTTCCGGTGCTTTCAAAGAAAAGTAGTTTGCAAATAATGTCAGTTCAGGATGCACCTGAGATGTTAGTGAGGTGCTTTTACCATACTTTGACACTAACCTGTTTGTGGGACAAAAGCAAAGTAAGGCACGGAATGACAAATGCAACATCAAATCCAAGGGTGCAGTGCTCCATAGAGGTCAGTTCTAAATTCAAACACTGCATTCCAGTTCTTTAAAAATCCTTCACATCAAGTCACAAGTAAAACAGAAATAAAGTAGTTACAAGTAAACAAATAAAGTAAAGTTGTGTTATGGCCGAAATGATACTTTTTAAAGTGGGAGTCCTGAGAAAAAAAATGTAAAAATATCCAATTCGTTTACAGTGCACAGTTTAGTGAAGGATGCTGAAGAGTGGGTGGGTGGAAAAAGTGGGTGGAACTCCACTTTAAGGAGAATCTGAATGCTGAAAGCTGTACTCAGAAAAAGGCATGCATATGGCAAAGGACTAGTCACCAGAACCATTGGTGATCTTCCCATAATTACGGATGTACCATGACTTGTTCTGTACTCTGTGTAGAGGTGGCCATCATGGTATGGGTTTGTGCTTTTGCTTCTTTTGTTTAAAGCTTCATTTACACAGGACGTTTTTACAAACTCCCCTGAACAAATTAACTTGACAGATAGTAACCCACATTTAAAACGTTCGTTTTGCCCCGTTTACATGCTGCGTTTGCGTTTAGAAGCATTTTTTAAATAGCCAAAAATGATTAACGCCTGTAAACAGAATGCGGCTAAACATGAGTTACCGCGTTTAGAAGCGCTTGGCACTTGAAATGCCTGTAAACTCAGCTTCTAAACGCATTTTTTTGCGTTCCAAAAAATGCCTCTAAAATCAACTGCCTAGAAACGACATAAAACTATAAACGACCCTGTGTACATGTACTGATAAGATAACAGAGGAGAGTTCAGGGACAGCTGAAAAAAACTCCCAACTGCTCCTAAACGTCAATTTATCAGCAGCAGTGTACATGAGGCCTTAGAGTCTCCAGCAAGGAGAACAAAGAGCAGCCCAGTAGTGACATCACCACATCCCACTCCAAATCTGGCAAGATTAGCAATCAGAGACAACAGCACCTTAATATTACACTGTCAATATACAGCAAAAACAAAGAACAGAGGGCGCATTACCTTTGTAATAAATGTATTGTGTAAAAAAAGACAGATGTGTACTCACAAATGGCATTGGCAATAAGGCATATCAAAGTCCATATGTACTTGAAGCAGCCTGGTCACCTAGCCAAGTCCCAAAGCGTGAGAACACAGTCCAAACGGCTGACGCTTTTCGAGGGGATCCTCCTTCGAAACCGGTCAGATGTTTGGACTGTCATCTCACATGACGTTTGATATGCTTCATTGCAGATGCGGTTTGTGAGTACACATCTGTCTTTCTTTACACAAAGTTATTACAAAGGTAATGCGCTAGTTTGGTGCGTCCTCTCTTCCTTGTTTATGTCCTTTGGGTTTCCCCAATCTGCAAGGGGCAGCAAAACTGCTGCAGATTGGATTATCTTTAGAGAACAGATTGTCTTTGGCCAATACACTTCTGCAGGAGATTATATATTGGCAGTGCAAACACGATAAAACCAATCATAAAGCAGTCCCCTCAAATACCAAGAAGCAAACTTCAGGAGGAAATCCAGACACAATTAACCTTTCTAAATGACTTATACCGCAGCAAATCTTCACAATTTGAGCGGAGTTCCACTTGAAAATGGCAGAGGTGGTGTGTTTTTTTTTCTGATAAAAGTTAATTCTGGAGGTAGACAGTATTTTCCACAGTTTCTGTCCCTTGACTGTGTAACAGCTGTTTTAGGCCCCTTTCACACTGCGCATATGCCTGCTCAGCGGAGGACCTCTCCTCAGATCTCCGCTGAGCAAGCTGATGACCGGACCAGGTCCGCTCCACTGATGCAGCGCGAACACAGACACAGCTCGCTTTTCTCTTTGGGTGGTCAGATGTAAATGGACTACCTGTCCGTTTACATCTGACTGTCATCCGATCCCCTATCAGTCTGTTTTAGGTGGATCGGATCGGATGTCGACTGGTTTAAACGGACACATGTCCGTTGACATTCGCCGCTCCATAGAAGGCACTGGACGGTCCAATCAGGTATGCCTAAAAAACTGACTAGCAGACTACAATCGGTCCACCCTTGTGAAAGGGGCCTTGCAATTTCAGAAAAAGAGCAAAAAATGTGCCAACTGGCATTTAGGGATTTCAACAGCTTGTCATTTCAAACCAATATTCTACCTTTTAGTCTAAAATGGTGGCGTTGATTTACTAAAACTGGAGAGTGCAAAATCTGGTGCATAGAAACCAGTCAGCTTCCAGGTATTTTTTGGAAAAGATTAATTGAACAAGCTGAAGTTAGAGGCTGCTTGGCTACCATGCACAGCTGCACCAGATTTTACACTCTACAGTTCTTTACAACTAACTACTGGTTCCTAACTTAGCACAACACATTAATTTGTTAAACTTTGCTCTTAGAATAAGTTCTAATTACAATACTGATAAAACATAAAACAACGCATGACAACTACCAAAAAAAAAAAAAGAAATGTGTGTTCCCAGTTATATGACAGTAACAATAAATCTCATTCATTATAAAGATCATTATCAGTTAAGTGTAATTAAGGGCCAGGGGTCACAGCTCTGCACTTTTATAGTCACAGGCATTCAGAGAATGTCTGTTCTTCATGTAAGTGTTGTGCTATTAACCCACTTCCTGACCTATCAAGCATTGCTCTATCATATATATATATGCCAATTCTTGTAGAAGGTGTGGACTGAAAAGCAAACCACAGTAATAAAACCACTCCTTCGTTGAGAAGACTCTTCTGCCATGGTTCAGCCGACAAAAACCACAGGAGCTAAATATAAACTACTACTCAACTTTTGTTTTAGAACATTAGCACAAGGGGAAACCGCGTTAAATAAATCTATACCATAACCTCAAAAAGTATTCTAAAGAAAACTGTGGCAGGCTTTCACAAAAATACTTTGAACAATCAAGAGACATGCACATGAGCATCTGTATTAAAAAAAAAAAAATGTATAAGTTGCACCCACATATATATGTATCAAAGAAAAAAGAAAGTTTCAGGAGTTCACCATCCGTCAAAAATGTCTTCTGTATATGAAAAGCAATCTCACTTTTTCAGCACAAAGTTTAAAGGAGAAGCTCAAAATAAACCTACATACACACCTCTATGCTGCAGCATTGCCGTGATGCAGCAGCTGTCCCACACTGCCTCGAATACTGAGAACTGAGCAATCACATGCCCACTGATCGCTCAGCTCTCGGTCTGCTTTCTGCTCCTCGAGCGCTCACTGGAGCTCCGGACTGGAGAGGGGCCAGGCGAAGCTGGATTTGGCACTTAGCTGCTTGCTAATAGCTGGAACCAACTGTCAATCAGGCAGTGGGATCCTTCCAGAGCCTGAAGCAGCTATGCTAAGTCAGCTGACTAAGGCCAGCTATAGACGGAGTGATTTTCTTTCCTGCAACTATAGGTTGCAGGAAAGAAAAATACTGGATTCCCCCATCAACACAGTGTTGATTGGGTACTTTCCCCCCATGGAGCCATTGTGTTCTCACGCTGGGGGAAGCCACTCAGGCTGAGAGAACACAGTGATTATTACTAGAACAGCCGCTAGCAATAATCGCATGTAAAATCCGACAGGCTGGTTGTACCAGAGTTGATCGATCGAACAACTTGGGTACATTCAGCTTGCCCATACATGGTTTGAATCTTGCGGTTCCTGCTGAACCGGCCGAGATTCAAACTGTCTATGGCTGGCTTAAGTTGACTTGGAGAGCAAAAGCAACTGCACTCCTTTGGCCAACAAGAGAAGTATGGCCAAAACAAGCTGTGGTTATACTGCTCTTTTAAGGTGGCACTAAACCTATTAGTATATTGCATACCATGAATGCTGTTCATGTGTCCTTACTAATAGCAGTATTGCTGAACATCTTGAAGAAAACAGTTGAATGGCCGCACTCCGAATAACACCTTTTACTCATGGCAAAACAGTGTAGAAGATCCAAAATCTCTTACATCATGGTGATGAAAGGTACAGACAGGCTAACACGTTTCACATCAATATAGATGCTTAATCATGAGCTATGATTAAGCATCTATATTGATGTGAAACACATTAGCCTGTCTGTACCTTTCATTACCATGATGTAAGAGATTTTGGATCTTCTACACCATTGCAGAGTCTGCACCTGAAGTTGTGAGTGGGGAGGGCGGTTATTAGAGACACCAACACGCTTGGAGCGGCATCGCTACCTCATTGCTGAGCATCTCCTATAAGTTAAATTCAAACTTTTCTAAGCCGCCACTTCCTTTAAGAGGGTGGCTACATTCGCTCTACATAGTCCCACTGTAATTGTGGACATAGCCACCCTCCAGGTTGGTAGTTGGTAGTTGCCACGGCATGTAACGGTACAAAAGTACACCCATTCATGTAATCGTCACCCACATATTATCATCGGCAGCTTTATTTTGTAGGTGGGACCAGGTTGAATAAAGGAAAATGGCAGTGCATGTGAAGTACTGATGAATAGTACATTGATTTCTGGGGATTGTAGTTTGATCAGAGTGGTACATGCTCTGGGGTGGGGGGGGGGGAGGGGTTGCAGAGAAAAAGGTTTAGGAAGTTTTTTGCTTTTTTTTACATATTTAAAAGAACGTTTATGTGTACTGTAAGCTGGATTAAATGTGTTTGGACAATAAGCATTCAGTGATAATACAAGCCTTCAGGTATGCCAGTGGGGGGCCTTGCAAGATGTATTTTCAGAACATAAGGCGTTTCTTTATTATTTCAAGTATTTTAAAATAGCCTTGTCATATTACACAGCACTTTACAGAGCATACAGATCTAGTCATACCAGTTCTGTCATACGGAGAAGGAAGCATTCTATATAAATGCCATCACACCAAAAATGTGTCAATATTGGTGCTATGTAACCTAATCCAAGAAGCTTTCACAGCATATGTTTCAATGCAGACTGCCATTTACCTTTGAGGGTATACATTAGGATATATAACATTTTTAAAAATCTAGTTATTAAAACGCAGCTAACTCGCCATTTCTACGCTATAAATTGCCATTCATATGTCCCCTTTAGGCTTAAAATAATTGTAAACCTCTGCAATAAAAAATGAGCAAAGCAAATCCTTCTATAATGTACTTGCTTCAGTCTGAAGCACCAGTGCGATTTCAGTCTGCAGTCTGGTTGCTCTGCTATCTGCATGAGTCATTTCTGACAGGCTATGCAATTCCAAGATATGGTGGGGGATGGGGAGGAAAGCTCCAACATAAAGCAGGTGACGGCCTCATCATGTGCATGTTTCTCTGAGTCTGTGTAGCGGGAATGTATCCCTTCCCTCCACTCAGATCTCAGATTACACTCAGCTGTCCTCTCTAAGCTGCAGAGTGTGTGACATCAGCGCACCACCTCCTGCCTCTGTAAGCTCAAAAAAAGCGGTGTAAATTCTGCACTGTAAACAGATGTAGAGAAGAGATGGCTGCAGATAAACAGGTACAACTTATACAGGAGGATTGGTTTAATCTCTGTGTATCACATAGGGCTAGTAACTTCACTGGGTACATGTAAGGGTTTAGCAGCACTTTAAATTATGCCTAAAAATGCCAAATTCAGAAAAATGCTAAATTTACCATTTCTGTACATCTAAACATACTATTAAATGTATTTTCTATGTTCTGACCAAAAAGGTCTCTGTGTCTTGCCTGTAGACTGATTGTAGTGACCCCTTTGCTTGTCGGCTAGAGTGAAGAGATCTCTTTTGGAAATCATGGCTCTTTGATCCTTCAGCGTTGGATAATTATTCCCAACAAGAAGAGCGGGCCACACTCTTGTAATGGCCAAGAAAGTTGGGTAAATACAGTAAATACAGTTCTACATTAGAGTCCCTGACAAATAGAAGAAGCGGGTGACCAATTCAACTGTTGACAAAATATGAAGATTAGGCTGTCAGCTCATTTATCCTGCAAGAAAATTCCATATGACACAGTTGCATGCTAAATACATAGAAAACAGAACCTGTTCCTACCAGTGAAAATAAAAAATATTTCAATTGTTTTTTTCTGAGCACCCGTACATATCCCAATACACCTGCACACATCCCAATACACCTGCACACATCCCAATACACCTGCTGCTGAAGTTATCCATTTCATCCAATATTTTGGAGTCCTTGCAAATGGCAGGATTCAAGCAACTTACCTATGTGCTTTTTTCCTGCTATACATTATTATTATAATACAGGATTTATATAGGCACAACCGTCTTAGCTCCTACCTCAGTGAAAATAACCTTCTTGACCCTTTAGAGTCTGGCTTTCGCTCACAGCACTCCACAGAAACTGCCTTAGGCTCGGTTCACACAGGGGCAACACGACTTCAACGCGACTTTGCAACGCGACTTCAACACGACTTGGATCCGACTTTGCCCTGCGACATGTGTCCGACTTTCAATGAACGGGGATCCGACTTGGATCCCCGCCACTGTGTTTGGTATGAATCTTTAGGGGGAACTCTGCGCCAAATTTTAAATAAAAAACCGGCATGGGTTCCCCCTTCAGGAGCATACCAGGCCCTTGGGTCTGGTATGGACCTTGAGGGGAACCCCCTACGCCGAAAAGACGGCGTGGGGGGTCCCCCCCAATCCATACCAGACCCTTATCCGAGCACGCAGCCCGGCCGGACAGGAATGGGGGGTGGGGACGAGCGAGCGCCCCCCCCCCTCCTGAACCGTACCAGGCCGCATGCCCTCAACATGGGGGGTTGGTGCCTTGGGGGAGGGGGGCGCGCTGCGGCCCCCCCACCCCAAAGCACCTTGTCCCCATGTTGATGAGGACAAGGGCCTCTTCCCGACAACCCTGGCCGTTGGTTGTCGGGGTCTGCGGGCGGAGGGCTTATCGGAATCCGGGAGCCCCCTTTAATAAGGGGGCCCCCAGATCCCGGCCCCCCACCCTATGTGAATGAGTATGGGGTACATCGTACCCCTACCCATTCACCTAGGGAAAAAGTGTCAATTTAAAAATAAACACTACATAGATTTTTAAAGTATTTTATTAGACAGCTCCGGGGGTCTTCTTCCGACTTCGGGGGTCTCTCCGGTTCTTCTCCACGCTCTCCGGATCTTCTGCCGGGCTCCTCCGCTCTCTTCTGCTCTTTTGCCGCTCTTTTGCTAAAGCGGAGGAGCACGGTCTTCGGTCTTCTGCCCTCTTCTCTTCTTCTGATGTTGACACGACGCTCTCTCCGGCTAGAATGCTCTCTGTGCGCTCTGCTCTGACTTATAAAGGCGGTGACTCCGCCCCCTTATGCCGTCACAGTCCCTGGGCATGCTGGGATTATGACGACATAAGGGGGGCGTGGTCATCGGGTGATGACCACGCCCCCTAAACCGTCACAGTCCCAGCATGCCCAGGGACTGTGACGGCATAAGGGGGCGGGGTCACCGCCTATATAAGTCAGAGCGGAGCGCTCAGAGTGCATTCCAGCCCCAGAGAGCGTCGTGTCAACATCAGGAGAAGAGGGCAGAAGGCAGAAGATTGAAGACCGGGCTCCTTCGCTATAGCAAAAGAGCGGCAAAAGAGCAGAAAATAGCGGAGGAGCCCGGCAGAAGACCCGGAGAGCGCGGAGAAGAACCGGAGAGACCCCCGAAGTCGGAAGAAGACCCCCGGAGCTGTCTAATAAATTACTTTAAAAATCTGTGTAGTGTTTTTTTTTAAATTGACACTTTCCCTAGGTGAATGGGTAGGGGTTCGATGTACCCCATACTCATTCACATAGGGTGGGGGGCCGGGATCTGGGGGCCCCCTTATTAAAGGGGGCTCCCGGATTCCGATAAGCCCTCCGCCCGCAGACCCCGACAACCAACGGCCAGGGTTGTCGGGAAGAGGCCCTTGTCCTCATCAACATGGGGACAAGGTGCTTTGGGGTGGGGGGGGCGCAGCGCGCCCCCCTCCCCCAAGGCACCAACCCCCCATGTTGAGGGCATGCGGCCTGGTACGGTTCAGGAGGGGGGGGCGCTCGCTCGTCCCCACCCCCATTCCTGTCCGGCCGGGCTGCGTGCTCGGATAAGGGTCTGGTATGGATTGGGGGGACCCCCCACGCCGTCTTTTCGGCGTAGGGGGTTCCCCTCAAGGTCCATACCAGACCCAAGGGCCTGGTATGCCCTTGGAGGGGGAACCCATGCCGGATTTTTATTTAAAATTTGGCGCGGAGTTCCCCCTCAAGATCATCTGAGCACAAGTCGCATGCCGAAGTCGGATCATGCGAGACGGCGATCCGACTTCAATGATAGTCAATAGGCTGAAGTCGGATCAAAGTCGGATCAAAGTAGTACAGGGAGTACGCTCTGAAGTCGGCGCGTCTTCAGTAGTGTCTATTAAGACGCTCCCATTCACTGTAATGTGAATCTCTTTCTGGGGCGACTTGAGGGCTTACAAGTCGGATCCCAAGTCGCGGTAGTGTGAACCGAGCCTTACTAAAACTCACCAACGATTTACTAACTGCTAAAACCAACAGCCAGTACTCCATACTCCTACTACTTGACCTCTCTGCAGCCTTTGATACTGTTGACCACCCGCTCCTTCTCAATAAACTACATTCCCTTGGCCTCCGAGATTCTGCTCTATCCTGGTTCTCTGCCTATTTATCACAGCGCTCCTTCAGTGTCACCTACAACTCTGTCTTCTCCTCTCCATTGCCCCTCTCTGTGGGGGTCCCCCAAGGCTCTGTTATTGGACCCCCTTCTCTTCTCTATCTACACCTCCTCCCTTGGTCACTTGATAACTGCCCACGGCTTTCAATACCACTTATACACTGATGACACCCAAATCTATCTGTCTACTCCTCACCTCACTCCTTCAGTCTCCTCTCGCATTACTAATTTACTGACATATCAGCATGGATGTCGCACCACTTCCTTAAACTAAATCTCTCTTATAGGGCGTACACACGGTCGGACTTTGTTCGGACATTCCGACAACAAAATCCTAGGATTTTTTCCAACGGATGTTGGCTCAAACTTGTTTTGTCTACACACGGTCGCACAAAGTTGTCGGAAAATCCGATCATTCTAAACGCGGTGACGTAAAACACGTACCTCGGGACTATAAATGGGGCAGTGGCCAATAGCTTTCATCTCTTTATTTATTCTGAGCATGTGTGGCACTTTGTCCGTCGGATTTGTGTACACACGATCGGAATTTCCGACAACGGATTTTGTTGTCGGAAAATTTTACCTCCTGCTCTCCAACTTTGTGTGTCGGAAAATCCGATGGAAAATGTCCGATGGAGCCCACACACGGTCGGAATTTCCGACAACACGCTCCGATCGGACATTTTCCATCGGAAAATCTGACCGTGTGTACGGGGCATTAAACTGAGCTATTAATATTCCCCCCCCGCCCGTCCCCCCTCCACGACTTTTCCATCAAAATCAACAATGCATCCATCAGTCCCTCCCCTCACGCCAGGGTACTAGGTGTAATCCTAGACTCTGACTTGTTATTTCAGCCTCAAATCCAAACGTTGTCAAAAGTTTGTAGAATTCACCTCCGTAACATCTCTAGAATTTGCCCCTTTTTAACAAATGAAACCACCAAGCTCCTCATTCACTCCCTTTTTATCTCTCGCCTTGACTATTGCAACTCCCTTCTCATTGGCCTGCCTCTTCATAGGCTATCCCCTCTTCAGTCTATCATGAATGCTGCTGCCAGACTTATCCACCTTACCAACCGCTCAGTGTCTGCCAACCCTCTCCTCCAATCCCTACACTGGCTCCCAATGACCCAGCGAATTAAATTCAAAATACTAACCACAACATACAAAGCCATTCACAACTCTGCCCCGAGCTAAATCACCATTCTTGTCTCCAAATATCACCCAAATCTCACCCAAATCGTCCTCTCCGCTCTTCTCAAGACCTCCTACTCTCAAGCTCTCTCGTCTCCTCCTCTCATGCTCCTCTCCAGGATTTCTCCAGAGACTCTTCCCTTCTCTGGAACTCGCTACCTCCACCAGGTATCCCCTACTCTTGCTACCTTCAGGCGATCCCTGAAAACTCACCTCTTCAGAAAAGCCTATAACGTCTCTAACTAATCTTTTACCATTTCCATCAGCTCATTCCCCACAGTTACAACCTTTTGTACCACCTGCCCTACCCTTTTAGATTGTAAGCTCTTCTGAGCAGGGCCCTCTTAATCCTCCTGTATCTTATTGTATTATAACTGTATTGTCTCCCTTTTATATTGTAAAGCGCTGCGTAAACTGTTGGCGCTATATAAATTCTGTATAATAATAATAATATAGCGCCCATAGTTTGCGCAGCACTTTACAACATGAGGGCAGACAGTACAGTTACAATACAATTCAAGTTTCCGCACTTATATATTTTCATTGGAAACGGTGAGGACAGGAATAATAAAAATATTTGTTTTTCTTTTTGTATTATTTTTTATTAATAAAAGAGTTAAAAAGAAGGGCGGAAACAATTTAAAGAACCCTGATATTTATCCTTTGTATTTTAAAGGCATTTTTTTTTTTAAACATGTGACCAGCCGCAGAGGACTAGAAGCTCTTCCCAATGATGTTTCCCTGCAAATGAGTTGGCAAAAAGCTCGGTCACCTGACAATTGTGTATCAATTATGAAAAAAGGAACTTTGATTTTTTTTTTAAAAAATAGAATAAATACAGTGCCATCATCCATATACATAAAGAGAAGGGATAATGTAAATATACTGTCTGTGTTTGGTATCGCTTTAATGCATAATAAAGCAGCATGCATGAATATTTTTTAAAGTGTCACAGTGCAGTACATATATCTGACTAGACTTCATTACTGCTACAACACTAGATTTACTGCAGTATTGAGAACTTAACTCTGGAAGCTGTGCCCCAAAAAAGGCAGGCAGAGAGGAAAAGGACTAGTCACCAGTATTGCTTGAGCCTCTCTTCAACTGATCCTTGTTTAATACCGACTTACCTTGCCCTGTTGTGTACGGTCTGGTGTGGAAGCGGCCATCTTGGTAGAAGCAGGGCTTTTGCTTCCTCATGTCAGAACATCCAGCAAGGTAAACTAACAGTGTGATCACTAAATCTCACCCTTTACCTCCTGGGACTAAAGTTGGAGGCAGAAGTGCCTTAGATCTGACACTGCAAATATATAGCTGTGAGGCTGCAACAACAGGAGTGCCTAGGCACCCTCACATGTCAGGAAACGGGCTCCTATTTTGTGGGAGGAATTCCAGGCAAAAAGTACATTTTTACAGGGTACTGCTTAGGCATAATTAACAGTCTAAAATCTTCCTCATAACATAGCAAATCTTTACTTTCTCAGCTCAGTTTCATATTGTGGCCTTTTTTACAAGAGCAGCAGAGGGTGATATTACAGCTGCAGTTTTATTGCTCATGACCACAAGGTAATACGGCTGGCAGCCATGTTATTACATATTGCCATGGTTGTGGCGTGGCAAAAATGATACAACTTTCTACATTTGGCAGGCGGAACCATCACCAGAAAGAACACATTCATATGCATGGGACTGCGCCTCCACAGATATGCAATTGTGTGTAATGTAGGCAGTTGCGGAGCAGTGCGGCAGGCTTTTAATGGGTTAAATAGACATATTGCCTCCGAGCTGCTTGTCAAATGATCCTGAAAGCGGCCCACCATGAATTGCTTTTGAGCGGGGGCAGTAAAACACCTGCACATATAAACGAGGCCTTGAGCATTATGGTTTCTAGTCCTAAAGTTTAAACTATTTAACATCAGTCAGGAGCTTTACTGCTTCTCCTAGGCCAGCAATGCCACCTGCATCCATTTTAACCAAGTGGTGGGCTCTCTTTTTGATATGGCAGCCAGGGTGGATATAAATCAATGATTTTTAAAAAAAGAAAATAAAATTAAAAAATCGGATTTGTTTGATTTTTATCAAATTTATTTTAATAAAATGCTTTTGGGGTAAAAATCTATCTAAAATATAGTTTTCTATTTAAGATACATTAATAAATTTCATTTATTCAGCATGAAATGGAGCTTAGCTGTATAGCACGAGGCTGTATATTCTGCAATATTTACATTTTTGGTAAACTTATTCAATGAATCCAAGCTCTGCAAGCTGAGAAGATAACATGCACAGCATTGATGAATTTACACAATTTCACAGTAACCATGAGATAAAATAAAGTTCAGTTATATTCCTTTATCCCATTGTTTTGCAAATCTATGTACACTACAAACTGTATCATTGAATTGGTTCCGATATCGCTGTTTTACTAACCTGAAAGCTTATTATTCTAAATAGGAAACCTTCATTTTGTTTGCAAATATTAAAGATTCTAACTACCAGCAAGAATAAGTCCTTACATTTAAAGAGCACATGTCATTTCAGATCCACCATGGCAGTGCCTGTTAGCGGGCATCCACTCACCTGCTGCCGCCATGTCCCTTGCCTTGTTGTGTCACTGCCGCATCACCAGTCACCCCATTAAAATTAACAGGACTGTCGGTGAGTCAACAGCGGGTCAAAGGAGGAACCACTGCAGGACAGAGATGACAGTTGCTCTTTAAATATTATGATTTAAATTGATTTGATTTAAATCAAATCCACCCTGATGGCAGCTAGGTAAAGTTGCATGGCATCCATAACTGATCTTCCACGGCCTGGCTCATTTCAGTAGAACAGTTATTTGCTGCATTATACAAAAGGCATGATTAGCTTTCACAAAGGATTTCAAGATTTCAATGTTATCTTTTTACAAACCAAAAAAAACAAGAAGTAAACTGCAAGACCGTGAAAGCCCTCATTTGCCTGGGTCATTTTGCTTGTATACTATATATATATATATATATATATATATATATATATATATATATATATATATATATATATATATATATATATATATATATATATATATATATATACATACATACATACATATACACACACACACATACATTATATATACAAACATAAGCACACCAAGTGCAATCTTTACGCCACATTGTAGTCGGTGGAAAGCAAGAATTGGCCTTCATTTTATACCCATCTTTAAATGGTTCACAGATAAACTCAAAACCAAAGCCTTAAATGTATAACAGGGACCTCCCTATTATAGAGAAAGGAGAGAGACAAGTTGCAGAAAACCACAACAGCGCATTTCCTTTCAGTTTTTAAATTAGCCGTCTGTGATGTGAAAACTCCTTAACCTTAGTGATACTTGTATACTGAAAAATAAAACTGGCTACACACCAGGGGCGTTGCTAGGTGTACAAAAGATCTGGGGCTAGAGCCCATAGCAGCGTAGTAAAGAAAGTCATACGCTTGGGCGGGCATACACATGTATATACAGTAATATACGCGAGTGTGTGTGTGTGTGTGTGTATATATATATCCCCAGAGAGCCTCCCCCTTGCATCAGGATCCCCAGAGAGCCCCCCACTTACATCAGGGTTCCCAGAGCGCCCCCCTTACATTAAGGTCCCCAGAGAGCCTCCCCCTTGCATCAGTGTCCCCAGAGAGCCCCCCACTTACATCAGGGTCCCCAGAGAGCCTCCCCTCCCCTTGGGGACCCCTGCAGAGACTCTGGGCTATGGGCCCCAGATTCGGGGCTATAGCCCCAAAAGCCACCCCCTAGCGACGCCGCTGCTACACACTAGTAGACTTGTTCAAATTTTTTTAATTTAAGAACATTTGTTCGATTTTCTAATCGTTAGAGGGGTCAAATTAATGATCGTTTTCAACCACATTGAGGAGAAAATTTGAAGGAGCATGGAAAACTTTTCTCTAACAAAAGAATTTCTAACAGTGAATTTGGTTTTCATTTGGAAATTGGCAAGTTTGATAAATTACATCCATTCAAAAATAATGTTAAAAGGAAACAAAATTTGGAAGTACTTTCAAACAACATTCGTCCAGTCAAATGTACAAGAATTTTTACACAAAATTGGACATTTTTGCAAAAATTCTTGTACATTTGACTGGACAACTTGTTTGAAAGTACTTCAAAATTTTGTTTCCTTTTTTTACCCCCTTCCTGCCCAGGCCAATTCTCAGTTTTCAGCGCGGTCATGCAACACTGTACCCAAATTAAATTTTATAATTTTTTTTATCCACAAATAGAACTTTCTTTTGGTGGTTTTTGATCACCACTGTGGTTTTTATTTCTTGTGCTATAAACAAAAGAAGAGTGACAAGTTTGAAAAAAACACAACTTTTTTACTATAATAAATAGCCCAATTTTTTTCTTTAAAAAAAAAAAAAAAAAAAAAAAACGATTTTTTTCCTCAGTTTAGGGCGATATATATTCTTCTACATGTTTTTGGTAAAAAAAAAAAAAAAATTGCAATAAGCGTATTGATTGGTTTGCGCAAAAGTTATAGCGTCTACAAAATAGGTTATTGATTTATGGCATTTTTATTATTATTTTTTTTTTTTTTTTTACTAGTAATGGCGGGGCTCTGCGATTTTAATCGTGACTGACATATCGGACACTTCTGACACTATTTTGGGACCATTCACATTTATACAGCGATCAGTGCCATAAAAATGCACTGATTACTGTATAAATGTCACTGGCAGGGAAGGGGTTAACACTAGGGGGCGATCAAGGGGTTAACTGTGTTACCTAGGGAGTGATTCTAACTGTAGGGGGAGGGGACTCACAAGGGGAGGAGACAGATCGGTGTTCCTCTGTACTGGGAACACATGATCGGTTTCCTCTCCCCTGACAGGACGTGGATCTGTGTGTTTACACACACAGATCCACATCCCAGCTCTGTTACCGGCAATCGCGGGTGCCCAGCGGACATCACGGCCGCCGGGCACATGGACCGGCTCCCGAGTGACATGGCGGGTGCGCGCGCCCCCTAGATGGCCGGGAAGCCCAGGACGTCATATGACGCCCGCCCAGGATGGGAGATCCCTCCTGCGGATGTCATTTCACAATAGCCGGGGTGTGAGGTGGTTAACAAACGTTTCCAAACGTTTGTTGGAAAATCTACTAGTGTATGGCCAGTTTTACATTTAAACACAGTGACGCTCCTGTAGCTGCCCCCAATATCACACTGACAGTGGTCAGCATTACTGAAAAAAATTTTCAAATTTGAATGTAGTTACTGGGAGCAAACGCCAGGCAGATAGAACTGGAGGTTAGGGAGAAGCAATTGTGCAACTTATTACACAGGTAGAAGACATGTGGTGTTCTATAGTAAGCTGGATACATACTGTGAAACTGTTGTTTAGGTTCTTGGTGCTTGACTCAGCAACACTGGCGTCTGTAATGTCAACCTCTTCAAATATGATAGACTGCAAAAAAAAAAAAAAGGCAAGACAAGAGTTATAGTGAAGAAACAAACCTTACAGGATGGCCTAAACTAGGAAACAACACTTAAGAGGTGTATTTGTAATAGTTTAACAGAAAGGGTCATTAATAAGACCACTGACAAGTTCCTTTACTGTACACTTAAAAAGTGTTACTAAAACCAGTGACATGAAAATAGTTTATCCACCCCACCCCCCACAGTGCCCACAGCTTATAAATCTTTTTACATTACAATAATGCCACTAAATAACTTTTTGGCTGATCTGTATACCATGGTAACATGATAAACTGCACAGTTTCTCCAGTGCTGAGAGTTCAGGAAGGAGGAGATTTCCACTGCAGCCTGTATACACGCCCACATGTGTGATGTCAATATCATGTGACCTGGCTAACTCTGAGAACAAGTAATTATTCTCCCCAGCATAAAAGACACAACTGAGCATGTGCAGGTTGGCTACCCTGCCTGTGTTAGCTGGAGGGACAGTGCAGGAGGGAAGGATCTGTGCATACAGGATAAAAAAGCCTTTTTACTCAATGCAGAGGATTAACCCCTTAAGTTCCACAGTGAGTATAACAAGTATGTTATGCTGCATATACAGACTGATTTTACTGTTGTGAGTTTAGTAACACTTTATAATGTAGCATCTAATGTCCATTCATCTAATGCCCATAATAACACAACGGTGTAATTTATATGACCTATGCTGCCATGCAACACAAATATAAAACCTGAAAACAATGCTGGTAATAGACCTGGCTTTTTATGAAACTGTGACATTCAAAATACCAAACTCATAAGACAGGTTTCCCCATATGCTGGTCATGGTTGTCACCCAGGCTAGAATGTAAACATGTCTTCCTCTCTTCACCTCCATTATATAGGTGGTGGGGGGTTAGTAGTTTAGAAGAGGGGGGGGGGGGAGAGAGAGAGAGAGAGCGCGAGAGAGAGAGAGAGCGCGAGAGAGAGAGAGAGAGAGAGAGAGAGAGAGAGAGAGAGAGAGAGAGAGAGAGAGAGAGAGAGAGAGAAAAAGGGACAGGAAGGGAGAGAGTGGTAACATGGGGACAGTAAGGAGAGAGAAGGAGAGAGAGAGTATTGCTTGATTTTTTACAGTGGGGGAGAATGACACCTTTCGTGATCTGTGCACACCAAAGTTAATTCTTTGAATGACAGGATCATTAGTAATTTATGACAGCTCACATTTACATTGAGATATGCTAGTGTATGGTGACATATGGTAAAGATCGGAGCTGTGCAGAGTTTTTCCTCATTCTGAACCATAGTTCAGAACTTGGCTCCGATTCATCTACAATAACACTAAATAACAATTAAAGTATACTAAAATGGTATACATTTTAATAAAATGCTTTTGGAGTAAAAATCTATCTAAAAGATAGGTTTTCTATTTAAGATACATTAATAATTTAATTTTGTTTATTCAGCATGAAATGGAGCTTAGTTGTATAGCACGAGGCTGTATATTCTGCAATATTTACATTTTTGGTAAACTAATTCAATGAATGCGGCCGCCAAGCAGGGCTGTCCCTGGAGCCTGTGGCCGCCCACTCAGCCTTTTCGCAGCTGCCCATTCAGTTCACTGCATGGCTGGGGGGCAGAGACTAGAGGTCAGCTGACTGGTGAGGAATGTGAAGTGGAAGAGGCTGGAGGAGATCCTATCTCCTGGTTTCAGCATAGGTGACACTGCTAGGAGACACCCCAAAGTCGGAGACACAGTGAGTAACACTACCTGTGATTATAGTTGCCATTAAAAGTCCCCACTACAGTTCTCAGATGGCCTTGCTCAAGAGCACCTAAGTTGGCTGATCAGAACTCCCCCAGCACTGCCACTGATCCCATTCCCCACCAGCACTGCCACTCATCCCTTTCCCCCCACTCCCCCACCAAGGAGTAAGAGAAGGAATAAAAATAGAGAATACATGGAAGGGAGAGGAAAAGAGGGGGAGGAACAAAGAAAAAGGGAGAGAAAGAATAGGACAAAGAACAAGAAAGATGGCTAGAGAGAGGGATGGGGGAAAAAAACAAGAAATTAGGATAGAGAGAGATAAAAGGGAAGGAAAGGAGAACAAAGAGAAAGAGTGGTCCTAAAATGTACCGTGAGGGGTTTTAATACTGCTAGGAGACACCCCAAAGTCGGAGACACAGTGAGCAACACTACCTGTGATTATAGTTGCCATTAAAAGTCCCCACTACAGTTCTCAGATGGCCTTGCTCAAGAGCACCTAAGTTGGCTGATCAGAACTCCCCCAGCACTGCCACTGATCCCATTCCCCACCAGCACTGCCACTCATCCCTTTCCCCCCACTCCCCCACCAAGGAGTAAGAGAAGGAATAAAAATAGAGAATACATGGAAGGGAGAGGAAAAGAGGGGGAGGAACAAAGAAAAAGGGAGAGAAAGAATAGGACAAAGAACAAGAAAGATGGCTAGAGAGAGGGATGGGGGGAAAAAACAAGAAATTAGGATAGAGAGAGATAAAAGGGAAAGAAAGGAGAACAAAGAGAAAGAGTGGTCCTAAAATGTACCGTGAGGGGTTTTAATACTGTACGAGTGGAAGGGACTCAGGGAGGAGTGCTAAATGTCCATGGGTTAGGGGCCCAAATTACTTGCCTTGCCTTGGGTGCTGACAACCCACGCTACGAAAATAATTTTACTGTTGGGGGTCTCCACAACTTGGGAAATTTTGTCAAGGGGTCACGGCACTAGGAAGGTTGAGAAACACTGCTTTAGGGTATGTTAATTGCTTTTGAAGCTGGATGAGTCTGGACGTTATCACTTTATTACAAGTAATAACAGCAAAGGACTTATCATGTTTGAAGTATTCAAGTTGCAGGACTGATAAGATAATGTAACCTCGGAACGATAACGGAGTTGAGTATTTTCTTGTGATCACTTGTGTTTTTGAGAACATTAATTTGTTAATTATATCAGATAAAAGGAAATGCGTGAAACACAGGAGCCTCATTTATCTCCCCCCATAAATGTTGTCTGCACGTTCCCAAAATAAGCAAGAAAGCACACTGACACCTGAGAATGAAGATTTGGGATTCTCATCGTTTTCCAGGGTCAGAAAACTAAATGTCATTTCCCTTCAGTGAGGGCACTGGAAGTAAGGTGTCAGGAGGCACAAGCTGCCTCCGTCCGCCGGGCTCCAGGGCGCAAGCGCGGAGGACTTACGCTACGCCGTACCCCCGTTTGCGGCCCAATGGTGCGGCGCGCGCGGGTGCACGGCGGTCCCTGTGTGCGCGCCGTGGCCGTTCGGGTGCCCGGCAGCGCGTCACGCTGACGCGCTCGCCGGAGGGCTACATCTGACGGCTCCAGCACCCAGTCGGGTTGCTGGTTTGTCGTCAGCTGTGCCCTGTTCCTTGTACCTGCTACTCCCTGCGTTTCCTAAGTGTCTCTGTGTGCTGAACCCTGCCTGACCAACGGATTACTCTTGCTTGCCCGATACCCCTGACCTCTGCCTGATTAACGGATTACTCTTGCTTGCCTGATACCCCTGACCTCTGCCTGATTAACGGATTACTCTTGCTTGCCTGATACCCCTGACCTCTGCCTGATTAAACGGACTTTGCTCTTGCTTGATACCCCGGTTCTGACCTCTGCCTGATTAAACGGACTTTGCTCTTGCTTGATACCCCGGTTCTGACCTCTGCCTGAATTACAGACTTTGCCTGCTTGATACCACAGTTCAGAGCTAACCACTTGTCTTTGCAGTTTCTCCAGTGCCCAACGGCTACGCGGACCTCCTTCCGGCCTTCGGGAATCCTGCCACCACCGGAAGCCCGTGCCTCCGCGTGCCCCCAATCTCCTGTATCACTTCCAGGGGTCGGGTGCGCGTGGTCGTAAGGGCGAGCCGCTCTCGGCATCTCGGCCTCGGTGAGTATAGTCTTGACATAAGGTAAGTCTTTTTATTTCCTTTTTCTCCTGTTTTTTTTTGTTGGATGTATTTACACTATGGATGGAAGTTTACTACATTTTGACAAAAGCGGTGTTTTAAAAGGGTCAATTTACCCTAAACGTGTTTTTTATTTTGTATTATTGAGAATGTAACAGGAAGTTGGAACCTGCTAAAAAGTGTGTAGGTAGACCCAAAATTCTCAGCTGGCCAGAACAGAGTCAAGAACAATGGCAAGGAGAACTCACTGTTGGAATATCCAAGGTATAAAGAAGCTAGGGGCTAGACTGGTTCACCATTCTTCACTAATAAATACATTCTCATTTTACACTAAGACTTTAAATACAGAACAGAGCCAACACATCACTCTAAAAAAATACAGCATTTTCATGTATGTTTTTAACATTTACAGGTACAGTTTGGAATGACAATGATGTTGCCGTTCTGGATTCTTGGACGTTATACCCGTATTAAAAAGGGAAAAAAAAAGTTTGCGTGTAAAATAAGCACACGCCCTTTCCCAGAAGTTCTGCTTTACCAGAATTGCAGCATTTTATCCCACAGGTGAAGGTTGTTCAATGTAGTGAGTAGTGATGAGCCGAACACCCTCCAGTTCGATTCCCAGCAGAACATGCGAACAGGCAAAAAATTCGGCAGAACACAAGAACACCGTTAAAGTCTATGGGACACGAACATGAATAATCAAAAGTGCTAGGTTTTAAAGGCTTATATCCAAGTTATTGTCATAAAAAAAGTGTTTGGGGACCTGGGTCCTGCCCCAGGGGACATGTATCAATGCAAAAAACATTTTTTAAACGGCCGTTTTTTTCGGGAGCAGTGATTTTTTTAATGCTTAAAGTGAAACAATAAAAATAAAATTTTCCTTTAAATATTCTGCCTGGGCGGTGTCTATAGTATGCCTGTAAAGTGGCGCATTTTTTCTGTGTTTACAACAGTGCCACAGCAAAATTACATTTCTAAAGGAAAAATTGTCATTTAAAACTGATCGCGGCTGTAATGAATTGTCGGGTCTCGGCAATATAGATACAGATAATTGAAAAAAAGAGCATGGGATCCCCCCTCCATTACCAGGCCCTTTGAGTCTGGCATGAATATTAAGGGGAACCCCAAATCAAAATAAAAAATTGCGTGGGGGTCCCCGTAAAATCCATAACAGGCCCTTTGGGTCTGCTATGGAAATTAAGGGGAACCCTGCGCCAATTTTTTTTTTTAAATGGGTACCCCCAAAATCCATACTTACGTTCGACTCGAACATCGGGCTCATCCCTAGTAGTGAGTTTTACCCATTGTAACTTTTTACTTTTTTTTTTTTTTTTTACAGTAACTTTGCCAACAATCCACTCATTCAGCGTCACAAAAATGGAGAAACACATACACTATTTTAAATCTTTTCAGAAGTGGCCTGTGAACAAGGAGAAAGCCTCAAAATATTTCAGCACAGCACTGGAGTTAGTTATTTACACAAATAGTCTTTAGCCATTTTTAGGTATATTTATTATATTTGCTCAAGTGCTAAAATAGGGTCAATTATTACAAACCTGCTCACAGTGATCAAACGTCTTCTCTAATCTTTCCACCAAATGAAAGGTGAAATATACTGTACTTGGTTCCTACTGGCAACCACTTGAATTTTGAGATAATTTGTTTTTCTCCAGTTTTACCACAGCCCGTATTTCTCCATGCACAAACACACAAGATGTTTATAACAGAGGCCCATTCATTTTGGAGGGCAGATATTACTACTGACTGGACAGCACATGCCACACTGTGGCTGTATTTTAGGACTCATTCATAGCATTCCCCAGGCTGTTCTCTGTATAATGGTGCAGAGAGCATTCAATGATTGGACCATGACATTGGGTCATGACTGGCTCCAGGATCTTTTTTTCCCCCACATTCATTAATGAATTAAATGGGGCTTTGCTTGCTTTAAAATCCTAAATTGGGAGTAAACTCCCATGGTTGATTTTTACCTATAGGTAAACCTATATTAAGGTACAAAAAATATCTCCTAAACATGCACAGTTTAGGAGATATTTACTTTAGATGCAGCCGGTGATGTCAATAGCGCATTCGCTCTGAAGGAATGGCATACCTGTGACAATCCTTCAGAGTCCTGTGCCGTAAGGAGCAGCTCCTGCGCCCATGTGCGGGAGTGGCGTCATTGCGGCTCCGGCCACTCACACAGCCGAAGTCCCATTAACCCAGAAGGAAGACCGGGTGAAAACGGATACTAGCACATTATGACAGTGCCTTGCAGGTTTAAAAAAAGCCAGCAGTTTACTATTGCATTTAAAGCAATTGAAGAGCTAAGCACATTTATAAAACACATTTTTGTGCTCTATAAAAGTGCCAGTGTATTCTTTTCTAAAGCAACTGCAATAAGGCCATTCTGTTGCTTTATAAATACACCTTTAATTATTCCCAGTAAATTCAAAATCAAATCTAACAGAACAGCAACAACCAGTAAATTGCTTAAAGCGAAGTTCCACCCAAAAAATTGAACTTCCGCCTTTCGGAATCCTCCCCCCCTCCAGTGTCATATTTGGCACCTTTCAGGGGGGAGGGGGGAGCAGATACCTGTCTAATCCAGGTATTTGCTCCCACTTCCGGGCATAGATAGCCAAAGTATCCACAGATATCTACGCCATGTCCAGCGCCTCCTCCATCCCCCCGTCTTCTGGGAGACACACAGGTCCCTGAAGACAGCAGGGACCAGTAGGATGGCGCAGCGCGACTCGCGCATGCGCAGTAGGGAACCAGGCTGTGGAGCAGCAAGGCTTCACTTCCCAATTCCCTTACCAAAGATGGCGGCGCCTACACTCGATAGCCGAGGGACAGATCGGCTTTGGGTGCCGACATCAAGGGCGCCCTGGACAGGTAAGTATCCATATTTTAAAAGTCAGCAGCTGCAGTATTTGGATAAGGATAAGTTCACTTTTTAAAGGATAATTTATTTTTGGAGCCTGTAAAGCATTGCACGCGTGATCAGCAGCTCGCTGATGCCATGCAGGTCTCCTTCAGATCTGTCAGTGTATTTGTGTGCCATACATCCCCTATGAGCAGGCAGATATAATCTGACAGGAAGAAATCAATGAACTACCAAAGCGCCATGGTAGTTCATTGAGAACTACAAGACAATAGCTGCAAAGGATGTCGGGACTTGTAGTTCATTCACACACAGAGCTGTGTGAATGAATTGCACAGCCGTGTAGGCAGAGCCGATTTTAAAAAGTGACAGCTAGTACAGGTAATTTCTCCCCATACTGCTGTCACAGGGAGGGCAGGCATCGAGCAGTGGCTGCAGCATTGGGAACATGTTACATGTTCCACCATAAAAATGGGTGGAACATGTAACATGTTCCCATAGGTGAACTTACCCTTTAAAGTAATATTAAGCTCCGCAAAATGTATTTCTTTTTTAAATGCCCCCTGCAGGTTTATGCCATAACGTTCAAGTATACCAGTACATTATGACTACCTGTTAAATGATACCCTCCAGCGATGTGCTGCCAGTGGTCAGGAGCTACCATCCTCTCCCGGTCTTCTTTTAGGGTTTACACTGCTTGGCTGCAATGACATCATTCCCATCCATGCGCACTGGAGTCAATTAATCGCGGCCGAGAGTGTGTGCCGTTAATATGCTCTGAGCTGTACATCTTGGATTATATTACTGCTGACAGGCTGTGAGAGGCATTTTTTTTACATAAGAGATCACTTTAATTGGAATATACAGAAATCTATGAATAGAAACAAACAAACACTGAGAAAATATGAGCTATGCCACAATAATATGCAAGTCATGGTGATACTAACATAATCACAACTAGGTGTTTATGTATTAAAGAGGAAGTAAACTTCCATCTTTTGCCTATAATAAGGCTTACCCATAGGCAGTGTAAATTTCTCCTAAACGTGCACCGTTCAGGAAATATTTACATTACATGCAGCCAGTGACATCACTTCCTTCAGAGCCCTGTGCCGTGAATGGCAGCTCCCATGCGCATGCGCGACGCCATCGTGGCTCCGGCCAGTCACAGAGCTGGAGTCCGCAAACCCGGAAGCAATATGGGTGAAAATGGGAGCCCCTGCAGCGCTGACTTCTTGGCACAGGGGGTGCTTTTTTAAGGCAAGTTTAACCTAATGTACTAGTATGTCATGCTGTCGACTGACGTTGTCCAGACTCTGAAGAGATCCCGACTTTCATGCGGGGATTCACCCAAATGCCTAGACCAGCAGCTGGCTCAGCCTTTCAGTGCACCGCTAAGAGCCTGAGCTATCCGCTTCCACCCCCTCCACAGCCCGGCACTCCAGTGAGAGTGAGCTGACTGGAACTGAGAACTGAGCGATCAGTAGTCTTTGATTGCTCAGTTCTCGTTATAGAGGCAGTGGGAAACGGACCGATGCAGTATCCACTTAGACAAGTTTAATTGTTTTTTTGTTGTTTTTTCTTACCCTGCACTCCTTTTACCACTAAAGATGAGCTCAAGTGTGTTTGAATCTGAGTCTGAACCAACTTGAGCAATCCCACCGTCACTGAATCATTGTACTTGGCCAATCATAAGCGGCTGAGGCATTCCTCATTCCACAGCCACACACATAAATGCACATTGCTGATTTGTACAGCCACACACTTTCCCTTTCTGACCTTTGCAGTCTTGGCGTAATAGAGCGTCCTGCCTCGCAGTTTGAAGTAGCGCCTCCTCCATCGCTGAAAGGAGCTTGTCTGCTTGTGTAGATGTCCCTCTTTTATTATAGCCTTTAAAAAAAGTCAGAGACGAAGAAAAGTAAGAACATTGTTCAAAGAGATAAAACATACTGTATCATAGTTGCTTAAGTCTCCTTACACTTCTTAAAATAACACAATATTTTGGGAAAACAGTGGGAAGACGGTAAAAACAGGGCAGCCTAGTGACTGATGGTACTAGAACACTATACACATCAGTAGCAATGTGTACACCTTCTTCCCCTCCATGTGGCTACCAAAAATACAGAACAAAGCAGAACTCACAGCCTATTATACAGCTAAAATATATAACTGTCAAAGGATTTGTAATCTTGTCTTGTTATATACACACACCTCTACTACACTGCACAGCCAGGATGACCACTCATACTTTCTGATTAAAAGGATTCCTTCCTGGGACACATCCCTGCTCAATGGAGAGACGTGATCATGCTGATCCACTGTCCAATGAGAAGGCCTGAAGTGGACAGGTGACAATGGAGCTGCACTGTTAGACCAGGGTGTAAGTTTGTTACCTGATTTTGTAGTGTCAATGATATATAAAACTTTAAGACTACTGTATATAAAATTACAAATCCTATGGCAGGTAATGTTAACAGTATCACAAAACGTGTCCTTAGCTGTTCGTATGTTATGTTTTAGACCCCATGCACACTAGGTGATTGGCCCCAGTGCACAGGGCTCTTTTTAGCTGTAGACAGAGGGCAGCCTGTCAAACTATGAGAGGCCGATTGCTGCTGAGGCTGAGCACCAAGTGGTACTCCTGTTTAGGGCAGTATGTGCCCAGAGATAAATGCCCAGAAACACAAGAAGTGTGCTTTTTGGGCATTTTTCCATGGGTGCATACTGCACTAAACGTTCAGACTGCTGGGTGCACTGTCCAGCAGCAGCAGGTCAGTTTATCAGGCTGCCAGCAGCAGGGCTGGACGGGGCACCTGTGGCCTCCTCCCACAGCTAAACACCAGAGCCCCATGCTCTGGAACTAAACGCCCAGTGTGCATGGGGCATGCAAATGGTGTTTTTAATACATGCAAATATTATAGTTATTAATAAAGTGTTGTTCTTAAAGCAGTATTAAAGCCAAAGAAAAAAAAATGACAAGCAGATTTTCTATGACAGAAGAGACCATAATGGGCTCGTCATAAAATGTTCCCCCCCTGCCTGTCAATGGTAATGTACACTAAATCACACCTGCGCAGCTCAGAGTACATTTATGGCACTGGCCCTTTGCCATGATGAAGTAATTCCTGTGCACATATGCAGGACCGACATCATCATGGCCTAGCCATTCAAATGGCTGAGCTGCGCAAATCTGGAAGACTGGAAGAAAATGGGAATCCTGAGATTTGAAATCACAGCACTGGAGGGTATCTTTTTACAGGTAATGCAGCCTATTGAGGAGTCTGTTTTTTTCGTTCAACCAGTGGGTTGAACAAAAAAAAGACACCTGACATGATTCCCCTGTTCACACATTTGATGTGGATGGGGGAATCCTCCCCGCTTAGCTTTCGTATTCTGACTGTGGAGAGATTTTCTCACTGTCAGAATACACCCACCAGCTTTGCAGGGTATAGCCTGCAGCACCCATCGAGTCAGGAAAATCTAACAGGGTGATTGTACAGAAGTCGATCTGTAGACTTCTGTACAACCACCCTGCCCATACATGAATCAAAATTTGTCCGGTCCCTGCTAAACCGGCCAAATTTCGATTCATGTACGGCTGCCTTAAATCTGTCATAATATACTAGAAAGCGGTGCCTACTACCACATTATGGCATAAACCTGCAGGGGGCCGTTAGGAAAAAAAAAAATTTGCAGAGTTTAATTTCACTTTTAGCCCTCGTTCACACTGAGGGTGGGTTTGAAATCCTGCGAGTTCAGCTGAACTTGCACTCTTTCAAACCAGCATTTTAGTCCCGACTTCGGGGGCGATTTGACAGACATCTGTGCGGGTTCATGCACAGATGTCTATTGAAATCGCCCCCGAAGTCGCCAAAAGTAGTGCAGGAACTACTTTTGGGAGTCGATGCAGGGCAGCAAAGTCGGATCGGATAGTGCCGCTATCGAGAAGTGCCCGGGACGAACGGCGCATGCACCGTAAGGAGCAGCACAACAGCTGATTTGACGATCAGCTGTTGTGACGATGCCTGTGCACAAAAGCCGACTGAAGAAATTTTTGTGTCAGATTGTGCCCCGCGCTGCCGAGGCATGTTCATGTCGGTGAGGGGTGGATTTGTACATGATGGGGCAGATTATTAAATGATGGGCAGTACTGCTAAACACATATTTTTCTGATAGAAAAACCCGCCCTTCAGTTGGCTAAACACGCCCCGCAAGTGTCCAGGAAGAATAGCAGAAAAAGATGTGTTTTGCAGCACTGGCTATCATTGAATAATCCGCCCCCCATCATGTACTAATTCGCCCCTCACCGACATGAACACGCCTCGCCAGCGCGGGGCACAATCTGACACAAAAATGTCTTCCGTCGGCTATTGTTCGCAGGCACTGTCTCGCAGTCACAACAGCTGATCGTAAAATCAGCTGTTGTGCTGCACATGCGCCATTTGTCCCGGGCACTTCTCGATAGCGGGCACTATCCGATAGAACACCGGCAATAGGCTCCGATTTGGCATGCAATTTGACATGTCAAAATGCCAAATTGGCCCAATGTGAACGTGGGCTACATTTTTTTTTTCCTTCATATCCACATTTTACCATGCATGCTTTTGCAGATTTTTCTTATTGTATTAAATATAGGGATTACCAGAATAACTAGTAAAGAGCAGATTAGCTATTGCAATCACTTTGCCCATCTGTTTATTTAGAGTTGAGATAAATTATAAGCCTCCTAAGGAATGTAGTAGGTCAGCTAACCCATAAACTTGCATTGTGAAAAGGTAAAGCACAACCACTGCATAGCATTGCAGGAAGCAAAGCAAACTATACACAGAAACAAGTTTTTTTAAAACAAACACACAGAAACATCTGATAAGATTATTTACAATAAAGTGTATGCAAATGCTAATTATCCCCAATCATTCAGTGCACCATAAATCACGGTAGTAAGATAGCAAGATACTATATAAAAGCTTTGTTCTTAAAAGAATATCGCTAAATCATTTATATTGTGAGTTTAGTTAAAAGTGCATTTAGTCCAACTTCCAGCACTGGCAAGGGAGGAGAATTGTTATAAAGATTGGCGGCGTCTATGGGCATTGCAGCATTTCTGCATCAAGGAAATGGCTGTACGTAGCAGGGCTGGGCAGGGGGCGTGTGCCCAGGGATGGGCAGAGGGTGTGTGCTCACGAATGAGCAGGAGGCATGTGCCTACTGCCTGATGTCAGCATTAGCAGGGGCATACATTCTCTGTGTCCATCCCTGTGTCAGGCAGAGCAGGGCTGCGAAAAGAGTGCAGCAGCAAAGCTGACTACAGGCACCATGTATTGGCATGGCATCCTGTAGATCCGAACAGCAAACTGACCACGCCAGCACAGATCTGTCTCAGTGCTTGGTGTGGTCAGAATGCTACAGGGAAGAAGGGGGCTTGGTAGGCTTGACGGTAGATATTTCTGATGAAAAAGAAAAACGAAAGTTACAAAAAAAAAAACAAAAAACAAAAAAAAAACAGACACACATGGATACACAGACATACTGTAGATGACATAGTACATCTTGAGGTAACTTTCACTTTAAAGTATATATAAAGCCAAACTATTTTCCCCTTTGAGATTGAGCAGGGAATGGTAAACAACTCTGGTAGGGGATTATTTTCGGCTATCTGTAGCCCATTGAGGAGATTTCCCCGCACTTCCTGTCAACACAACAGGAAACCTCTGCATAGTGAGGGAAATGCCCTCATTGAGAGTTCCCACCAAACAAGAGTCCCCATTGAAAGATTTCCCCTCTATTGCTGTTTCAGTGAAAATGCTAAATTTTGGTATTTCCTCTCACTTTTAGCCCAAGACATAGGGGGTTATTTACGAAATGGAAATCCACTTTGCACTACAAGTGCACTTGGAAGTGCAGTCGCTGTAGATCTGAGGGGACATGCAAGGAAAATAAAAAAAACTGCATTTTTCCTTGCACATGACTGGATGATAAAATCAGCAGAGCTTCCCCTAAGATCTACAGCAATCTACAGTGACTGCACTTCCATGTGCACTAGTAGTGGATTTACCTTTAGTAAATCAACCTAATAGTGTGAATACGTGAATATTGCAAAAAAAAAAGGAGTTCAAGAAAAACCTGTTCAGGTTTTAGCTCTTCCCTACTCTCCCCAAACTTAAAGTTTGTGTTTGAAAGTAGTACTAAAAGCAAAACCTCTCTTTTCATCTTGGATAATGTAAAAGAAAGTTATAGCCTCAGTCTGTTTTTTTTTTGTTTTGTTTTTTGCCATCTGTGTTCTATTGCGGAGATTTCCTTTCACTTCCTGTCCCATAGCCAAAACAGGAAGCGAGAAGAAATGCCTCCAAAGTGAGGGAATACCTGGTTGTCATCAAGATCACCAGAACTGGTGCCCCCATTGGAAGATTTCCTCTCAGGTTTATTCCTGTACTGGGGACAACCCAAATCGTGGGATTTTCCTTTACATTCACTTTCAACAATAATGATAAACAGGACAAATAAAGAGGGTGAATCTCTCCAATAGGGAATCAGCAAAAAAAACCTGACAGATGTTCTAATGCCTCCCCATTACATCCAAAAAAGAGAACAAAAAAGTTTGCCTTCAGTTATACTTTAAAGTGGAATGAAACTCCATTTTGAACTTGTGCGTATAATAAGAAGACTTACTGTAGGTACTAAACTTAAAGAGAAAGTAAACTTCCCTGGATTGTTTGTACCTATAGAAAAGCCTATAATAGGGCTTATCTATAGGGACTGTAAATATCTCCTAAACTTGCACCGTCTAGGAGATATTAACTGTATAAGCCGCCGATGAAGTCATCGGCGCATTTGCTCTAAAGAAACGCCACCCGTGCCGTTTCTTCAGGGCCCTGTGCCATGACCGGCGGCTCGCATGCGGAAGTGACGTCACGTAGCTTCGGCCAGTCACAGAGCTGGAGTCCGCGGATCCAGAAGACAGGCGAAGATGGATGCGGCCTCCAGCAGTGACAACGAGGGCTTCGTTTGCAGGTAAAGTTTCACATAATGTGCTAGTATGAGATGCATACTAGCACATTAGGCCCTTACAAGAAAAAAAAAAAAAGAGGCAGTGTTTACTTCCTCTTTAAATGGTTTAGGAGATATTCACACAACAAGCAGCCAGTGACGTAACCGCTGCATGCGCTCTAAACTGACAGGATACCATGCCGCGCACATGAGCGGGACTGACGCCATTGCGGCCCTGGTCATTCATACAGTGGGAGCCTGCAAATCCAGAAGGAAGACCTGGTGAAGATGGCAGCGCCGGGGAGCCGTGACAGCACTGCGCTGGAGGGCTCCGCGTACAGGTAAGTCTGTCATAATGCGCTAGTATGTGGTGCAGTGGGGCCCATTGTTTTTCATTTTTCTACCACTTTAAAGCTGAACTACAGGCGAAACATATATTGCCTTAGTATGAAAGCCATTTGTGTTCTTACTTGAATCTCTGTGCATTTCTTTCAGATCTGGGCAATGATCCAGCATAAAACAATTCCTGCACTTTACCTATGTGCCGGAGTTTCCAGTAATATAGACCGGTGACTGCTGCGGTCTCTCCTTGTGCACGGTGACTGGTCTTGCACTCGCCCCCCTACTGTAGTATTTTTCTGCAGGTAATCTGTATTGGATGGGGCCTATTGGGTTCTGTCTAGAGCTCTGCTCCCTGTACTGGCCATGTACAGCACAGGGATGTACTGTAGTCATTACTACACGTACAAGGTAATATCTGAGTTTGCAAAGGAATTTAGTGCACACAAAGTAGATTTATGACCGACTAATAAACCAATACCCTTGCCCCCCCAAAAAGACACAGAAGCTGGTTAAGTTGGAAATAGGGCAACGCCACAGCTTTATTAAACTTTGCAAATGTAAGAACTTTCCAAATGTACCAAACAACAATGCCAGTCACAGTTACTGTATACTGTGAGCACCCATAAAACAAAAACTCACATAGTCTAAAAGGCCTGTCCTTATCATCACTGCTAGACATGCATTAGACTGACCCCAGAATTTTACATGAGGGCATAGCCCATAAAGCAACATCAACTGCTGGGCAAGGTCAAAACCGCTAATAAAAAGTAGTGACAAAACATCACAACGGGCGGGAGGGTGGGCAACTCTAGCGATATCTGAAACTTCTCAGAGCAGTTGGACGTACCCCAGTGTAGCCTTTCCTAGAGTTCAGGCTCTACCCAGTCACTTCAGGTCTTTGTAGCCAATCCAAAGGGAGCTAATTAACTTCCCGTTTAGGTTCACGCACACAGATGCCATGTTGATGTTCACACAGCGGTGCACACACAGATGCCATGTTGATGTTCACACAGCGGTGCACACACAGATGCCATGTTGATGTTTACACAGCGGTGCACACAGCGATGCCATGTTGATGTTCACACAGCGGTGCACACAGCGATGCCATGTTGATGTTCACACAGCGGTGCACACAGCGATGCCATGTTGATGTTCACACAGCGGTGCACACAGCGATGCCATGTTGATGTTCACACAGCGGTGCACACAGCGATGCCATGTTGATGTTCACACAGCGGTGCACACAGCGATGCCATGTTGATGTTCACACAGCGGTGCACACAGCGATGCCATGTTGATGTTCACACAGCGGTGCACACAGCGATGCCATGTTGATGTTCACACAGCGGTGCACACACAGATGCCATGTTGATGTTCACACAGCGGTGCACACAGCCATGCCATGTTGATGTTCACACAGCGGTGCACACAGCGATGCCATGTTGATGTTCACACAGCGGTGCACACAGCGATGCCTTGTTGATGTTCACACAGCGGTGCACACAGAGATGCCTTGTTGATGTTCACACAGCGGTGCACACAGCGGTGCACACAGCGATGCCTTGTTGATGTTCACACAGCGGTGCACATACAGATGCCATGTTGATGTTCACACAGCGGTGCACACAGCGATGTCTTGTTGATGTTCACACAGAGATGCCTTGTTGATGTTCACACAGCGGTGCACACAGTGAAGCCATGTTGATGTTCACACAGCGGTGCACACAGCGGTGCACACAGCGAAGCCATGTTGATGTTCACACAGCGGTGCACACAGCGAAGCCATGTTGATGTTCACACAGCGGTGCACACAGCGAAGCCATGTTGATGTTCACACAGCGGTGCACACAGAGATGCCAGGCTTCCAGCATTCAAGGCTCCTTTTCCCTAACGGAACTTCAAGGGGCTATTCAAATATATGTATAATTCAACATGGAGTTCAGCTTTAAATATACTTGAATCTTACATGTTTATAAGAGGCTTAAAGTGGAACTTTAGCCAGAAAATTAGTTTCTGATAGATCACTTCAGTCTGACATTTTTGCAGGTATAGCTATGCAAAACATTAAAAATAAGTGCCTTTGCTGTTTAGAATTCAGTAATACATTGTCTCACGCTGCTCTGCACAAACTCAGTTGCTCTCCATTTTTGGCATTGTGCCAAAAATCAGAGCCACTAGGGGCTGATCTGACAGCTTAAATAATTACTGCTGTTCAGGGGCTCTGGGCTTCAGCAAAATGACATCCCTCCACAAGAAGAAACAGGAGCAATGCTGGAGCAATTTACAGCACACACTCATTTGGTAGAATACTTTTTAATGTGCAATGTATTTTCCATGCTAAAGAACATTATTTTTTTATCAAGTCGTTATTGGTAAACTTTTAAAAGTTTCACTTTAAGCAGTTCTGGTATGACAGCATGGAAAAGTAGGGTGCTCCTCAAGAGTCAGAAAAGTACTTGTGGTTCAAAAGAAAGTAGTTCATTCTGTTTGAATGGGCGTTTAACAAGCATCAATGCATGAATAAAAAGTACCCAAATTACTTTTAGGGCTCGTTTACGCATTCAGCAAGGACTGGCGCTCCTCTGAAAAGTGATCCACACTATGTCAATATGTCATCTTTTCACTGCTTCCTTTAATCCCGTAATTGCCCATTACCGTGCCACATCTCTGAGCAGCAAATAGCTTTAATGGATAAGAGTTAAAAAGGTGTCCTCAGGTGGTCCTCTCCACCTTCCCCATCAAAGCCATATACCTCCACAAAGGCCAGCTGTGGCTTGGCTTTAGGTCACAGCCTTTCAAATCTTCTGATCTGTAGACTTTGATGAAGAGGGAGACGGATGCCAGCTATAATTATCCTTTGAAAAAATTACATGCCAAATGTGGCCTGTCAGGGGGTAAGGAGTGCATAAAGCAGAACTTCCACTTTTGGGTGGAACTCTGCTTTAAGGGGGTAAAACCTTCCAGGGCTGAAGTGGATAAGCTCAGCTAATCTTATAGAGATTGACTCTGGAGCCTGAAACCAGGTTTACTTTTAGACCCCTTTCACGCTAGTGCGCTTTGCAGGCGCTACAGCGCTAAAAATGGCGCCTGCAAAGTGCCCTGAAACAGCCGCTGCTGTGTGTCCAGTGTGAAAGCCCCGAGAGCTTTCACACTGGAGCAGTGCGCTTGCAGGACGTTAAAAAAACTCAAAGTATCTTTGGAGCGGTGTATACACTACTCCTAAACCGCTCCTGCCCATTGAAATCAATGGGGCAGCGCGGCTATACTGCCGGCAACGCGCTGCTGCAGCGGGCGGTTTTAACCCTTTTTCGGCCGCTAACGGGGGTTAAAACCGCCCTAAAAAAAAAAAAAAATAGCACCGTTGAACCGCTGGCGCCCACACCGCCCCAGTGTGAAAGGGGTCTGACTTAAAGTGTTAGTAAACCCAGGACCCAGCATTCACTATATCTGGTCACCCACAGTACACAGAACATGGAAATGCAATTAGTAAATATAAACTGTTAAATACCTTTTCTCATCAGCAGTATATAGCAGTCAGTGTGCGGCTGAGCACTGGTTAAAGCTTGTAGGAGGAGTTTTCATTCTCCTCCGACTGTCCTATGAGGCTGCATGACCCCTGACCCTCTGTCTGGACAGTGCTGATTGGCAATGTGCTGATCACATGCACCACCCCAAGAAAAAAAAAAAAACTCTCTAGCAATACACACCAAACTGAGCATGTGCCGCTGGTCCCCCCTAGCCTCTGTCTTATCAGGAGATGGATTGGGGACTGTGGAAAAAGGGGAACAACAGAGAAGACAGGATCAAACAGGTTTTTTTTTTACACAATGCAGAGGATTAACCTTAGGTTCCACAGTGAGTACAACAAGCATGTCTTACTGCATATACAGACTGATGTTACTGTTGTGGGTTTATAAACACTTTAAAAATAGTTTGTTTGGACCAAGGTGGCCTTAAAGGACTATTTACTTTACCAAGGGATGAGCCCCATCAGTATACAGCGCCGTGTCCCAGCGGTGGTACAGTGGCTTCCCATTTGGTGTTGAAAAAGAATTGAGTCAGACTGAGCACTGCTCAGCCAATCACAGGAAGCCTACAGCGCTGACAGTGACTGCAGCAATTAGGCTGGATTCACACCTATGCAGTTTTAGTGCTTTTTGCATTTTGCAGATTTGCACTACAGAACGTGTTCCATAAGAAACCACGTTAAATGGACTGTAGTGCAAATCTGCAAAAAGCACTAAAACTGCATAGGATAGGTGTGAATCCAGCCTCAGTGAAAGAAATTTGATTGGACACAGGTACCGTTTGGCTGACTGAGCAAATTTCAGCTGGTTCGTCAGCTTCATTTTCAGACATCGCTTAGATTATACCAAGGGGAACAGTAAATGACATTCACCATGAAGTAATTTGCAAGCAAAGCTTGTACATATAATGGCCAACAACAGCGGGAACCGTGTACACATGTATTTACAAATGATCATATAAGAAAGGAAATAAAGGACATAATCAGATTATTTACATTATGTACATAGTTTCCCATTAAAGACCAACTTCAGTCAATGCCTTTACTTTTTAGTTTATGTGGAAAAGGTCTTCTGTGAGGTTTTAGTTATTGTCTGTGTCCCCACAGAAAGATTCCAGTCATGTTCTGTCACCAGTCCCCTGAACAGGACATTGTGACAGGAAATATCTTAGGAGAGGATACAGACAGCAATAAAATCCTCACAGAGGCCCCAATCCTTCCTTATGGAGGGAGTGCCTGAGGGTGGATTCCATGAGAAGATCAGAAAAGCTGGGGGTGCATTATGAGGGGGGCTAAAATGTTTGGGTGCAATACATTTCCTGCTTTCCACACATCATTGAAGCCTCATGGTTCGCTCTTCCCTCCTGCTAAATACAACTAACCACCATTATAGGTCAGCAAACAAAAACTCAGTATTGCATTTCCAAGTGAAATAATGTGGTCACTGGCCAATGCTATTTTCTATGTATTAAAAGGTTTCCATTACAGATTGCAAGGTACAGACACATGCGCCCCCTTCTGGATACTCCTAATTAACACATGTAAAAAATGTAATTTCAGTATTTTGAATGGATGTGTATATGTGCCGTTTAAGACCCCTTTCACACTGAGGCGCTTTTCAGGTGTTTTCACGCTAAGAAAAAGCACCTGAAAAGCTCACAAAATCCTATTTTCATTAAAATCAATGAATGCTTTCACACTGGGGCAGTGCACTGGCAGCGTGGTGAAAAAACACCCCTCTCCTTTGAAATGAATGGAAAGTGCTTCAAAAGCGCTCAGTGTTTTACTGGCAGTTTACAAGCGCCTCAGTGTGAAAGGGGCCTTAAAGTAGTTCATTCCGTTTGAATGGGCGTTTAACAAGCCTCAATGCATGAAGAGAAAAAAGTACCCAAATTACTTTTAGGGCTCGTTCACGCATTCAGCAAGGACTGGCGCTCCTCTGAAAAGTGATCCAAGCTATGTCAATATAGGTCATCTTTTCATTGCTTCTTTTAACCCCGTAATTACTGCATTACCATGCCACAACCACATGCAATACACATGGCTACAGGGAGGTTTCAGCACAGCCCCATTCACTTGAATGGGTCATGTTCAGTGTACAAAACGTCTGTCCGTTTAATTCATGCCGGATGCTGCCTTTGCAGCTTATACTTATAGAGGTTACAAACCCTCGAGTTTTTTCACCTTCATGCATCCTATGCATGAAGGTGAACAAAACTTCTGACACTGACCGGCCTCCGACCCCCCCCCCCCCCCCGTTTTGAGCCTGTTCGTTCCCTCGGCAGAGACACGCTCTTCCTCTCTGCCAGTTGTCTCGGCTCTTGATTGGTTACATTGATAGCAGCGCAGCCATTGGCTCCTGCTGCTGTCAATCAAATCCCAAGACGTGGGCGCCGGGGCCGAGTCCTGCATGCTGTGTGAATGTACACAGAAGCAAGACCCGCACGGGTGTCCACCTTAGGAGAGCCTTCTCCTTCTTTTTTTTTTTTTTTAAACAAAGGAGGGTTACAACCCCTTTAAAAAAGGGGTTGTAAAAGGTAATTTTTTTATTTTTTAAAAATAACAAACATGTTATACTTACCTTCACTGTGCAGCTCGTTCTGCACAGAGTGGCCCCGAACCTGCTTTTCTGGGGTCCCTCGGCGGCTGTTTCAGCTCCTCCCCGCAAGAACTAACCACCTCAATGCGAGCTCGCTCGCATGGTGGTTAGTTATTGTGGGCACGCTCCCGTGATACAGCCGGCGGCTATAGCCGCTCGCTGTATCACTCGGCCCCGCCCCCCAGCGCGCCGCGTCATTGGATGTGATTGACAGCAGCGTGAGCCAATGGCTGCGCTGCTTCCAATCCATCCACTGTAGCCAATCAGCGGCCAGGCTGAGCAGCAGAACCGAGGTCGGGAACGAGCAGCCGAATTTCGAGGGGTCAGGTAAGTAAAACGGGGGGGGCTGGGGACGGCGGTATTGTTAGTAGTTTTTTCACCTTAATGCATAGAATGCATTAAGGTGAAAAAATTTTTACCTTTACAACCCCTTTAAGGGCTCATGCACAGTGCAGCTCAAAGGAGCTCAAAGAAGCGACTTCTACAGGCTTTCGAGCTATTATTTTTGTCTGGAAACTTCCTTGCATGTTAGCCAATGTGTCCATGCACACTATGGCTTTTTCGGGCATATGCCCCTACAGGCAGAAAAAAAAAAACACCCACCAAACTCGTGTTTTTGAGAGGAGCTAGTGCCCCAAAGAGCTCAAAGAGGCTCGAAGAAGCTTGAAAACGTGCAAAAATGTTTGTTCCAGCTTTTTGTTTATACAGTGGTTAAGAAAATACTATCTAGGAGGGTTTGTGACAAAAAATAAATAAAATTAAAAAAAAAAGCTTATGCTTTAAAAAACTCAAAAAGGAGCTTGAAGAAGCTCAATAAAAATGTGCACAAGAGCACAAAAAAGCACACGCTTCTTCAAGCTGAAATAAAAGCTCAAATGCCTGTAAAAGTAGTTTTTTTTTTTCTAGCTGCAGCGTGCATGAGCCCTTAATGTAGAACTCCATTATGGAGCTGGAAGCTCCAAAACACATCAACCAAAATCCCATGGTTTTCAATTGTGTCTGTTCACACCAGAGCGTAGTGTCCCTTGAAGATTGAAAAAGGACATGAGCTTCTTATGTGCCACAAGCTTCAAGCCCCAAACATTTTTGGTCCCAATAGATTTAAATTTTTTAAATTTCAACTTTCAAAAAATTTGCTGTGCACCATTAACCACTTGCCGACCAGCCATCGTCATTATACTGCAGCAGGTCGGCACGATCCCGCGAACCATCGTAGCTGTACGTCGGCTCCTTTAAGTGGGATAGCAGGCGCCCGCTGCACTGCGAGGGTGCCAATGCTCATGATAAAAGGATATAAATATTCCGGCGCTACCAAGTATATAAAATAAGTAAAGAACTGCTGCAGGCACCTAATAAGGGTCAGTCCATACCCATATACAGAAATGTTAAAAAGATGGGGGTGGTGCTGCGCTGTATAAACACAAAAATCGAAAAGCCAAAATATTAGAACAAGGGACAATGGGGGTTATTTACAAAAGGCAAATCCACTTTGCACTAAAAGTGCGAACTACAAGTGCAAAGTGCACTTGAAATTGCACTGAAAGTGCACTTGGAAGTGCAGTCGCTGTAGATCCGAGGGGGACATGCAAGGAAAATAAAAAACAGCATTTTAGCTTGCACATGATTGGATGATAAAATCAGCAGAGCTTCCCCTAATTTCAGATCTACCCCTCAGATTTACAGTGACTGCACTTCCAAGTGCACTTTCAGTGCAATTTCAAGTGCACTTATAGTTTGCACTTGTAGTGCAAAGTGGATTTGCCTTTCGTAAACAACCCCCAATGTGTTGCTAAAGGTAGTAGTACAAATATAAATGAATAAATAAAAAAATATATAAAAACTCTTCACAATACAATATAAAGTGACTGATACCAAAGTGCAAGGTCCAAAAAATTGATAGACAAATGCTAAAAAATAAAACAATCTAATAAAAAAAAATGTGCAAATTCATATGAATGAGCAAATAAACTGTGCAAAACAAGCAATAAAAGTCTCTTTGTGCAAAGTGCAAGAAACTGTGCAAAACAGGAATCAATCTTGTTGTGCAAAAGACATCAAAGTGCAACAGGTGCTGGAGAACAAATTTCTCCTCTTCATGCAAAGTAAACACAATAGTGGGAATGGCCTCTTACCTTGCAGTAATCAGGTGACCGCATGTGTGTGTGTGTGTATATATATATATGTGTGTATATATCTCTGTATTATATGCTTCCTCCTTACACCATAATCCTGGACCAATGGTATGGATCTAAATAATGTCTTTGTCTCTCAGTGGATGCACGGATTAGAAATAGAAAAAAAAAAAAAAAAAAAAAAAAAAAAAGGGAGGTTCCGGATCGTGTAGTATGTTGAAACCAATTACTTTTATTACATCAAACAACAATGAAGGTACTCACATTGATTAAAAATATAACATACATATTTCAAGCCATCCCCTGATGAAGTCACGTGGCCGTGACGCCACGCGTAGGGACGGAAAGGCAGCAGAATAGACGCTAGCAAACGAGGTCGCCGCTTGTGGAGTTCTGTCTGTTATATTTTTAATCAATGCGAGTACCTTCATTGTTGTTTGATGTAATAAAAGTAATTGGTTTCAACATACTACACGATCCATACTAGACCCTTATCCGAGCAAACAGCCTGGCAGGTGAGGAAAGGGGGTGGGGACGAGCGAGCGCCCCCTCTCCCTTCTGAACCGTACCAGGCCACATGCCCTCAACATGAGGTGGTGGGTGCTTTGGGGCAGGGTGGCCTGCGCCCCACCCCACCCCACAGAATCTTGTCCCCATGTTGATGAGGACAAGGGCCTTTTCCTGACAACCCTGGCCGTTGGTTTCGGGGACTGAGAGCGGGGGGGGGGCTTACTGGAATCTGGAAGCCCCCTTTAACAAGGGGGCCCCCAGATCCCGGCCCCCCACCCTATGTGAATGAGTATGGGGTACATTGCACCCCTACCCATTCACCTAAAAAAAAAAAAAAAGTGTCAAAAATAAAACACATTACACGTTTTTAAAGGAATTTTTTTAAGCAGCTCAGTCGTCTTTTTTCCGACAACGTCTCCCCTCTCCGGGTCTTCTGCCTCCTCCACTGACGTCTTCTGCCTCTGCCGGTTCTTCTCCCCTCTCCCTTGATGTCTTCTGGCCCTCTCCGGTTCTTCTCCCTGTGTCCACAGTCTTCTGCCTCTGCTGGGTCTTCTCTGCTGTCTTCTCCCTCTGTTCTTGTTCCGATGTTGACTTGATGCTCTCTCCCCCTCTAATGCTGGGTATGCGGTGTGCCACTACTTTTATTGGCATGGGGTGGGGTCACTATGTAAAGTCATCTGGAGGCCCCGCCCATTATGATGTCACCACCCGGGGCATGATGGGCGGTGACATAAGGGGCGGGCCTCCGGTGATCCCGCCCCATGCCAATATATTTAGTGGCACACCACGCACCCGGCATTAGAGCGGGAGAGAGCGTTGTGTCAATATCGGAAGAAGAACGGAGGGAGAAAGAGCGAGCAAAAGAGCGAGAAGATAGCAGAAAAGACCCAGAGAGGGGAAAAGAACTGGCAGAGGCAGAAGACGTCAGTGGAAGAGCCAGAGAGGGGAGAAGAAGTCGGAAGAGATGACGGAGCTGCTTAATAAATTACTTTAAAAACCATGTGTAATGTGTTTTATTTTTGACACTTTTTTGTGGTGAATGGGTAGGGAATGTAGTAGTGAATGTACCCCATACTCATTCACATAGGGTGGGAGGCTGGGATCTGGGGGCCCCCTTGTTAAAGGGGGCTTCCAGATTCCGATAAACTCCCCTCCTGCAGACCCAGACAACCCCCCTACCCCAAAGGCCCCACCCCCCACCATGTTGAGGACATGTGGACTAGTACGGTTGGGGGGGGGGGGGCGGACGCATGTCGGACTTCAAGTCGCAGGGTAAAGTCGGATCCAAAGTGGTACGACTGTCGTGTCCTACCAGTGTGAAACCAACCTGACAAATTCTTTTTACTGCTGCTGTAATCACCATGTCGAATGTCACAAGTCGGATGGTTAGGACAAGGATCCTATTTTGATACGACGTCAATGATATATAGGCTGAAGTAGGACCAAAGTAGTGCAGGGAGCATTTTCAAAGTGGGACCAGTGTCGGACCAGTTAAGGCGGCTCCCATAGAGAAACATTGATTTTCACACGTCATGCGACATGAGCTCCCAATGTCAGAGCGTTTGTTGTACCAGTGTGAATCCAGGGTGAATGTGGCGATCAGCTGTAAAATGTACAATCCCTGATTGGACGCCTTTCTGATTAGAGGTGCGTCGGGACTTAGTGGCTGGCACCATATGTACTTATTTAGGCTGACATTGGTTAACCTACTGGCAGTTGTTCTATCACCCTGTCCAGGAACATGTCCGATGGGCATATGTTGAGTGATATTGCAGGCTCCTTCTGGGACACATTATTATCCTTAGAAAAGCTGCAGAGTGTTTTAACCCCATTTAAATGAAAAAAAACTAAATTTCCTACCTCAGTAATGAACCCAGCTGTGACCATAAAGACAAATTCTTAAAGGATTTTAAAGGACTGGAATCAGAAAGCTTCTTCTAAATCCTGGCTGACTGCGACAACAATCCGTATGTGACAACAGCTGCTGAGTGCCTGTCCCTGACAACACTTTCCTGACAATCCTCATTCACTGTCTGTTCCTGACAACTCCCACTCGCTGTCTTCCCTTGCCAACATCCTCTGGATACTTGTCAAGCCCCCATCCACCTAGCAATAAGCTTCTGTCCCAGCTCTCTGCAGGCTCCTGATGTCCCCGCTTGTCTTACAAGGATTTTCTACCCCCCCCCCCCCCCCATCTCTTCTGAGCCTGTCATGTCCTCCCCACCCCCGCCTAGCTCTGTATTCCATCTTAATATGACACTAAACATTCTCAAATAAGAATTACACATCCATCACTACATTTCCCAGGGACATATTTTAAACTAATCAAATAAACAAATCGCATTGCCTGCTGCCTGCGTTCTCCTTGCATGTTCCTTCCTTTATTTAGATTAGCATTCTCACTACTTGAGACATTGTTCACAAAATATAAATACCTAGCACTGTGCATGTATGAGAGAAGGTACATGCATTTCAAATAATTGCCAACATTTGTCTTGACTAAATATCCCTCTAGCTTTTAGGTCCCCGGCACTACTCAGAACACTGCATTTTCTCAAGTGCAAAATATTATTTGATTGGACCAGGTGGAGAGGCGGGGGCTGCGATATCAAGATGCCAAGTGAGCGACCAAGGTGCTGATGCACATGCTGAGTGAGCGACCCTGAGCCCCCGTACACATGGGCGCGATTTGACGTGTCAAATCGCAGCCTATTGCCGGCAACAGCGCTGTCCCAATCGATGCGACGCCGACTTTGTGGCGCCACACCGATTTCCAAAAGTAGTTCCTGCACTACTTTTAGCGACTTCGGGGGGTGATTTCTATAGACATCTGTGCATGAACCTGCACAGATGTCTTTCAAATCGCCCCCCAAACTCATAATGAAACGTGGATTTGAAATCGTGCGTCTTCAGCTGAAGTTGCACGATTTCAAACCTGCCCTCAGTGTGAATGTACCCTCTGTGTTCACGATGCAGAAGGCCACCTGCTCGGCACAGGACCTAAAAGCTAGCAAACACCGAAGTCATGGAGTCTACTAGAGCAATAGACAGCTTCCACGGCGATCCCACAGGTATGAAACATACATACTGCAAAAGAACACACAGAAGGCGCAAACGCCTAGTGCATTACCCAAGGTCCATTAAACAAAACAAAGCCACATAGCCAATGAAATACTTGCAAAGGACAGAAGCAACATGCATGATAACAATCTCTGATGGTCAACCAGTGTGGCAACAAGCGACCAGACTATAGGCGATGTCGGCAAGCCGACGCGTTCCTCAGATGCATCCCCAAAACTATAATCTGGTCATTTGTTGCCACATGGGTTGGCCCTCAGAGATTGTTGTCAAGCAGGTTGCTTTTGTCATTTTCTGACTATTTAATCGACTTTATGTCTTTTTTTAATAAACCTTGGGTAATGCACTAGGTGTTTGTGCCTCCTAGATGTTCTTTGGCAGTATATGGTTGGATTCCCCTGTCTGAGGAGGTCTGCACCGCTGAAACTTTATTCCAAAGGGAACATAGACTACATACATTGCCCTGGTCTGGTGACTATCCTTTTGAGCGCTGTTGTGTTGGCCGTTTTTTTTACATGAAACACACACATACTTACACTACTCCAAGCTAGATTGGAATAGCTAATATAACTAAAAATTGCTATACCTAAACTTCCTCTTTCACCACATGCATACCAGGTACTTACACCCCCTTCCTGCCCAAGACATTTTTCAGCTTTCAGCACTGTCGCACTTTGAATGACAATTACGCGGTCATGCAACACTGTACCCAACAATTTTTTATCATTTTCTTCACAAAAATAGAGCTTTCTTTTGGTGGTATTTAATCACTGCTGGGTTTTTTATTTTTTACAAAAAACAAAAAAAAATTTTTAAAAACAAAATGTTTTTTAGTTTTTTTTTGTCAGTAAATTTTGTAACTGAGTAATTTTTCACCTTTACTGATGTGCACTGATGAGGCGGCACTGATGGGCACTGATGGCCTGAACTGGTGAGCATTGATGAGGAGGCACTAATATGCCTCACTTATGGGCACTGATGAGCACTGATAGGCGGCACAGATGGGCGACACTGATGGGAGTTGAGCGACAACAGTGATGGGCATTGATGGGCAGCACTGATAGGCGGCACTGATTGCCAGCACTGACTGGCATCACTAATGGGCACTGATTGGTGGCACTTGTGGGCACTGTATGCTGGCATTGGTGGGCACTGTTTTGTGACACTGTATTTTTTATTGTGATCAGTGCCCCGATTACATCCCTAGATGTCCCCCTGTGAGGAGATGCCGCTGATCGACTTGCCTCTTCTCACACTCTGTCAGTGTGAGGCGAGGAGAGCCGATTACCGGCATCGCCTTGTTTACATGTGACCGGCTGTTATTGGACACAGCCGATCACATGGTTAAAGAGCCGCGGACGTGGCTCTTTACAGAGATCGGGGTCGCGCCGTGTCCTAGCAACACAGCACAGCCGCAATTGCCGTGGGCGCGCAAAAGCGGCCATTCTGGGATGGCGTCCCAGAACGAGAACTTCACCACCCCGCCGTCATTTGACGGTGGGCGGGCAGCAAGCAGTTAAATTGGTTCTAAAAGGAACAAGTTTATCTTTTACCATTAACCTCTTGGTGCTGACAGTATGTAAATATGCAGCCTCTCAGTTGGTGGGCCTTAACGCCGAGCGGCTGCATATTTGCGTACCAGAATGTAAATACCAGTTGTGCTGCGCGCACACGCCCTATGCGCTCCCAGCACAGTTACCAGCAGCTATGAAAAGCTCCTGATCGCTTCTTGTGATCGAGAGTTTTCCGATCACGTGCCCGCCAATCACAGCGGTTACATGACCATAAACTCCCTCAAAGCATCTGAAACCCCTTAAAGGCTCGGGAAGGGCTAGTGCCAAGGGGATAAAAAGAGGTTGTAACCTAAAAGAAATCATGTTCCTTTAAAGCATGTTAAACCGCATAGTGCTAGCACAAGTAAATTTGACCCTTTGTATGCTGTAAAAAACCTGGTTGATCCTGCCTGTTCCTGTGTCCCCCTTAGTGTGCTGACCAAGGTAATTATGACTGCTGATCCATTATATTGTGCTCAGTTTACATGCCTCCATCATCCCACTGCTCTCCTTGTCCCTCTCTCCCTGTCACTTCATAGTGTGTAAGCTGATAAAAAAAAAAAAAAACAGTCCCTCCCCTCATGTCGCTTTCCATGTGGCAGTAAAGTTACTAATCTCAATTATTGCCAGCCCCTCTATTAGACATACTACACAGGGTCTTTTTTTTGAAAATTCAGCAGCTAAATACCTTTTTCACATCGCTGATGTGTGGTCAAGTGACCGCCCGACTGACGTCAGAGGGAAATCTCAGCCCCTCCCACTGTAGGGGGAAGCAAACGGAGGGCGGTCACGTGTTGAAAAGGTATTTAGCTGCCAAATTTTCAAAAAATACAGACACTGTAGTATATCTTATTATTACAAAGGGGCTTTAAGGTCAAAAACCTTCTGCATGCAGCCACCCCCCCCCCCCCTTTTTATATTTATCTGAGCCCAATCTCCAGCAACGTGCACGAGAGCAGTAGCTCTCCTGGCTCTCTCTCATTGGACAACAGAAAGACAACAGGAGCCATCGGCTCCTGCTGCTGTCAATCACAGCCAGTGAGGGGCGGGGCCGAGTCGCGCTCTGCATACCCCATGTGTTGCAGCTTTTGCATTCACTAAATTGTTAATTTAATTCCTCCCATACACTACAGTAAATGCCAAAGATGCGGCGCTGAAATGTACAGTTAAAGCCAATAGTCACACTGTCTCCACCCATGCCATTCATAAAACTTCCTGTATTCTTTTCACTGCATACAAGGTGTTCTGTGAATGGAGGTGGTGTGGATGAATGTCACAATCTCTCCATGTTTTTTCAGGAGCTAACATGGTAAAATATTCCAGCACACCACACTACTATGTATTTTCAGAGTCCCAAGCCTCCGATTTTCCAAAGGGCCCCTTTCACACTTGTGCAATCTGAAATTCACATGACTTTGATGCAACTTGAAGCAATGCCTGTGTAATATTAAGGTCTATGGACCTCAAGTCGCATCAAAGTCGGACCAAAGTTGTGAAGGGACCACTTTGAAGTCGCACAGATATAAAAACGGTACTCATTGGAAACATGGGGTAGGACTTGTCATGACTTTGTAGTCCCAAGTCGCAGGACAATTCGCACAGTTGTGAAAGAGGCCTTAGACAAATGCTGCTGTTTTTCTAGAGATGAGTAGCAGACAGGAACATTTGCACTTGTCTTTGTGGTCATAATTTCTCAATATGCTGAGAAAAGGTGAAGTATTACAAAACATAAAAGAAACTACAAACAACAATAGTGGAAATAAAAGCAAAGATTACTATGCAGCGGTCTGGTGACAAAAAAAAAGACAGAACTTAAAAAACGCACTACATTCTGAAGCACTGCGTAAATTGACAGCTCTATACAAGTAGTTGTAGTTAGGGATGCACCGAAATTTCGGCCACTGAAACATATCAGGCGAAAATGGCCCTTTCGGCAAAAAGCCGAAAGAGAATTTTGCCGATGCCGAATGGGGCGGGGCCTGGTGCCGCCTATCAGGGGGGCTTCCTATATTGTGCAATGCACTGCACCTGACATGAACATCGGCCTTACCCTGTAAGTAATTTGCTGTGCCCGACAAACGCAGCCACGGTGCCCGACAAACGTAGCCACGGTGCCCGACAAACGCAGCCACGGTGCCCGACAAACGCAGCCACGGTGCCCATTAAACGCATGGGGGGGGGCTGTTTGCAGGGGGGGCCCATACAACATTTTGCTATGGGGCCCTGTGATTTCTAGTTACGCCCCTGGCTGCAGGGTCCTGTTCGCTTGTACATACTGACCACTGCGTTGCTCACTTGGCACCACCACCATTGATAGAATGCCTTGTATTTTTTCAATGAATACAGGGTGTTTTCTGATTGGATGTGAAGAGGTAGGGTGGTAACATCACAATTTCCACCTCAATCAGAAAATGCCTAAAAATACAAGGCATTCCGTGAATGGTGTCAGTGCCGAGCAGTGATTATGAGAAGCTGCTTGGCACAGGACTTGGAAGATTGCTGCCATCACTGTCGTAGCTGCGACTATTACAGTGATTTGCAGGTTCCACAGCGATTGCTCATGTATGATGTACAGTACCTCACAGAAGTGAGTACACTCCTCACTATTTTGTAAATATATTTATTTTATAATATCTTTTCATGCGACAACACTGAAGAAATTACACTTTGCTACAATGTACAGTAGTGAAATGTACAGCTTGTATGACCGTGTAAATTTGCTGTCCCCTCAAAATAACTCAACACACAGCCATTAATGTCTAAACCACTGGCAACAAAAGTGAGTACACCTTTAAGTGAAAATGTCCAAATTGGGCCCGAAGTGTCAATATTTTGTGTGGCCACCATTATTTTCCAGCACAGCCTTAACCTTCTTGGGCATGGAGTTCACCAGAGCTTTACAGGTTGCCACTGGAGTCCTCTTCCACTCCTCCATGACGACATCACAGAGCTCGTTGATGTTAGAGACCTTGCACTCCTCCACCTTCCGTTTGAGGATGCCCCACAGTGGTATTCATGGTTCCCTCAATGAACTGTAGCTCCCCAGTGCCGGCAGCACCCAGACCATGACACTCCCACCACCATGCTTGACTGTAGGTAAGACACACTTGATTGCCACTACATACCCTTGACACCATCGGAACCAAATACGTTTATCTTGGTCTCATCAGACCACAGGACATGGTTCCAGTAATCCATGTCCTTAGTGTGCTTGTCTTCAGCAAACTGTTTGCAGGCTTTCTTGTGCATCATCTTTAGAAGAGGCTTCCTTCTGGGATGACAGCCATGCAGACCAATTTGATGCAGTGTGCGGCGTATGGTCTAAGCACTGACAGGCTAACCGCACCACCCCTTCAACCTCTGCAGCAATGCTGGCAGCACTTATACATCTATTTCCCAAAGACAACCTCTAGAAATAACGCTGAGCATGTGCACTCAACTTCTTTGGTCGACCATGGCGAGGCCTGTTCTGAGTGGAACCTGTCCTGTTAAACCGCTATATGGTCTTGGCCACCGTGCTGCAGCTCAGTTTCAGGGTCTTGGCAATCTTCTTATAGCCTAGCCCATCTTTATGTAGAGCAACAATTCTTTATTTTAGATCCTCAGAGAGTTCTTTGCCATGAGGAGCCATGTTGAATTTCCAGTGACCAGTATGAGAGAGTGATAGCACCACATTTAAACACACCTGCTCCCCATTCACACCTGAGACCTTGTAAGACTAACGAGTCACGTCACACCGGGGAGGGAAAATGGCTAATTGGGCCCAATTTGGATATTTTCACTTAGGGGTGTACTCACTTTTGTTGCCAGCGGTTTAGACATTAATGGCTGTGTGTTGAGTTATTTTGAGGGGACAGCAAATTTACACTGTTATACAAGCTGTACACTCACTACTTTACATTATAGCAAAGTGTCATTTCTTCTGTGTTGTCACATGAAAAGATATAATAAAATATTTACAAAAATCTGAGGGGTGTACTCACTTTTGTGAGATACTGTAAGTATAGATGGTCCAAGCTGGACCAATCTAACTATGCAAAAAAATCTTACATAGAGTTCACCTTTAACCACTTAACCTCTGGAAGATTTACCCCCCTTCATGACCAGGCCATTCTTCGCGATACGGCGCGGTGTTACTTTAACTGACAATTGCGCGGTCATGCAACACTGTACCCAAATAAAATTGGTATTTGATCACTACTGCGTTTATTTTTTGCGCTATAAAACAAAACAAAAAAAAAAACGTTTTTACTTTCTGCTGTAAAACATATCCAAATAAAAAAAAAAAAAGATTTTTTAAATTTCTTCATAAATTTAGGGCAATATGTATTATGCTACATATTTTTGTTAAAAAATCCCAATAAGCGTATTTTTTTATCAGTTTGCACAAAAGTTATAGTGTCTACAATTTATGGGATATATACCGGAATTTTTATTCATTTATCTTTATACTAGTAATGGTAGCAATCAGCGACTTATAGCAAGACTGCAATATTGCGAAAGACAATTAGACACCAACTGACACTTTGTGGGAACCAGTGACACTAATACAGTGATCAGTGCTAAAAATATGCACGGTCACTGTACTACTGACACTGGCTGGGAAGGGGTTAAACATCCAAGGCTATCAAAGGGTTAACTGTGTGCTTAGCCAGTGTTTCTGTGTACCATGTAAGGTGCCTTGCAGGAACAAAAAATCAGACGATCGGTGGGTGCCAGTGGACATCCAGTGCCCGGCAACTGCAGATCGGCTTCTGCAGAAGCGGCACGAGTGCCCCCTGCAGGCTGAAGTGTAGAATCACATATACATATATACACATATAAACACACACACACACACACACACACACACACAAATGTAATTCTGCACAGGAGAGCTGCCCTGGAAGCAGTAAAACTGCTATGGGGAGATCTTTAAGTGGTTAAGGTGCACATAGTCACTGTGATTCACTTTAAAGTATTCCAGTGTTTGTTTTTTCCATTTATTGTTTTTTAACCCAACAACCTGACAGTTAGTTTAACTTAATGTGTGGCAGTTTGGTGTGATGAGCTACAGCACGTCACAATGTACTGCATAAAAGTACATGTCCCACTTTTTTTGGCACACAGCAACACAGTGCATTGGTGTGAACTGAACATTAAGAACATTGGGCAAATCGCCTTGCCTATGCGTTGTGATGGTGTTAAGCAGTCCTGCTCCATGGGGCTGATGTGAACAAGGGCTTAAAGGGGAGCTAAACTTACCTTTCCTTCATCAGTCTCCGTCCCTCGTCGGCATCTTCTGCTAGGTGTCGTGCTTTAGCTGTCTTCATTGGCTGGTATAGAATGCATCAGTCATCTCGCCACAGACGGACCATGCTAGTGGTGCAAGCTGAACAGTGTATTCGCAGATGAGTTTACATTCCGCAGAAGACAGCGAAAAGGTAGGGACATTGCATATCTCTTTTAAAATAAAAAGCCTGCTTGCTCGCAATTTTTGCCAGCGGGACTTTAATTCCACTTTTAAGCAGAGCGCCACCCAAAAGGGGAAGCTTCGCTTTAAGGCCCCCCCCTCCTTTTCCCCAAATGGCACTTTTTTTTGGGGGGGGGGGGGGGGGGAGCGGAGCGGGTACCTGGTTTTGACAGGTACCCACTCCCACTTCGATCACCTAGGCGATCCGAGCGGAAGTTCTCCTTTCCCCTCCCTCCCTGCAGTCTTCTGGAAAAGGTCAAAGGTTCCAGAAGACTGCAGGACCATTCACAATGTGCAGGGTGGCCCACACATGCTTAGTGAGCACCTGGTTGTGAAGCCGCAAGCCATCACAGCCGGGTGTCTAGTTGAGATGCCGGCACCAGGGATAGAGGACCGAGGAAAGAAACGTCTCAGGTGAACACATTGCTGGATCCTAGGACAGGTAAGTGTCTTTTTTAAAATGTCAGGAGCTAGTTTTTTTTTCTAGCTGCTGACTTTTAATAAAACACAAAAATGACTGGAGCTCCTCTTTAATCTAGCCATATAAAGCTTCAATTTGAGCCCTGGGCGACCCTCTTGGCATTCCTGGGCTTGACTAAAGTCAGGTAAAAGTCAACTAAGCCAAGTAGAGAACTGTTGGCCAAACAATTAGTGCATCCCATCAGATACTGTCACTGTTTGGGTATTCAGGCAATCGTGGCTGTCTGAATACAATAGCCTACAGTGCAGATTCCTCCATCTGTGCTGTTTAGCATGGATAGGGGAAATCAACTGAATTGTTTCTTTTAGTCCACGAGGCTGGAGAAGAGCAATCTAAGCCTGTATGGTTAGCTCTACTGGGGAGTTCTTTAACCATATAAAGGCAGAAAATCACAGCCTAGGAGCTCTTATACCGGTTATGAACTGTGAAAGTTCTTGAGCTTAGTGTGCAGTAGCAAGAAAATTATACATTACAATAAATGACCTGTTACAATTTTTTGGCATGCTAAATAACCTAGTCACTACTAATCAATTATATCAATTTAACATCCTGCAGGATTACGACAGCATTGACGTCACTATTGTATTATATGATTTGCACGGCTTCCATCTGAAAACCATCACAGCTTGTCTATGCTATTTGTCCTACTGAGCTACTGCATACCACTCAGTTCTGGGTTACTTCTTACTGTCACATTCACTTAGGACCAGAGCACTCTCTATGACTCACAATCAGGGGCCCTTCAGGTGATGAGAAACTACAAATATCAGCAAGTCATGCCAGTCACAGACAGTGGGGCATTTTATGGCTTGCAAATACAGGCAGTCCCCGAGTTACAAACAAGATAGGGTCTGTAGGTTTGTTCTTAAAGAGGAGTTCCGCCCACACCCTTTTTAAAAATTAAAAGTCAGCAGCTACACATACTGCAGCTGCTGACTTTTAACATTGGGACACTTACCTGTCCTGGAATCCAGTAATGTCAGCACCACAGTCGATGTTTCCATCAGCTGGTCGGGTGCTGTCACCGTCATTGCTTCACGGCCGCGTCCCTACAGTGCACGCGCGAAGTGGGCTGTGCTCTCTCACTGGTCCAGCAGAAGAGGAGGGAGGCGGAGCTGCTGACGTAATTTGCTGCGGCCCGGTCTCCCGGAAGTGGATACAGGGTACCTGTAAAAACCAGCTCACTTTCTGTCCCTTTGACAATTGGATTTTGAACATTTTGGGTTGTTGTGGAAACAAGTATTGGTGATAACGCTTCAGTGGAGACCCCTTTTCCCCATGATAACTCGTACAGGAGTGAATTTCCCTTCCTAGGGGTAGATTTCCACTCACTTCCTTCGTTTGTAAGTAGGAGTCATTTGTAATGTGGGATGTTTGCAACCCGGGGACCGCCTGTACTAGTAAATATAAATGCTAACTTGGGCAGGTCATAGATTATGCGATCTTCTTTCTTGCAACCACGCGTTACAGGAAACAATGATTTGATTCCCCCGTCACAGTCAGTGTTGATGGGGGAATCCCTCCTTCGGAACTATTGTGTTCTCCCGTTCCTGCCTGGAGAACACAATGATTATTGCCAGTGGCTATAGCTGCTGGCAATAATCGTATGCTAAAAATCTGCAATGCTGGTTGTACCCAAGTCAGTCGATGGATCGAATTGGGTACAATCAGCCTGCTCATAGATGGATCGAATCTTGGTCAGTTCCCACCAAACCGGCCGAGATTCAATCCATCTATGGCCGGCTTAAACTACTTTTAATTTTGCGGAGGCGCAGGGTATCCCAAATATCTGACCTTTTTAAATATAATGTTGTTTCACCTTTATTTCATTCTTTGTTGTATTTAGCAGTGTTGAGCTTCTGCAGCCTACATGCATATACTCCAGAAGACTATGTGATAGAACAACAACACACACAAGCACAGAACAGGATCTGATGGAACAAATACTTCATTGCATGATCACAATGTATTATTTTAACTAAAACTGCATATTTAAAAATACTGAAAATGACATTCAAATGTAATTTACATGTTAAGGTTGATATAAGAATATAGTGATTAGGTTTTATGGTCTCATGCACATGGGCGCAGAGGGCCTACCAGTGAAGGTGGGTATTTATGTGGCCAGGGGCCTCCCGGACGTTACAGGTGCTTGCATACAGTAGCCTGTAAAAATCAATGACAAGTTGCGGTTTCACATGTGTCACTGCACATCCAAGTGCATTTGTACAGAGACAGATGAGCAGCCCTGAACGCAGGCAGTTTGTATCCAGGGACTCTCATTCATCCCTGTACGCATGCAAATGCTCAGATGTTTGGTGATACACCTTCTCCATGCTGTACAGAATTCTGCCTAAAGCTGGCGTCACATCACATCTGTACATTGCTGCAACACATGTTTGATGAATCAATTTTAAAGGCTTTATAAGCCTTCCTATGTGCACTCTGTGTTTTTAACCTGCATAAGACGTGCACTGATGTAGTTTCACAGTGAAATTTGTTGCCCTGTACGCACAGCCTATATTAGAGTGAGGCTGGGTTTACACTAGCTGCGGCTCACAGCAGGAGCAAATCAGGTCCAAATTTTTACCTGAATTCAGGCCTGAAAACAGAGCCAAAGACGCACAGGACCCTGTTCCAGTGGGAACTGTGGCCGCCCCAAAGCTGTGTAAACCGACTCCATTGAGAGCCGGTCACAGTCTCCTGTCATGCAAATTGGATGTGGGGAAACCAGCATCCAAATTCTCATAAGTGTGAGCCCAGCCTAAATCTTCACACTCCGGTGTCAGATGTTTCTGTTTGTGTTCAAACAGGAGGCATGCAGCATGCTATTGTACTGTCTGCAGTCTGAGAATTGACACCTCCTGCAAAGAAATTGTACATCCCACAATCCCTGGGTCTCTCTGTCTAGCACTGGTGTGGATGCAGTAATTAGATCTGACACAGCCACAAAGAGGCAGAGTATGCACAAAGAGTTCACCATGCAAGCTGCAACACATTAGCACTCCCACATTTGTGATGCAACACAGGGAAAATGACAAGGGGTGGGATTGAGGGCTGTGTGACCCGAAAAACAAAAAGCCTTTCTGACAAACAGGGACCGTTTCAGGGGAGCAAATTTTCCCAGGAACCGGGGGAATGGTATAAAACGAGAGAGGGGCGCACCGGCCATGTGCATTATCTTTTGTAAAATATTTATTGAATAAAATGATAAAAGAATTTACTCACAAACAGTTGTGGAACAGGGTGCAATGTGAATCAAGCTCCGACTAGCAGCAAACAGTTTTTATGATGAGCGAAACCTTCCAGAGGTCTTAGAGGAACATACAAGCATCACTACCGGCTTACGCGTTTCGAAGGGCACGTCCCTTCTTCATCAGAGCTCAGGGGGGGAATGGTCGTGGTGGATGGGTCGGGGATGAGATTTTCTTGGAGTCTGTCCTCAGCCCCCCTTTACAGCACAGTCCTCCCTTTATATCAGTGTCCACAGTACCGCTTTACATCACAGTTCCCACTTTAATATAAAGGAGACTGCTCTGTAAAGAGGGTAATGTACAGGGGGTCTGTGATGTAAAAGGGACTGCACTGTAATGATTACAGTGCAGTCCCCTTTATGGTTCAGTGCCCCTAGCAATCACAGCCTTCTCCATCACTGCCCCTGCAGTCTGCCCCCCCCCCCCTTCCTCTCTAACATCACACTTCCCTATTCCAATCTCTGCCTCCACTGCACAGGACTCCTACCTTAGGTAGGACAGAGGCTGTAATCAGTCCATGTCCCCTCTCCCAGGGTAGGGGGTGGCAGGCGGTCTCCATTCTGATCTGCAGCTCCGCCCACCCCCCTGCCCTGCTGACAGCATGACAAAGTCGACTGGGCGGGTGGAGGAGCTGGGAGAAGACAAACGGTCGTGGCCACACAGCAGGAGGTGAGCAGCAACCGTGGTTTGTGATAACCCTGTGTGGACTGCGGTCACTGCTCGCCTCCTGCTGTGCGGTCCAGTCATCAACAGGCCAAGGGCTTGAGGACCGTGCTTTAGAGAATAGTGACAAGCTAGGTGAACGAATACATGGACACAGACAATGATATCAGGCATATGACTTGTGAGCTCATCATTACAAGGCAAGGCAAACAAATGATACAGGAAATATAACTACACCAATACCTAGTTAAATATTACAAAAACATTTGAATGTGTACAATGCCTTTAATGCATCATATGGGCATCTTTAAGAACAAGCCTGTGCTCGCCTGCAAGGGGATGCATAGGTGTTCTGCGCATCCCAATGCAGGCAGTCCCATTCATGTCAATTGAGATGCAGCAGCTGCACGGACAGACACTGCTCCCAATCTGACAGCCGTATGGGTGAGAGTCCTCAAACGCTGACAGTGTGCGCTCAGGGACCAGCATGGATGTCAAACAATGAGCAGCGGCTGTGTCCCAATTGGCATGAATGGGACTACTTGCATGGGGACCTTATGTGAATGAGGGCTAAATGGCCCCCGAATGCACACTGAAAGTATACCCAAACACATGAGCATTGCAGAGTACCACAACCCACAGATGAGCATCATCCAACGTTAGGGAAAAAAATAAATAAAAACACACATGATATGTCCGCTGATCTGTGCATTGTGGTGAGCTATAAGTCCATTCAAAATTGGCTGCTATAATGTAAAACATTGGAAATAAAGCACATTAATGTACAATATGTGCGCTAAGGCACTGCAACACACAAAAGCGGTATGATTGGGACCTACAATGGAAGCCTATAAGATAACGCCACTACTTTACAAAATAGAAGAAAAAAAAGTAAAATAATTTTTGTTGCAATAGTTTATATCCAAAGGAAGAACAATAGCCTTCTTTTGATCACATTTTTAGGTCTACCCTGAACATATTTACTTACACAAGAAAAAAAGCCAGTACATTGCCTGCCTCATGGCTTTCTCAGTTCCTCTGAAACATTACTGGCAAGTGACCAAAGGATGTGGCTTGGAGTATTTTCATAACTGTGCTTTATTTCCGAATTTTAACTATTTTTGTCTTACAATTCTTAAAAGGATCTTCTATTTTCTTGTAAAAAAAAAAAAAAAAAAAAAAAGGATCTTCTATACATGTTGTATTTTAGCTGGCAAAAACAGCTTGGTTCAATCTGGTGTCCATGAAGGATAGCTGATAAAAAAAAAAAGTTATTTTGGGTTTAAAAAAAAAAATAAAAAATAAAAAAATTGCTAAAATAGAATAATGATTCATGAGAAAAAAAAAAAGCTTCAGATAGTTATAAGTTCATTAAATGCAGAAAGATAACTCCATTCCAATGCAATATTACTTGTTTTGATGCACCAGAAAAATTGGCAAAAAAAAAAAAATCATGTTGTTTCTTAAATTTAAAAAAAAAAAACAAACAAAACAAACAAAACAAAAAAGAAAAGAAAAAAGGACGGTTCACCAAGAATAGGAGTGGTCAAAGGGAATGTTTTATGAAAAATACTCCTTTATTATAATACATAACCAGAAGATAAAAGGTGCATATGAGATAAAGGTTTCACATCCAACAATAAAATCTGACAATTGTATGCACCCCTGCCAGTGATAAATGGTTTTGTCTCCTCTGTTGCTAGGTTCTAGGGACTGAAACAACTAATCGACATAATTGATTAGAAAAGATTATGAAAATAGTGGGCAGCTATTTTTATAATCGATTAATTGATCAGCCAATTAGTTGGCCTGCATAAAAAATGCTTTATAAAATACAGTGAAGCACATATACAGCTCAGTACACCATCCATACATGTCAGTGCTAAGTGCGGAGCAATGCCTAATGGTACATGTAGTCCTGGGCAGGAGGAGGAAGCAATTTATAGTGATTCTAAAAAGGCGGAAGATTTTTTTTTACCTTTCTATAGGGGCACTCTATACTATACTTTGTGGCTTGCTATTGGGGTGCTCTGGAGGTAGGAGGAGCCAGATGCACTTTCGGGGGACCTCAGAAGAGGAGAATCAGGGCTGTGCAAAACCATTTCACAAAGCAGGCAAGTGTGACAAGTGTGTCCAAAAAAAACAAAAAACAATGTTTACAATCACTTTAAGCACTGTGAAGGGAAGATCAGAAACTGAACCCAGAGAAGCTGGAGACCGATAGACTGGAGGTAATATATGTTACAATAACATTTAAAATGCTTACCAGTACAGTATTGTGCATAATTTTTAAATTGATAATATCCATGAAAAAATAAATTCTCAGCCTTTAGTACTACTTTAAAATAAAGATTTATACCCCCCGCCCTACAGACTTCATGTAGCTTCATGTTGACTCCCAGTTAAAATACCCATATATTATATACTACTTCTGGGTATATTATAATATATACAGTATCTCACAAAAGTGAGTACACTCCTCACATTTTTGTAAATATTTTATTATATCTTTTCATGTGACAACACTGAAGAAATGACACTTTGCTACAATGTAAAGTAGTGAGTGTACAGCTTGTATAACAGTGTAAATTTGCTGTTCCCGCCAAATAACTCAACACACAGCCATTCATGTCTAAGCCGCTGGCAACAAAAGTGAGTACCCCCCTAAGTGAAAGGTCCAAATTGGGCCTAAAGTGTCAATATTTTGTGTGGCCACCATTATTTTTCAGCACCGTCTTAACCCTCTTGGGCATGGAGTTCACCAGAGCTTCACAGGTTGCCACTGGAGTCCTCTTCCACTCCTCCATGACGACATCACGGAGCTGGTGGATGTTAGAGACCTTGCGCTCCTCCACCTTTCATTTGAGGATGCCCCACAGATGCTCAATAGGGTTTAGGTCTGGAGACATGCTTGGCCAGTCCATTACCTTTACCCTCAGCTTCTTCAGGAAGTTAGTGGTCTTCTTGGAGGTGTGTTTGGGGTCATTATGTTGGAATTCTGCCCTGCGGTCCAGTCTCTGAAGGGAGGGGGATCATGCTCTGCTTCAGTATGTTATAGTACATAGATAAAAGGTTAGAAGGTAGTGTTTAGGGACTTTGTATGAACACATGGCCTGGTAAGGCCCATTGTTCCATCCCTCGGGACTTTGAATGAAATTGTGGCCTAGTAAGGTCACACATTTCCATCCCTATCATAAATCAAAGGGGAGAGAGCAAGGGGTGGGACTTTATATGAAGCACCTGCCTGACTGCTCCCGCCCCGTTTCCCCCCTTCCACTCTGTTGCGCTGGCGTGACGTCGGCGGCGTCATCGTTCCGGCGCCTATATGGGTTTCCCTTGGGCGGGTACTGGCATTCAAGGCTCCCTCTCACCCAGACCTGCACGCCAGTTCAGGAATTTCCTTTTCTGTCACCAGCCATTCTTATCACAGGTACCTTCTTCAATCACACCACCTTTCCTTGGCCTTCACGTCCTAACTTTCACTGGTGGTCCCCCACTTGTTCCAACCCCCCTCACCCTTCACTACACTTCACATCTCAGCCCTTGGCTGCTTGTTTCTCACTCCTCTCACCTATCCCACATCTTGGCTCTAATCTCTCACTCCCCCATTGTCCCACCCTGTCCAGTTCACTTTGGCTCACCCCCATTTCAACTCACCTCCAGGTTGCCTTGCGTTCCTGTGCCTGCTCTGGCCGATGCCCGTTATGGCATTCTGGACGAGATGCCCCCCACGGCTCCCGGTGGGAACATCTGCTTGGACAGTCATGGCATCCAGTATCACGCCGCCACCACCACATGGACTACAGAGTGTTAACAGGTAATTGGTTTGAGGGTCTTTACACCCCACCACTATACATGTTCGCCTACATTATCTCATTTAAACTTAATTTTTCACCCATAGATATATCTTGTGCTCGCTCCTGACGAGTAACCTCCCAGCCACAAAACGCGTAGAGCTACTATACGCCATGTTTTCATTCAATACTACTTTGAAAGTTTACTTTCAATACCCCTATTTAGGACCAAAAGTTGATAGGCTCTGCAAGTACCATGATGCATTATTGTTTTATTCAACATTTATTTTGGTGCACTCTGGAAGGCTGTTGCTTGCTATATTATGTGATACTGATTTTATGACTTTATTTATTGTATTATTATATACCACTATCATGTGTATTTACCTGCTATGTTTGGGTGTACCATATGGTAATCAATAAAACCTGATATGTCCACCAATCTACCTCTTTGCAACCAGGTGCTTCATATAAAGTCCCACCCCCTTGCTCTTTCCCCTTTGATGTTACAGTACATGTTGACATTCATGGTTCCCTCAATGAACTGTATCTACCCACTGCTGGCCGCACTCATGCAGCCCCAGACCATGACACTCCCACCACCATGCTTGACTGTAGTCAAGACACACTAGTCTTTGTACTCCTCACCACTCAACTTCCTTGGTCGACCATGGCAAGGCCTGTTCTGAGTGGAACCTGTCCTGTTAAAGCGCTGTATGGTCTTGGCCACTGTGCTGCAGCTCCGTTTCAGGGTCTTGGCAATCTTCTTCTAGCCGAGGCCATCTTTATGTAGAGCAACAATTCTTTTTTTCATTTTCTCAGAGTTCTTTGCCATGAGGTGCCATGTTGAACTTCCAGTGACCATTATGAGAGAGTGATAACACCAAATTTAACACACCTGCTCCCCATTCACAGCTGAGACCTTGTAACACTAATGAGTCACATGACACTGGGCAGGAAAAATGGCTAATTGGGCTCAATTTGGAATTTTTCACTTAGGGTTGTACTCACTTTTGTTGCCAGCGGTTTAGACATTAATGGCTGTGTGTTGAGTTATTTTGAGGGGACAGCACATTTACACTGTTATACAAGCTGTACATTTCACTACTTTACATTGTAGCAAAGTGTCATTTCTTCAGTGCGGTCACGTGAAAAAAAAAAAATATATATATTATATATATATATATATATATATATATATATATATATATATATATATATATATATATATATATATATATATATATATATATATATATATACACACACACACACACACACACACACACTACACTTTAAAAAGGTGACGGGACCTTTTTCTGCAGGTAAAGCAGTCCATTTAAATGAATGAGCTGCTGTGCTGAGCCACTCGTAAATGAACAGATAATAAAAAGCACAAGACAGGCCAATGAATGTCTCTGCTGCATACAACTGAGAGCTACAAATGGTTATTTTTGTCACACTTTGGTTGTTTCTTAACCACTTCCCACCTGGGCCAATTCTGGCACTATGCTCCTACGTGTAAAAACCATCTTTTTTTCTAGAAAATTACTCAGAACCCCCAAACACACACACATATTATATATATATATATATATATATATATATATATATATATATATATATATATATATATATATATATATATATATATATATATATATATATATATATATATATATATATACATACATATACATACATATACACACACATACATACACACACACACAGTATCTCTCAAAAGTAAGTACACCCCCTCACATTTTTGGAAACATTTTATTCTATCTTTTCATGTGACAACACTGAAGAAATTACACTTTGTTACATTCTAAAGTAGTGAGTATACAGTTTATATAACGGTGTAAATTTGCTGTCCCCGCAAAATAACAACAACACACAGCCATCAATGTCTAAACCGCTGGCAAAAAAAGTGAGTACACCCCTAAGTAAAAATGTCCAAATTGGGCCCAAAGTGTCAATATTTTGTGTGGCCACCATTATTTTCCAGCACTGCCTTAACCCTCTTGGGCATGGAGTTTACCAGAGCTTCACAGGTTGCTACTGGAGTCCTCTTCCACTCCTCCATGACGACATCACAGAGCTGGTGGATGTTAGGGACCTTGCGCTCCTCCACCTTCCATTTGAGGATGCCCCACAGATGCTCAATAGGGTTTAGGTCTGGAGACATGATTGGCCAGTCCATCACCTTTACCCTGAGCTTCTTTAGCAAGGCAGTGGTCGTCTTGGAGGCGTTTGGGGTCATTATGTTGGAATACTGCCCTGTGGCCCAGCCCCCGAAGGGAGGGGATCATGCTCTGCTTCTGTATGTCACAGTACATGCTGGCATTCATGGTTCCCTCAATGAGCTGTAGCTCCCCAGTGCTGGCCGCACTCATGCAGCCCCAGATCATGACACTCCCACCACCATGCTTGAGTGTAGTCAAGACACATTTGTCTTTGTACTCCTCACCACACACGCTTGACACCATCTGAATTAAATACATTTATCTTGGTCTCATCAGACACAGGACATGGTTCCAGTAATCCATGTCCTTAGTCTGCTTGTCTTCAGCAAACTGTTTGTGGGCTTTCTTGTGTATCATCTTTAGAAGTGGCTTCCTTCTGGGACGACAGCCATGCAGACCAATTTCATGCAGTGTGCGACATATGGTCTGAGCACTGACCGGCTGACCCCCTACCCATTCAATCTCTGCAGCAATGCTGGCAGCACACATACATTTATTTTCCAAAGATAAGCTCTGGATATAACGCTCAGCACATGCACTCAACTTTTTTGGTCGACCATGGTGAGGCCTGTTCTGAGTGGAACCTGTCCTAATAAACCGCTGTATGGTCTTGACCACCGTGCTGCAGCTCAGTTTCAGGGTCTTGGCAATCTTCTTATAGCCTAGGCCATCTTTATGTAGAGTAACAATTCTTTTTTTCAGATTCTCAGAGAGTTCTTTGCCATGAGGTGCCATGTTGAACTTCCAGTGACCATTATGAGAGTGAGAGTGATAACACAACATTTAACACACCTGCTCCCCATTCACACCTGAGACCTTGTAACACTAACGAGCCACATGACACCAGGGAGGGAAATGGCTAATTGGGCCCAATTTGGAATTTTTCACTTAGGGGTGTACTCACTTTTGTTGCCAGAGGTTTAGACATTGAAGGCTGTGTGTTGAGTTATTTTGAGGGGACAGCAAATTGACACTGTTATACAAGCTGTACACTCACTACTTTACATTGTAGCAAAGTGTTATTTCTTCAGTGCTGTCACATGAAAAAAAAAAAAACACACATATATATATATATATATATATATATATATATATATATATATATATATATATATATATATATATATATATATATATATATATATATATATATATATATATATATATATATATACACACACATACACATACATACATACCATACACGGTATTTGCAAAGTGATTTAAAAAAAAAAAAAAGCTTTATTTACTTTTTTAATTCATGAAACAGTAAGGTCAGGTTCATTTTTTGGTATAATGTGAAAGATGATGTTACGCCAAGTAAATAGATACCCAACATGTCACGCTTTAAAATCACGCACACTTGTGGAATAGCATCAAACTTTGGTGCTTAAAAATCTCCATAGGCGACGCTTTAACATTTTTTACAGGTTTTTACAGGTTACCTGTTTAGAGTTACATACTTACGTATGCATTCTTACGTATGCTTCTGGGTGCGAGCACACGGGCATGGGGGCGCTCTAATTCTTTATTTTTACACTTTCTCTTTAAAATTATTATTTTTTTATCACTTTTAGTCCTATTACAAGGAATGTAAACATCCCTTGTAATAGGAATAGTGCGTGACAGGTCCTCTTTATGGAGAGATCTTAGGGCTACAAGACCCCAGATCTCTCCTTCAGGCTGGAAATACCAAGATCAAAAAAATAAATAAAATGTCTCGGCCTTTCCAGCCAAATCTCCGACATTGTTTACATCACTGGGGACCACCTGGTCAACAGAAATCTCTATGGCCAACTTCCGGCGGTGACCGATTCATTCTCCAGCTCGCCGATCTCACGGGCTAGACAGGAGAAGCACAGGAGGATGCTCCTGCCACCTGTAAGAAGATCAAGCGGCTGAACTGCCACTATGATTGCTCTTACGGTGCACAGAATCGCCGGCGGAAAAAAATTATATCTGTAGCTGCAGGCATCATTTAGATATCACCGCTAAAAGTCCATGACGTCATGACATACTGCCGGCACGAAGTGGTTAAAATATCTCACAGAAACGATACAAAACATTACCTACTACTATTCCATTACTGGAGCAAATCATTTTCTATGCATGATGAATGGTTAGCTTGATATGGATTTTGCCTTTTTCCTTTAAACCTTTAGCTCTCGTTAACATTGGAGTGACTTGTCATGCAATTTGACAGGTCAAATCATATGACAAGTCGCAGTCTATTGTTGGCAATGGCACTGTTCAAATCAGTGCGATGCCAACTTTGCGGTGCAGCACTGATTTGAAAAAGTAGTTCCTGCACTACTTTTGGCGATTTCAGGTGCGACTTGCTTAGACATCTGGGCATTAAGCTGCACAGATGTCAAAGTTGCACTGACATGCAATTTCAAAGCCACGCTCAATGTAAAAAAAGGCCCTAGGCTAGGTCTACACAATACCAGTTTCCCAGTGGTTGCGTATGTGCAGGGACCTTTTTCCTGGAGGTGTTGAATGGGCTATGATGATGTTCTTTGTATACCAGGTCAATACACGGTGGTGAACGAGAAATGTTGGAAAGATATTTCACTCTGTTCTGGATGGAGAGATCATTGCTGGGAAGGAAGCACCTAGGTATTATTTGGGACATAGACTAGTTTGTTTCTTTGTCCTAAAGGATACCGATGTAACGTTAGTCATGGAACTAGGTTGTTCCTTGAACCTAACAATAGGTAGAGGTGCATGGTATACCCCGGGCATGGTCTCTGAAATCCAGGCACAGGGATGGAATTTTGTGGTTGTGTCATTGTTTCAGGTTTATACGTGTTGTTGGACTCGATATTTATATAGGGAGGTCTCGCATTTATTTATGCAAGCCGAGGGACAAATTGACGGTAAGGTCTCTTCGTACAAGTTAGAGGCTTTGCTGCCAAATCAGAGTCCTGAAGTATCGTTGACATGCCAAAATTGGAAAAGGCCGTATTGAGCAAGCCTACCTAATCCCCACCCGTATCTACAGTAAGGAGTTATAGGAGGTTGGGTGCGGGATGCGCAATTTGATGGGTCACATATATATGCATATATTATGGTAATGGGTTTATTTATGTTATAGTATAGTGAGACATATGTGTATTTGAGGTTAGGAATATGGGTGAGTAAGGCCCTCCGAGACTCTGTATCTATAAGCTGGTTAATATGTTGCTCGAAGTGTGAGCTGGTGAAAGGTGAGTGAATGGACACCCCCTTGCCTGTATTGCACCCTGTCGTGAAGATACCGGAAAGGAGAAGACACAGAATGGCGACATGGAAGCTGTCACTGAAGAATGATGGTGGTGTGTCACTCAGTGGCAAAGCGGCACATGTTGGGAAGCACAACACATTAAGACCGTTATGGACCGTTCCATAGGAGCCGTTTCTGAAGCACATGTTGAAAAGCGCAACACGTTAAGACAGTTATGGACTGTTCCATAGGAACAGGCTCTGAAACACATGTTGGGAAACGCAACGCGTTAAGACAGTTATGGACTGTTCCATAGGAGCCGTGTCTGAAGAAGGGCGATATGCGCCCTTTAGGTGCAAAGTGGTCTTGTTGAAAGGCAACATGTTTTATTTCATAAAACAAGATGTGTTTGAATATGAAAACTGGATACACCAAGCCTCCGCATTCTTGGGGGCTGACTGGAATGTAACCAGTTGCAGATCAAAGCTTTGTAGAACAAAAGCTTGGCTTCTGACCAACTGGTGTGATAAGATTGAAATCCTTGATTAACACTCTTCAAAGAGGGCCATTGCTGAAGGTGGGCTACAGAAGATCAAAGGACCAACAGTCAATGACGATGACCCGGGTCACATAGTGATGATACATGGACGAATGCTGACCCTAGAGGCCAATACAGCAGGACAGACAGGAATATAATAACTACTTTGATTCATCAGAAACCGAGATGGGCTGGCCAAGGGGAATGGGCCTGGACGGTGTATGGATGGAGTTTAAAAAGTGCACACGGAAGGGAAATCAGCCCTTTTTCCGCTCTTGGCTTGCTTGCCTGATGGCTCTCGCGCCGCATGGCTCTCTGTTACCATTTTGAGCCCAGCTGACGGGACAATATCTAGGGGACAACCTTACACAATGTATCTTTGACGTTTTTGTATTTTATATGCTCTGTAATATTTTCCCTTAGTGTTTTTATGTTAACATTTCCTATTTTCTTGGGAAATAAATAAGATATTGTTTTGCTAAGCAGTGTGTTTATTTTCATAGCTAACCTTATATCATTGTACTATCAACAGTAACATTATCAGACTTTTAATATACTAGCTAACTATAGGAATAGACAAGTTAATACATAAATGGAAAAATTAGAGGGAATCCATATCCACCCAGGCAATATTTATCTCATAGTTTATTTCAGCACGTATACAGCCCTGTCTGACAATATGACAGCCGGCTTCTGTCAAAGGGGCATGACCAAAAAAGGTCTGCTGACCATCTCCTGATCAGCGCTGACCGTAGTGTTCTGGCGAGGGGGGGGGGGGGTCCCCGTCAGAACACAATAGAACAGCAGAGGTCACTATACTAACATTGGATTGTTAGTACAGCGGCTCGACCTGAAGTGTCAGGTTTTTTTTCGTTCAGCCTGCTGGGTTAAATAGAAAAAAGGAAAAAAAATAGCAGTGTCCACTTGGCATTAGGCCACATGCACATTTGACATTTACTGAATGTATGACAAAATGCACAGGTAAAGAGCTTTTGCAGTGCATTTGGAAATGCACTGCAAATGCGCATAGCACTTGTGGTGCCATTAATGGTTAATGGCACCCCAAATGCAATTAGCAGACCTGAGTTTTGTCATGTGGCATAGCCGCTTGCCTTTAAAGGTTCTAAAGCCTCTTTGATGTGTTTGTCACACATATGGCAGCCCATTCAAGTGAATGGGCTACCCTATGTGCAAAAAACATGCAAAAAAAAAAAAAAAAGGCAAGCAGGAACATGCAGTATAAAAGGGAGCCTAAAGCCTCGTACAAACGATCGGATTTTCCGCAGACAAAGCATCAGACTTTTGTCTGAAGGGTGTGTGCCGTGAACTTGTCTTGCATACAAACGGTACACAACTGACAGCCAACAAACACGAACGTAGTGACGTACTACGAGGAATTTTAGCTCTGGAACACCACCCTTTGGGCACCTTCTGCTAAGGTCATGTTTGGTGAGCAATGATTCTGAGCATGCGTGTTTTTACTTTAGACTTTTGTGTGGACAGACTTGTGTTCACACGATAGGAAAATCTGACAACAGACATTTGTCCGCGGAAAATTTATAATCCTGCCATCCAACATTTGTTGGCGGAAAGTCTGACAACAATTGTCTGATGGAGCGTACAAATGGTCAGACTTTCGGCCAACAGTCTGTCATCATACAATTCCCAGCAGAAAATCAGATCGTGTGTACGAGGCTTTAGGCTCGATTCACACCTATGCATGTTGCTTGAGCGTTTTTGGAGGTTTTATTTCATGCTTGCCACGTTTTTGAGCAGCGTTTTTGCCGCGATTTGCGTTTTTTGTTTTTTTTTACAGTTTTTTTTTTACAGTCTTAAAAAAAAAATTTAAAAAAAACGGCAAAAACGGTGCAAAAAAGGTGCAAAAAACGGTGCACTTGCGTTTTTGATGCTTGTCCATTGAATTCTATTACATGCAAAACGCTGCATTTTGCATGAAAAAAAGTCCCTGACCCTTTCCAAAAATGCAGAGAAACAAACAGGCATTGATGTGAACATGTTCCATGGGAACCCATGTTAAAAAATTCCCATGCTGGTGGCACTGCCCTAAATTGACCACATACTGGTGTAAAGTCAGAGAACTGATAAAGTCGATAACTGAAACAAAATTAAAGCTGGATGCTGCCTGTTGACCTCTGAAAAAGTACAAGACCTCTCTAACTAAACATATGCTGAATGCAGCAAAGACGCTAATCCCAACCCTCTGGAGGACCACGCAGGCACCCACTATCTCGCAATGGCTAGCAAAGATCTCAATGATTCACGAAATGGAAGACACCTTGGCTCAAGCTTCTGATGCAGTTGACAAATTTCACAAAACATGGTATCCCTGGATAGAATTTCGTTATTCTGACGCATACAAAAAACTCTGTAAAACTTGATAAGTCAGTTCTCAAACACATGAGGAACAGATAGTTTTATCTGTTACTAGACTCTAATGGTATACCCCTTTACTGTCTCCCCCCTTAATTCTAATCTCTAATATACTTCTTTCCCTTTTCTCTAACTTCTGTTACTATGATTGAATATCTTCATTGGTATAGGTTTACCTACAGTTTAAGAATGATAGTCGATACACAAGTTCATAATGTAGACGATGTTATAAACTGATTTGACATACGGTAGATGGAACTAACATACAGATACGAGTAACAAACGGATTTATAGCGATGATAGGTTGCACAGTATTAAAAGATTCAACCATCAATGATTACCACAATGTTCATCGCTAGTTGTATTATCAAAAATAACTAAGGATAAATACATGTATCTCCAATATGAATATGTAACAATTCTGTGCAATGTTGATGTTCAATAAACTTTGAATGTTAAAAAAAAATAAATAAATAAAAAAAATTCCCCATGCATTTCTGCAAAATGCATCAAAAAACGCGCTAGTGTGAATGGAGCCTAAGGCCTCTTGCACACTGCAGCTTGAAAAAGCTCAGTACGGCTTTTTTTTTCTTTTTTACTAAGCTAAAATACAACCCATTATATGTAATGTGCCCATGCACACAGGAGCATAAACAAGCGCCATGCATTCTTCAGTGAAAAAAAAAAGGCTCTTTTTTGGTCAGTAATGTACGCTTTATGCGCGCAATTACGTGCGCAAATGCCCATTTACATGTTGTGCAGAATGAGAACACGAAAATAAGTTTTCACACTTTTGTGTGTGAAATTGCGCAAACGCATATACACGCGAAAATGCACGCAAGTACACGCATATAAGTAGATGCTCAAACAGGAGTATCATGTGCAAGAGGCCTAAGGGGTGGTATATAGAAATAGCTGGGCAGAGATGTGTTCACTGGCTCCTAGCTCCAGCACTGCAGTGGCAGCTACCTGCAATTCTAGGTTGGCCCCATATTCACCCCCTCTCCAAAATCCTGAAGTTTCTGTCACTTCACTCCAGCAGCAACCCCCACCACTCACCCTCTTTCAGCAGAAGCACTGCTGCATCCAAACCCTGGAGTTCACAGTGAACACAGCTGCCCCTGCTGCTTCAAATCGGGACACTTTGCAAGTATGTAGAACCAATCCCCCCTGCAGAGCTGCCGGAGGGAGAAAGCTGGCAGCGCTGCAAGGGGATCCACAGGTGTCACAAGGCAGTACAGCTGGCAGGTGCCCGGGCCCCCTTTTGAAGTGACAGGGCTCGGGCCTGGCTGTACTGCCCTATCAGCGGCCCTGGCCATGATCATTGCACAAGATAGTCCGTGATCTTTGCACAAACGTCATTTCTTTGTCCCCGTACCACAGACTAACTGGAAATTACCCGAAAATTCCCATTCCAGCCTATCATAATGATGTCTCAGGGTATCTACCACAGCTTTGATCATCGCTGACATCTGTCAAAACCGCAGCCATTGCTCAAAACACATAACGAACAAATAAAACACGCAGGGTCCTGGTCCCAGTTTTGTTTTTGTTTTTTATGGGGTTTTTTTTACTACTAAATCGAAAAATTGGACTAAATACAATCTAATAAGAAATGATTTACAAAAGGTCTTTTTTATATATATCCATATCAATCTTAACAACCTGCCTGCAAGCTACCAACATCTAGTTGCCAACATTTCAAAATAGTTTCCATGGTGTCAGACTCGCACCATTTTTCTTTAGAATACAGGTTTTATTTTATTTATTTAGCGTGAAATCTACAACCACCACTGACAGTCAATTTTTTATTGCCTTGCTCCTATTTTTTGCCCCGGGGGGTCAAGCATTTGTTCATACGGTGTTAAATCTGGGTGTATTTCAGCACTAAGGAGTCACAGGTGGTGTGTACAGAGGGTTGCCAGCAAAATCAATGACAGCAGCTAGAAGAACATCTGAGGGGTACTCATGGGTACAGGGACGTATTTCCTGACTGCACAAAGCTCTAAGGCCTCATTCACATGGCTGATTAAAGGCTACACACCACAATAATCTATGTATTTCTGCACTGGGTGCGTGATCAGCTCTCCTAAGACCCCTTTCACACTGGGGACGCCCGTGCATTAGAGGTAAATCGCCGCTCGTTTTAGCGGCGCTTTTCGGTTGCTAGCGGGGCGCTTTTAACCCCCACAGAAGGGGTTAAAAACTTCTGTGTTGCTTTTCAGGCGCCTTGAAAGCGCTGCCCATTCATTGCAATGGGCAGGAGCGTTTTGGGGACGCATTATACAGCGCTTCCAAACCGCCCCAAAGATGCTGCTTGCAGGACTTTTCCTAACGTCCCGCAAGCACACCGCCCGAGTGTGAAAGCACTCATTGCAATGAATGGGAGGCGGTTTTCAGGCACTATTTCTAGCACTAAAACGCCTGAAAACTGCCTCAGTTTGAAAGGGGTCTAAACACCTTTCCTCTTGGCAGCAGCCTTTTGGCACAAAGAATGCCTCACGCATGTAGCACTTCTAGGCGCATCAAGCACTGGGCATTCATTATTTTCTTTGGCCAGAATAATAATTTATTCTGACAATTGAAACAAATTAATGCTGTGCTTAGTGCTTGATGCGCCTATTATTAATGCACATTTAGACGCATCAAGTGTTTTTTTCTGCTGCTCCTGGACGCTCTGACATTGGGTTTTCTTTCTGCCTCTATGTGCATGGACACAGGCTAACATGGAGGGGTGCTTAGGGGGAAAAAAAAAAAAAACCCGCCAGATGCCCTTAAAAGCAGCATTTTAACACTCAGTGTGCATGTGGCGTAAGCCATTACATGCTGTTAGGGACCAACGAGTGGTCCTGTATGCAGACACTTTGGACCAATGGTCATCATACATTTTACAACCCAACAGCACAATCCTTATGCAATCAACTTTAGATCTACTAAAACCATGCAATATAAAGCCTTTCTAAACTATCCAATAAAAGCAGGCCCCTTGCCCTACCTACTTGTTGCTAGAACAAAAGGCAATTAAATTGTAAGGTGTGTGGTGAGCTTTACCCTGAGACAAGCTGCCTCCATAAGCCATTGAATGCTGCAACTGTGTTATGTATGTTATATCAAGACACTTGATTCTGTGTAAATTTTTTATTCTATGGAAAATCCTAAAAAACACTTAAAGTCAGTTATGTTAAAAAACATATCTTCCATTGGCCCCATTCTGCTAATCTGGGGTATCTACACTCATCCTTTATACCTGTCCCCCACCATTCATTCTCCATTAATATGGAACCTGTACTTTATTGTATTCATTCATTTTGTAATCGTTCCTCATTTCTATACTTGCTTCTAAATCCCAGAGCACACCGACAGCTCTCAATAAATGTACCTGCAATGCAGAAAAAGATTTGCAGCACATTTGGTTTATACTGCAAAGCAGGGACATCCCAAGGAAAAACCTTCAACACCAAGTATGACCCTGAAAATCATGGCTAATGGACAGCTCCGCCAATGATGAGCCGGAAAATGGACAGCTCCGCCAATGATGAGCCGGAAAATGGACAGCTCCGCCAATAATCAGCCCCTCCCATGATCAGCCCAGCCATTGGTCAACAGTAACAATGATCAGCCCAATCAATGATCAGCTTGGCCAACGGTCAGCCATGCCAGTGGTCAGCTCAAACAATAATCAGCAATGCTAATGATCAGCCCAGCCAATGGAATGATCAAACAATGATCTGCCCGTACAACGGTCAGCAGCGCCAATGATCTGCCCGTACAACGGTCAGCAGCGCCAATGATCTGCCCGTACAACGGTCAGCAGCGCCAATGATCTGCCCGTACAACGGTCAGCAGCGCCAATGATCTGCCCGTACAACGGTCAGCAGCGCCAATGATCTGCCCGTACAACGGTCAGCAGCCCCAATGATCTGCCCGTACAACGGTCAGCAGCGCCAATGATCTGCCCGTACAACGGTCAGCAGCGCCAATGATCTGCCCGTACAACGGTCAGCAGCGCCAATGATCTGCCCGTACAACGGTCAGCAGCGCCAATGATCTGCCCGTACAACGGTCAGCAGCGCCAATGATCTGCCCGTACAACGGTCAGCAGCGCCAATGATCTGCCCGTACAACGGTCAGCAGCGCCAATGATCTGCCCGTACAACGGTCAGCAGCGCCAATGATCTGCCCGTACAACGGTCAGCAGCGCCAATGATCTGCCCGTACAACGGTCAGCAGCGCCAATGATCTCCCCGTACAGCGGTCAGCAGCCCCAATGATCTGCCCGTACAACGGTCAGCAGCCCCAATGATCTGCCCGTACAACGGTCAGCAGCCCCAATGATCTGCCCGTACAACGGTCAGCAGCGCCAATGGTCAGCAGCCCCAATGATCTGCCCGTACAACGGTCAGCAGCGCCAATGGTCAGCAGCCCCAATGATCTGCCCGTACAACGGTCAGCAGCGCCAATGGTCAGCAGCCCCAATGATCTGCCCGTACAACGGTCAGCAGCGCCAATGGTCAGCAGCCCCAATGATCTGCCCGTACAACGGTCAGCAGCGCCAATGATCAGCAGCCCCAATGATCTGCCCGTACAACGGTCAGCAGCGCCAATGATCTGCCCGTACAACGGTCAGCAGCGCCAAAGATCTGCCCGTACAACGGTCAGCAGCCCCAATGATCTGCCCGTACAACGGTCAGCACCCCCAATGATCTGCCCGTACAACGGTCAGCAGCGCCAACGGTCAGCAGCCCCAATGATCTGCCCGTACAACGGTCAGCAGCGCCAATGGTCAGCAGCCCCAATGATCTGCCCGTACAACGGTCAGCAGCGCCAATGGTCAGCAGCCCCAATGATCTGCCCGTACAACGGTCAGCAGCGCCAATGATCAGCAGCCCCAATGATCTGCCCGTACAACGGTCAGCAGCCCCAATGATCTGCCCGTACAACGGTCAGCAGCGCCAACGGTCAGCAGCCCCAATGATCTGCCCGTACAACGGTCAGCAGCGCCAATGGTCAGCAGCCCCAATGATCTGCCCGTACAACGGTCAGCAGCGCCAATGATCAGCAGCCCCAATGATCTGCCCGTACAACGGTCAGCAGCGCCAATGATCTGCCCGTACAACGGTCAGCAGCGCCAAAGATCTGCCCGTACAACGGTCAGCAGCCCCAATGATCTGCCCGTACAACGGTCAGCACCCCCAATGATCTGCCCGTACAACGGTCAGCAGCGCCAACGGTCAGCAGCCCCAATGATCTGCCCGTACAACGGTCAGCAGCGCCAATGGTCAGCAGCCCCAATGATCTGCCCGTACAACGGTCAGCAGCGCCAATGGTCAGCAGCCCCAATGATCTGCCCGTACAACGGTCAGCAGCGCCAATGATCAGCAGCCCCAATGATCTGCCCGTACAACGGTCAGCAGCCCCAATGATCTGCCCGTACAACGGTCAGCAGCGCCAACGGTCAGCAGCCCCAATGATCTGCCCGTACAACGGTCAGCAGCGCCAATGGTCAGCAGCCCCAATGATCTGCCCGTACAACGGTCAGCAGCGCCAATGATCAGCAGCCCCAATGATCTGCCCGTACAACGGTCAAGCACACCAACAATTAGCTCAGCCAACAGTAACCTCCAGTTCTGATAAGGTTGCCCAGTGCAGTGACAGGTGACAGGTGTGGACTGGCTGTCCTGTGTCCCCCGGTGACCTCTGTAGACCTGTCCCCGGTGTCCATCTCTATGTGATCGCTCCCTCCCCGCCCCGTATCTCTCCCATGGCCTCTCTCCTCTGGCTCCGATGAGGACGTGCTGTAGAACTGGAAGTGCCAGCATGCCGGACCGTCACGGGGAATGCTGAGCCTTGTAGTCCCCCAGCAGTCAGAGGGCCGCAGGTTGCCCATGTCCCCTGCCACTAGCTGCACCCAACCCCCTTTCTTGTCCCAGCCTCCCCCTCCTCACCTTTCTTTTAATCTGCCCAGACGTGGACACCTTCCGGCTCAGCTTCTGCGGCTCGGGCTCCGGCTCGCTGTCAGATGAGTCCTCGGCCGGGGCCCCGGGATCCGCCGCAGCCAGGGAGGCCGCCATCACTAGCCGCAAGCCGGGGACATGGAGACACACAGGGCCAGCTGCAGGGGACCCCGATCATCCGGGGGAACAGCGACATCTGCTGGCAGCCGGGGACAGGCACAGCGCCAGCTGCTGGTGAATGGGTGCAGAGCCTGGGGAAAGAATGAAAGCTCCCACAATGCCCCGCTCTGCTGGGAACAAGCCGTGCACCGGAAGTCCTATGGTGTCTGGACATCCAACTTCCGCCCAGATTGAAGGCAAAGCTTGTACAGGGAGTCCCTGTTTTCCCAACGTTTGACACTGTGGTCTACCCCCCACCTCTACACTATTCTAATGTTTAACATATTTTGTTCCTGGTCCTCCCACCCCCCAACATGCTGAAAAGCAAAAACTAAATAAAATAAAAAGTATCTTTGAAAGTAGAGGGCCTGCTGAAAAAAATAAAGTTTTTTTTTTTGGTGCTCTATGTTCATGAAATGTTTAACATATCTATTTGTTATTGGTAACAATTAATTATAGGAAAAGTGTGGATTTGTAAAAATGAACATCTATACCCCCCCTCCATGTCCCTGAGCAGTCACTGCTGTCCACTCTGCCCGTCCAGCACTCACTGGAGAGGGGGTTGGCTTTGGCCAACTGTCAGTCAGGCAGCTGGGTGGATCCCGACAATATGGTCAGGAGCCTTCCAGAGCCTGGAGTGGCATTAGCCTGCTGTCAGCTGATTCTGAGTCACAGGAGAACAAAAGTAAATGCACTCCTGTGACCCACAAGAGATGTATGTCCAAAAAAACTTTCGCCATACTTCTTTTTTAAAGGGTTTTTTCACCTTTATCAGAGATAAAGCTGCAGATAAAAAAAACAAGTGGATTATAAAAAAAAAAAAAAAAAAAAAAAAAAGGTTAACGCTGCGCTTGAAAGTAGAAAACTAGATACAAAAATTGAATGAAACAATTTAGATTATAAATAAAGCTGCCAGCACCAAAAAGTCTTTAATACAAAACTAGAATCAGTATAAAATGTGGGGTGGGTGCAGCGCTAAAAATGTTGATCAGAACAAAATTAATATGGAAACCAGATGAATTAACATTCAGTAGTGGTGAAAAATGTAAATGGAAAACTAAAACAATGTCCCTACACATCAAGAGTGTGGATCAAAAACATTTTTTTGATTATAAAAACTAAATGAATTAGCATTCAGTAGTAGTGAAAAATGAAAAGTGTAAAACTAAAGCAGTGTTCCTATAAATTAAAATAGGAAAAAAAAGATTGAGAAAAATGAACACAAGCAATCAATTGAATGATCATGCAGTGGTAATAAAAAGTGTAGGTGGAAAACTAGAGCGGAATCCCTACAAAAATAAAAGTGAAGATAAAAATAAGCAAAAGTTTGACAAAAAAATATTCTGGTGAAAACAAATGAAAAATATAAAGATAAAAAACGTATAAATAACAATGATGTGAGTCGCAACTTTAAAGGCCCATTGATGCAAAATGTAAAATGACAAAACCTCAGAAAGGATTCCAAAAAGAAAGGGTCATAGAATATGCAAAAACAATCATAACAAATAAAGTCCCAAAGAGGTGACAGAAATTGTTGAAGAATGTTCATGAAAGTGAAAACAGCTGATCGCCGTGAAAAGAATAATCCAAATAGGTTGTCCACCCAAAGTGAGCATGTAGTCTCCTTACCCGCAGGGATGACCGCAATGGCGGTCTCACCAAGCCCAGGGAATTGGGTCTCTCAGAAACCGGAAAGGATATCCTAATCAGCCGGATCTTTATCAAGGATATCTTTAGGAGAGCTCCGATATAAAATCAAGGTGCTAGTCAATCATCCATAATGGTGCCATGGCTCCGCCCTACGTGATGATGTCATGAGGCTCCTCGGACCTCCATAGAAATGGTAAACAGCAATGGAGATGGGTGTGGCTGGAGAATGCTGCTTACCATTTCCATGGAGGTCCGAGCAGCCTCATGACATCATCACGTAGGGCGGAGCCATGGCACCATTATAGATGATTGATGTGTAGGGACATTGTTTTAGTTTTTCATTTACATTTTTCACCACTACTGAATGTTAATTCATCTGGTTTCCATATTAATTATTTCTGATCAACATTTTTAGCGCTGCACCCACCCCACATTTTATACTAAAGTTAAAGTGGTTGTACACCCTGTACAAAACCACTTTTACCTACATTCCAGCATCCTCCTTGTTGCCCATTTTCGATTTTATACTCTGTGATCACATTTTATTGTTACCTGGCGTTTTTAGCAACAAAAATCCTATTTTTGCTCATCTACACTATGTGGAGCTTGTTTATTTTTTCTCCACATACTTACTGAGAGATTCAACCAGCCTTCACTCCAGCCTTTGTACGTGACGCATTGTTCCCTCTGATCCGCACCTTGGCCATCCTTTGGGAGGACCCACCTGGCGACCCCGGGAGATCCGCGCAGAGTTTGACCCAGAAGGTTCGCAGAGCTGTGATGTCTGTTCACTGGCCCTGAGAGGCAACCCGCTCGAGTGACTCCCTGTCGCTGACAAGGGAGTCCATCATATCTGGTAAGAGTTTCTTACACACCACCTTTACCAAGTCGCATGTTGTTGACAGATACAACTTGGGGATGATTTGTTGATTCAGCTGCGTTTTAACTTCTGTCTCCCTGCATCCACGCATGGTTTTCAGTGGGACATTCCATGTCATTTGTTTCCCACTCACCGACAGGATTTTATTCACCTATATTGAGAGACTTACAAGTTTTTTCACTGTTATGTTTATTATTTGTGGACATTTGTTTTTTTCAGTTGTTTTCTTGATTGAAGACTTTTGGCACCATTTATGCGCTACTTTTTATTTCATTTTCACATGTTTCTTTGGTTGTTGTCACCTTGTAAGTAGCTGCTCCGCACCATATTTTCTTTCAATTTAGCGCAGTGTACACTTATATTATATAAGCCTATATTAAGGCTTACCTGTAGGGGCTTGAAATATCTCCTAAACCTCCACGGTTTACAACAGGGATCTGCAATTAGCGGTCCTCCAGCTGTTGCAAAACTACAAGTCCCATCATGCCTCTGGGTGTCATGCTTGTGGCTGTCAGAGTCTTGCTACGCCTCATAATGTAGGCCATTAATGTACCTCCTGAAGCCTGGCTGAAAACCCCCCAGAGTTGTCATCATCTCATATTGCTTTGTTGCTAAGACACTCCATACACACTCTCACTTTCCTTGTTGCAGTAGCTGAGCTCAGCAATGCTGCGATGGAAAAGATAGTGGGCCACTCATGTGTGGGGGTTTGAGAGCTCTCTCCTGTGATGGACCAACACGCACCTAGCTGAGCCAAATAAATTATTTCAAGGAAAGGGGTTCCCCTAAATGGACTTTTTGAGCAACTAATAGTATTCTAATAGAAATATGCAAGAGTAATACTAATAGTAATAATAATAACAATAGATTTTATTTTATTAGTAATTAAACATGATTAAAATTGAAATGAAACATTGATTCATCTAAACACAGTTCATTACTGTCACCATAACAGGAGGTTATATGAAGAGACCTCCTTACACCCAACGCGTTTTGGGATGCAGTATGGTCCTTCTTCAGGGGTGCAAAGGAAGGAGGAATTCATCTAAAGCAGTGGTTCTCAACCCCTCTAGTGCCGTAAACCCCTGGTTAAAATTTTCCAAGTTGTGGGGACCCCTAACAGTAAAATTATTTTTGTAGCGTGGGTTGTCAGCTCCCAAGGCAAGACAAGTAATTTGCGCCCCTAACCCACGGACATTTAGCGCTCCCTGAGTCCCTTCCACTCATACAATATTAAAACGCCTTATGGTACATTTTAGGATGTACCACTCTTTCTCTTTGTTCTCCTTTCTTTCCCTTTTATCTCTCTCTATCCTAATTTCTTGTCCCCCCCCCATCCATCTCTCTAGTTGTCTTTCTTGTTCTTTCTCTTATTCCTTTCTCTCCCTTTTTCTTTATTCCTCCCCCTCTTTTCCTCTCCCTTCCATGTATTCTCTATTTTTAATCCTTCTCTTACTCCTTGGTGGGGGGAATGGGATGAGTGGCAGTGCTGGGGGGGGGGGGGGGGGAGTTCTGATCAACCAACTTAGGTGCTCTTGATCAAGGTCATCTGCTGATCTGAGAACTGTAGTGGGGACTTTTAATGGCAACTATAATCACAGATAGTGTTACTCACTGTGTCTCTGGCTTCACTTTGCCTCCGACTTTGTAGTGTCCCGCAGCAGTGACACCTATGCCGAAATCAGGAGATAGAGTCTCCTCCAGCCCCACCCACTTAATTCCTCACCAGTCAGCTGACCTCTAGTCTCTGCCCCCCAGCCATGCTGTGAACTGAATGGGCAGCTGCGAAGAGGTTGAGTGGGCAGCCACGGGCCCCAGGGACAGCCCTGCTGGACAGCCACGAAAAAGGCTGGGAGAACAGCGCAGGCTTCAGGAACAGCCCAGGATTTGGTGACCCCTGGCAAATTGTCATTTGACCCCCAGGTTGAGAACCACTGATCTAAAGGATAATTAGAATATAAAATCAGTATCTTTGAGTGGAGCATTTACCAACATAAAATGCATAGTTAGATGCTAGACTGTTAAGGTAATTCACTTACATAGAGTTGAATGGTGAGATAATTTTCAATATTTCATTATAAGAGCATTAAAAGTGTAGACAAGCAGCACAAGATAATTGTGCCGGTGGGGGTGCTATCTCAAGGCAAAAGGGCATCAGAGAGGTCTGGAAAGCAGACTCGATGTTACTGTCCTCCGAGCTTGATATACCTCTTACCTTGAGTTACAATCTAGTACACTTTTTTCATTTGTAGGGATTTCCATTTCTGGCCCCAGTATATTCTTCTGGCTGTCCTGCTGCCTTGGAATGTAGGGAGGCTCCCACCCCTTGGAGGACAGTAACTTTGAGTGGGGGGGGGGGGGGATCAAGGTGGATCTTCCTGGAGATGTCAAAGTTCCCAAATGTGGATGTGGGCTATACGACAGCGAGCCGCCGCAAGGACATGGCGTAGCCGCTTCCTATAGGGCCTAACGAGTTTCAAAGTAGATAGACCTAGCAAGAAGAATTTCAGAGTCAATGGGATGGGCATCTCAAAAAGACAATTTAAAAGGCTTTGCACTGAATGCCAAAAGAAACACTCAGTGGACAACTCCAATACACGTGAAGGAGAATACCCTTGTCCCTGTGACAGCGCCAGCAAAGATCAGAGCTGGTGGGATAGATGGCATGTAGCACATCTTGTATCAGGGACCAAACATAGAGAATTTTATACACATTCTCTTTATAGAGAGTCCCGTCCTCCTTTAGTCCAGAGTGAACTTTAATAGACATTCGGGGGGGAGGGGGGGTTTACTAAAACTGGTGCACTCACAATCTAGTGCAGTGGTACATGGTAGCCAATCTGCTTCTAACTTCAACTTGTTCAATTAAGCTTTGGCAATAAAACCTGGAAGTTGATTTGCTTCTATGCAGAGTTGGACCAGGTTTTGCACTCTCTATCTTTAGTAAATAACCCCCATAGTCAGGAACAATCCAACTGCTTCATCTTCTACATTATCTAGATGATGATCTTACTGCAGGCTAGAATAAACACTGAACATATTCTATTAGTGGTTATTAGTGATCTATTAGTGATCTATCAACAATGCCTGAAAAAAAAAGGGTTCCCTCAAAAACATGAAAATCAGATTTACTGGCTTCATGAATAACAAAAAAATCACCAGCATACTTACAAACATCCACTTTAATTTCCTCGGAATATAGCACTCTTGGATAAAATATCCCCAACCAAATTTAGAATTACGTTTTTTATTGTGCCCTTTTAAGCTATTGCAGACACTTTAGAACTGTTAGTTTACTGAGTTTTACTGCATAATCCAATTAGAGTTATTACATTGCTGTCAGTTCTGTTTAGAATGCTTATGCTGCTGATGGTTTCATGTTTATGTTACATTATATAGGTTATGTTACATACATTTATAGGTTATAATTCTGCATTCTGTTTAGAATTACTTTGCTACTGACAATTGTAACTCATATCCCTGCATTCTGTTTAGCCTTACTGTATTATGTTACTGTCAGCAGTACTTTATAGTCATGAATTCTGGTGAATGATCTATGTTACGGGCATTTTTAATTTTTATTTTTGCATTCCGTTTAGAATGCTAATCTTACTTACAGCTGCACTTTATATTTCTGCACTCCATACGGGCTCTTATATTACTTACAGTTGTACTTCATATTTCTACATTTCTTTCAGAATTAATATGTTACTGATTTCTGTACTTTATGCGCCTGCATTCTAATTAGGATGCTTATGTAGATAACATGTATAGTTTGCATTCCTGCATTCTGTTTAGAATTCTAATGTTAATGATAGTTGCACTTTATAGTCCTGCATCCTGATTAAAACCATTGTTACTGACAGTTGTACTTTATATTCCTGTGTTTCAGTTAGAATTCTATACACATTTTCCACCACTTTGTTTAAAATTCTTATGTTAATGACCAGTGGCGTCTGGTGATTAAAATTTTTTTGGGGGGGCGCAAACCCCTCCAGGTCCTTACCTGCCCATCCTCGGCTGTCACGGCTTCCGATACCATGCAGGTCGCGAAACCGAAAGTGATGCAATGGCAAATTCTGATTTGTTATAGTCAAAAGTGGGCGGGTTTGGGGAGCACAGCACAATGTTAAACAAGCCAATTAGAGCCTCAGGCTCTAATCACATGCTTGTTTAACATTGACAGACATTATAGACTTCAATTAGTCCGGTGTAGGGATGAGCCGAACACCACCCTGGTTCGGTTTGCACCAAAACTTTCAAACTGGCAAACAATTTGTGCGAACATGCGAACACCGTTAAAGTCTATGGGACACGAACGTGAAAAATCAAAAGTGCTCATTTTGAAGGCTTATATGCATGTTATTGCCATAAAAAGTGTATAGGGACCCGGGTCCTGCCCCAGGGGACATGTATCAATGCAATTTTTTTTTTAAATGGCAGTTTTTTCATGAGCAGTGATTTTAATAATGCTTTAAGTAAAACAATAAAAATGAAATATTCCTTTAAATGTTTAGAACAGGACCACAGCAAAATGGCATTTCTAAAGGAAAAATGTCATTTAAAACTGCTCGTGGCTGTAATGTATTGTCAGATCCCAGCAATATAGATAAAAATCATTAAAAAAAACGGCATGAGTCCCCCCCAGTCCATTACCAGGCCCTTTGGGTCTGGTATGCATTTTAAGGGGAACCCTAAGCCAAATTTTTTTTTAAATGGCGCGGGGGTCCCCCCCAAAATCCATACCAGTCCCTTATCCGAGCAACCTGGCAGGCCGCAGGAAAAGGGGGGTGAGAGTGCGCCCCCCCTCCTGAAACGTACCAGACCATATGCTCTCAATATGGGGATGGTGTTTTGGGCCCCCCCAAAACAACTCTTCCCCATGTTGATGGGGACAAGGGCCTCTTTCCCACAACCCTTGCCCGGTGGTTGTGGGGGTCTGGGAGCGGGGGGCTTATCGGAATCCGGAACCCCCAGATCCCAGTCCCCCCCTCGTGACTGGGTACCCCTACCCATTCACCCAAAAAATTGTCAAAAAAGTAAAAAAAGACAGGAGACAGTTTTTGAAAATTCCTTTATTAAAAAAAAGGAAAAAATGTCCCGCAATGTAAATTCATCTTCGACCACAGTGCCAAAGACCCGAGAAAAAAAATAAATAAAACGGAAAAACTCCACCCCGATGGGAGGCGTCCCGCGACTGCAGATTTTTTGCAGTGACAACTCTTATATAGCTGAGGGCAGGTCCACCCGGTGATGTAAACGGGTGACCCCGCCCCCTTCTGACATCATGTGACGTCACGTAACTTCAGAGGGGCCACCAGTTTACGTCACCGGGTGGCCCCGCCCTCAGCTATATAACAGCTGTCATCGCAAAAAGGCTGCAGTCGGCCATCGAGGCAGAGATTTAGCGTTTTTTTTTCTCAGGCCATCAGACGCTGTGATCAAGAGATGGATGGACACCGCGGGAATTTTTTTAGTTTTTAATAAAGGTCTTGTCCCAAACTGTCTCCTGTCATTTTTACTTTGACACTTTTTGTGGTGGGGGGTCGGAATCTGGAAGCCCCTCTGCCTGCAGACCCTCACAACCACCAGGCAAGGGTTGTGGGGAAGAGGCCCTTGTCCCCATCAACATGGGGACAAGGTGTTTTACGGGGACCCCAAAACACCCTTCCCATGTTGAGGGCATGTATCCTGGTACAGTTCAGGAGGGGGGGTGCTCTCTCGTCCCCCCCCCTTTCCTGCAGCCTGCCAGGTTGCGTGCTCGGATAAGGGTCTGGTATGGATTTTGGGGGGACCCCCACGCCACTTTTTTAAAATTTTGGCACGGGGTTCCCCTTAAAATCCATACCAGACCAAAGGTCCTGACATTGATTTTGGGGGGGACCCCCACACCATTTTTAATTGTGGCGCGGGGTTCCCCTTAATATCCATACCAGACCCAAAGGGCCTGGTAATGGACTGGGGGGGGACTCATGCTGTTTTTTTTCAATGATTTTTATGTATATTTCCGGGATTCGACAATACATTACAGCCGTGAGTAATTTAAAATTACATTTTTTCCTTTAGAAATGTAATTTTGCTGCTCTCATTCATAACACTATGTACAGCCACTATGTAAGCAGCCTTACATAGTGTGGGGCATGGACTCAGCCCCCTGAGTCTTAATTGGCCAAAGGCACCCTGCCTTTGGCCAATCATGGCTCTCACAGCAGAGCACACTGTGATTGGCTAAAGCATGCAGGTCAGGTACATGCTTTAGCCAATCAGCAGCCGTCAATGCACTGCGATCGCACATCGCATTGACGGTCTCGCAGTGCATTATGGGGCGTTCCATGGGTGCTCGAATTTCCTGCGAACGCCCCATAATTTTCTAAATTCGGCAAACGGGCGAACATCCAATGTTCGAGTCAAACTTGCGTTCGACTCGAACATCGGCCTCGTCCCTAGTCCGGCGCCCCACATTGCACTTGCACACACATAGAACGATTTATCATAATATGACTAACATTTTTAACTTTAAGATGTTAAAAAATGTTAGTCATATTATCATTTATTTAAAAATAAAATGTTTTTTTAATCACTTTCCTATTGGTCACAACTTTGGGGGGGCGGCGCCCCTTGCGGAACAGCCGCCACTGCTAATGATAGTTGTACATCATATTCCTGAATTCCATAAAAATGTCCCTGCTTTATACAATATTTTGTCATTCCATTTAGAATTTTTGTGTTGACAGTTTTTGCTATTTAAATAAATACTGAAAATTTTGAAAAAAAAAACACAAATTTTTATTGATTTCTGTTATAAAATTTTGCAAATAAATAATCTCTCTGTAGGCCAAAATACATTCTGCTGTGTGATTATATGTCAGTATTAAATTGTATATCCCTGTATGTTGTGGTCGTCTTTCAGATGCTTATCTAATAGTTTTTTGAAACTATCGATGCTCCCCGCTGAAATCACCGCCTGTGGAAGGGAATTCCACATCCTTGCCACTCTTACAGTAAAGAACCCTCTATGTAATTTAAGGTTAAACCTCTTCGAATTTTAATGAGTGGCCATGTGTCTTATTAAACTCCCTTTTGCGGAAAAGTTTTATCCCTATTGTGGAGTCACCAGTATGGTATTTGTAAATTGAAATCATATCCCCTCTCAAGCGTCTCTTCTCCAGAGAGAATAAGTTCAGTGCTCGTAACCTTTCTTCATAACTAATGTCCTCCAGTCCCTAGTTTTGTTGCCCTTCTCTGTACTCACTCCATTTCCAGCACATCCTTCCTGAGGACTGGTGCCCAGAATTGGACAGCATACTTCAGGTGAGGCCGGACCAGAGTCTTGTAGAGTGGGAGAATTATCACTTTATCTCTTAAGTTAATCCCCTTTTTAATGCATGCTAATATTTTGTTTGCTTTGTTAGCAGCAGCTTGGCAGAGCATGCCATTGCTGAGCCTGTCATCTACTAGGACCCCCAGGTCCTTTTCCATCCTAGATTACCCCAGAGGTTCACCCCCTAGTGAGTAGATTGTATTAATTTTTTTGCCACCTAAATGCTACCCATGCCAATGGACGTTACTTTGTACAGTAAACGTTTATGGGGAACCGTGTCAAATGCTTTTGCAAAATCCAGATACACCACGTCTACGGGCCTCCCTTTATCTAGATGGCAGCTCACCTCCTCATAGAAGGTTAATAGATCGTTCGGCAAGAACGATTCTTCATGAATCCATGCTGATTACTGATACCGTTTTCATTACTAAAATCTTGTATATCCCCTCTAAGAGCTTGCATGCTATTGATGTTAGGCTAACTGGTCTGTAATTCCCAGGGATGTATATTGGCACTTTTTTAAATATTGGTGCTACATTGGCTTTTCTTCAATCAGCTGGTACCATTCCAGTCAGTAGACTGTCAGTAAAAATTAGGAACAATGGTCTTGCAATTACTTGACTAAGTTCCCTAAGGACCCTCGGGTGCAAGCCATCTGGTCCCAATAACTTATTAATGTTAAGTTTTTCAAGTCTGTTTCTAATTCTGTCCTCTGTTAGCCATTAGAGTGCTTCCTGTGATGTGTCATGAGGATAAACACTCCCGTTTTGGTTACTGAAGCCCCCCGATTCCCTTGTGAAGACTGAGGAGAAGAATAAACTCAATACCTTCGCCATCTCCCCATCCTTTATAACCAGATTCCCTTCCTCATTCTTTATGGGGCCAATATGGTCTGTTCTCCCTCTTTTACTATTTATATACTTAAAGAATGTTTTGGGATTTTTTTTCTCTCCTCCACTATGTGTCTTTCGTGTTCTATCCTAGCCACCCTAATTGCACCCTACATTTGTTGCATTCTTTGTAAAGTTTGAATGCTGATTATGATCCCTCAGCCTTGTATTTTTTGAAGGCCTTCTCCTTTGCTTTTATATGCATTTTTACATTGGAGTTAAGCCACCCAGGACTTTTATTTGCTCTTTTAAATTAACTTCCCAATGGGATGCACTGGCTAATGCCCTTATTTAATATGCTCTTAAAGCAAACCCATCTCTCCTCCGTGTAATTTGTTCCTAAGATTTTATCCCAATTATCATCTTCTAGCAAGGTTTGTAGTTTAGGGAAGTTTGCTCTTTTGAAATTCATTGTCTTTGTATTCCCCTTATGTTTCCTATTTGTGTGATTTATACTGAAGCTAATTGACCTGTGATCGCTGTTTCCTAAATTGCCCCGTATTTCCACATCCGTGATCAGGTCTGTATTGTTGGTAATCAGTAGGTCTAGTAACGCTTTGTTTCTAGTTGGTGAGTCTACCTTCAGAGCCATGAAATTGTCTTGCAAGACACTTATGCCGCGTACACACTGTCGGACTTTCTATCCTACTTGGTCCGGCACACTTTCCGACGGACTTTGTCCGCCAGGTGCGCCGGACTTTAAAACGGACGGACTTGCCCACACACGCCGGGACTTTCCGGCGGGCTAAGTCCGCCCGTCTTTCCGACTGGTATGCCCCGCGACGGGGCTCGCAAGGTGTCAATCTCGCCGATAAAAGCGGCAAGATTGACATCCTTTTCTAGTCCCGTCGCACCTGAGTCACGTTCAAAATGAACGGACTTGGCAGGCTGCGTGCTCGGATCGGGGTCTGGTATGGATTTTAGGGGGACCCCACGCCATTTTTTCGGCGTAGCGGGGTTCCCTTTATAATCCATACCAGACCTAAGGGCCTGGTATGCCCCGCGCTCGCCGCAATAGGAAGATTTGTTTTTCCTATTGCAGCGAGCGCGAGATGCAATACCCTGCCCTCGTGTCGTATTTGGTCTGTCGGACCAGCCTACACACGAGCGGGCTTTCCGTCGGACCAGCACACACACGAGCGGACTTTCCGCCCGAAACTGAGTCCGACGGAAAGATTTGAAACTTTCTTCAAATCTAGGTCCGGCGGGCTTTTGGGAAGAAGTCCGCCGGAAAAGTCCGCCGCCGCCCACACACGGGCGGATTGTCCGGCACACTCTGGTCCGCCGGACCAAGTATGCCGGAAAGTCCGACCGTGTGTACGCGGCATTAGGAACTGGCGAGCCTTAGACGAATTTGCAGTTCCTTCCGCCCAGTCTTTGTCTGGATAATTAAAATCCCCCATTATGATGACACTTCCCATCCTTGCCGCTAATCCAAATTGTGATAGGAGGTTAGTCTCCCTCAAGTTAGGGGGCCTATAGCATACTCCCAGTATTACTTTCCCCTTAGTTTTATCCCTTTGAATCTCTACCCATAAGGATTCCACCTCCTCCCTAGCTCCCTTAGTGATGTCATCTCTCACATTCACTTGTAGATTATTCTTGATATACAGGCATACCCCTCCCCCTTTTTTGTCCTCTCTATCCCTGCGGAAAAGGGAATACCCTTGAATGGTTGCCAGCCAATCATGAGAGATGTTGAACCAAGTCTCTGAAATTCCCACAAAATCAAAATCCTCCTCGTATAACAGTATCTCTAGTTCTCTCATCTTGTCCGCCAGACTCCTGCATTGGTAAACATGCCATGTAGTTTAGACCGGTCGCATGCGGTCTTCTTATTGGGTGTTCTGAGGTTGCAAATAGGACTTGTTACTATACTTACCTCGGGTTTATGTGCTTTAGTCAAACTACCACTAATGTCCCCAATACTACCCTCTGGAATATGTTCCGCGCTGACTATCTCTACCTCTGGACCCCCCCATCGCCTAGTTTAAAAGCCCCTCTAACTTTTCAGCCATCTTCACTCCCAGCAGATCTGCACCCTCCTCATTTAGGTGCAGTCCGTCCCTTCTATAGAACTGGTGACCGACTGAGAAGTCGGCCCAGTTCTCCAGGAACCCAAATCCCTCCTTTCTACACCAGCTCCTCAGCCACTTTTTTACTTACCAAATCTCTCTCTACCTTTCTGGTGTGGCTCGAGGAACCGGTGGTATTTCAGAGAATACTACCTTGGAGGTCCATTTCCTCAATATAGCTCCTAAGTCCCTAAAATTGTTCTTTAGGACAATCCATCTTTCTCTGACTTTGTCATTGGTGCCAACGTGCACCATGACAGCCGGGTCTTCCCTAGCGCCTCCCAGTAATCTGTCCACCAGATCCGTGATATGCCGAACCCGAGCGCCCGGTAGACAGCATACAGTTCGGCGCTTCAGGTCTTTGTCGCAGATTGCCCTCTCTGTCCTAAGAATTGAGTCCCCTACCACCAGAATTTGTCTTTCCTTTCCCTTCGCTTCCCCTCCACTCTCACTGGAGGAGTTCTTCCCCTGGCAGCTAGGGGAGTCCCTCAGCTCCAGCAGTGCTGGTCCCTGACTGGTTTCACCAATGTCACTCAACAGGGCCTACTTATTGGGATGTTCCAGCCCAGGATCGGCCTCCCTGGCACTTTCCCCTCTACCCTTCCTGACTGTCACCCATCTACTCTTTTCTAGTGCCTGCACCTCTTTGTCTCCACCCGCCTCTGTGCTGGCCCCTGCCAGGTACGTTCCCAGCTCTCTTCTAGTATTGAGGGTCTTCTCAGTGCTGACAGTTGCTTTCCTAGATTCAGAAACTGGGCTTCCAGGGAAACAAAGTGCTTACATTTTGCACAGCAGTATTCGCCCTCGATCGGATAATCAAGGAACGCATACATGCCTCAAGATGTGAAATGTTTACCCACTAATTTATTGAGTTAACTGGTTATGACTGCTCTGCTTAAACATTAGATATAAAATAATTCTGCACTACCCCAAAACAAAAGACAAAGGAAGCAGCCAACACAACCAACAAAGTGTGAAATGAAAAAGCAACAAAAAGTGTGGCGCTGGGCAATGTCATATACAAATGTAAACAAATCAATGAACAAAAAGGAGGATCATTAATATCTGTTTTAGTCCTCATATGAACCTCAAAGATGCATAGTCTATAAGGCAATATGATTGGAGAATAGTATAAACTTCTTGACTGAAAATCCGCTCACTACCACCAAGAGTTGAGAAGGCTTACCAGATATGGTGGACCCAATGGGACGTACGCCGGATTGGGTCGAACAAGGCTTAGGTGGTGAGTGGCTGTATGTACTCCAAGGAAGATGCGGTCTCACGGGTTGGTTATATTAATCCAGATGGTACCAGAAACTTGAGAGGTGTAGGTAGTCTCCCGGATGTGGGGGGTCCTGTAGATCTCAAGGGGGTAGTGGGGTGTTCCGTAAGTAAACCCCTCCAAACCAACATTCAGTGGACCAGGAGTTGATGCGGAAGAGTGGAAAAAGAAACAAAGGGCCACATAGTGTAAATCCGAATATACTAAAAGTATTTATTTAGGATAAAATAGATGTACACTCACATGTAAATCCAAAACTTAAAACAGCGCTGTATGAGAAAAAGTGGCGACAATGGGCAGGACCCCATTGTTGCCACTTTTTCTCATACAGCGCTGTTTTAAGTTTTGGATTTACATGTGAGTGTACATCTATTTTATCCTAAATAAATACTTTTAGTATATTCGGATTTACACTATGTGGCCCTTTGTTTCTTTTTCCACTCTTCCGCATCAACTCCTGGTCCACTGAATGTTGGTTTGGAGGGGTTTACTTACGGAACACCCCACTACCCCCTTGAGATCTACAGGACCCCCCACATCCGGGAGACTACCTACACCTCTCAAGTTCCTGGTATCATCTGGATTAATATAACCAACCCGTGAGACCGCATCTTCCTTGGAGTACATACAGCCACTCACCACCTAAGCCTTGTTCGACCCAATCCGGCGTACGCCCCATTGGGTCCACCATATCTGGTAAGCCTTCTCAACTCTTGGTAGTAGTGAGCAGATTTTCAGTCAAGAAGTTTATACTATTCTCCAATCATATTGCCTTATAGACTATGCATCTTTGAGGTTCATATGAGGACTAAAACAGATATTAATGATCCTCCTTTTTGTTCATTGATTTGTTTACATTTGTATATGACATTGCCCAGCGCCACACTTTTTGTTGCTCTGCTTAAACGCCTATGCAATCTGACACTTGCAGGGCTTGTCAGTGCCTACGGTCCCCCCTGGTCAGCCTGCCTGTTTCTGTTTTCACCGCTCCTGTCTGCCTGTCACTCTACCCCTCCGGTCTGCGGCACACTTACCTGCCGCTTCTCCCGGTCAGACCTGTCACCGCACGGTCCCCTCGGTCCCTCTCCTCTTCCGGTCAAACCACCTCCTCTGTCCTCCGTCACCCCCGCCCACTGCCTCTCACAGTCCTCTCGGTTCACCTGCTGCCTCTTCTCCCAGTCTCAATATATATATATATATATATATATTTATTTATTGAAAATTGATCAATCCTGATGTACTGACTGCCTATCTAATTACTTGAGGCCCTAAGGCTGGGTACACACTATTGCGAACTGGATGCGATGTCCCCGCATCCAATTCGCAATAGCAGGAGATTGTGACCGGCTCTCTATGGAGCCAGTTCACATATCTCCGATGCGGCTCCGGTGCGAATTTGCACAGGAGCCCCGTGCGTCTTTTGGTCCGTTTCAGGTCCGAATTCAGCCCAAAATTCGGGCTAAAATCGGACCTGGAATGGTGAACCAGAATGCACAGGACCCCTGCTGTGAGCCGCATCGGCATGCTGTGTGAACCAAGCCTGAGACTCAGTTCACACCTATGCAGCTTGCGTTTGGTCGTTTCTGCAGTGCGTTTTGCACACATGCTTTTACCTCGATTTGCGTTTTGCATTTTTTATGCTTTTTTTTGGGCAATTTGTTGTTGGGCAAATTTTAAAAAAAGCTAATCGCGGTAAAATCACAGCAACAACACACTACATGCTCTCTGCAGCTTCTCCATTGAAGTCTATTGAACCAAAAAAACACTGTTTTTCGTCTAAAAAAGTCCCTGGTCCTTTACAAAAATGCACTGGCTGGAAAAAAAAGTATAGATGTGAATGTGTTCCATAGGAAACCATGTTAAATGAACTGTAGTGCTTTTCTGCAAAAAGCACCAAAAAACGCATAGGTGTGAACCAGGCCTAAAAATCCAGGACAGTAAAAATACCCCCCAAATTACATCTTTTTGAAAAGTAGACAGTCCAAGGTATTCAGCAAGAGGTATGGTGAGTTTTCTGAAGTTGTAACTTTTTTGTCACAAATTTTTGAAAAATTAAGAAATGATAAAAAAAAATTCACAGTTGTAATTTTAACAGTTATGTCTCACACACAGCATAGGCATACCTACAGTAGAATTACACCCCAAAACACATTCTGCTATGCCTCTTGAGTTTGGGGATACCATTTGTGAGACTTTTTTCACAGCCTAAATGCATAGAAGGGCCCAAAATCCAAGGAGCGCCTTTGGGCTATCAAGGAGCATAAATTACAATAATTCCTTGACTACCTATCACATTTTTGGAGGCCCTGTAGCATCAGGACAGTGGAAACACTCACAAAATTACCCAATTTTGGAAAGCAAACACTCTGTGGTATTGTCCAATAGGCTTAATGAGTCTTTTAAAAATGTAATTTTTTTACCACAAGTTTTTGGAAAATGCAGAAAGTAAATTAAAACTATATATTTTTTTTTTACACAAAATTGTCAGTAATAAGATATTTCTAACACACATCATAGGCATACTTAGAATTACACCTCAAAACATATTCTGCTACTCCTTCTGAGTATAGTGTTACCACATGTGTGAGACATTTTTACAGCCTAGCCACTCAGAAGGGCCCTAAATCCAGGGAGCACTTTCAGGCTGGGTTCACACCTATGTGAATTGGATGTGGGATTCTCCGCATCCATTTGCATGACAGGAGATTGTGACCGGCTCTCTATGGAGTCGGTTCACATATCTCCATTGCAGCTACGGAGCGGCTTGCACAGGAACGCTGTGCATTTTTGGCTCAGTTTCAGGGCCGAATTCAGGCAAAAATTCAGCCCTGGTTCGTCCCAGAAATGGAGAACAGGGACGCACCGGACCCCTGCTGCGAGCCGCACCCGTTGGATGTGTGAACCCAGCCTCAGGCTTTCTAGGGACATAAATATGCATATAATTTCCTCACTACCTATCACATTTTTGGAGGCCCTTGAGCACCAGGAGAGTGGAAACACATAAAATTACCACATTTTACAAAGCAAACGCCATAAGGTATTTTCTAAGAAGTGAGTCTTTTGAAGACTTCATTTTTTTGCCACAAGTTTTTGTAAAATGCAGAATGAGATTTACAATTATGTTTTTTACACAAAGTTATCAATTTTGTGAGATGTTTCCCACACACAGCATGAGCATACTTATGCCCTGTACACACGATAGCATTTTTCGATGGAAAATGTGTGATAGGACCTTGTTGTCTGAAATTCCGACCGTGTGTAGGCTCCATCACACATTTTCCATAGGAATTTCCGTCACACAAAATTTGAGATCTAGTTCTCAAATTCTCAGACAACAAAATCCGTTGTCGGAAATTCCGATCGTGTGTACACAATTCCGACGCACAAAGTGCCATTCAAGCAGAAGAGCAGCACTGGCTATTGAATTTCATTTTTCTCGGCTCATCGTATGTATTGTACGTCACCGCGTTCTTGATGTTCGGAATTTCCAACCAACTTTGTGTGACCGTGAGTATGCAAGACAAGTTTGAGCCAACATCCATAGGAAAAAATCCCATGAATTTTGTTGTCGGAAAATCCTATCGTGTGTACAAGGCATTAGGTTTAAACCCTAAAACACAATCTGCTACTCCTTCTGAGTATGGCAACACCACATGTGTAAGACTTTTTCAATTCTTGGAATAATTAAATTATCTTGTGTATCACACAAATCAACCAATTGTATTAAAACGTATTTGAATGGTCTCCTCTATAAGTGGTCAGGCAATATAGCTTAGCCTTACCTATAGCAGTCCCAGTTCCTATAAGCCAAGCAAGCCTAGCCTACTAGTACGTGGCTGCCCCCAGAAATGCCATGTTTACTAGCAAGGATGTACAGGAGGCTGAAGAAAGGAAGAACAAAATAGTCCCTGTGGTTCCAGGAGTGCAGTTGACTGGAGGGTATAGAAAAAGAAAAGAGGCTGCAGTGGCCTAGTGCAATATCCAACAGATTTATTTATAGATATGAATAAAATCATAAAGGTATCTACTCACAAAGATAAGTTAAAAACACACTTGTCAGGCCACATGTGTGACTATCTCTCATCTGTTGCTCGAATCACCAAAATTGGGAGCGGGGGGTCCTGGATGAGACCCCTCAGGCTAGCATGTTTCGAAGGACTGGCCTTCCTCAGAGCCTCTAAAGAAGAAGGCCAGTCCTTTGAAACGCATCAGAATGAGGGGTCTCATCCAGGACCCCCCAACTCCCAGGTTTGCTGATTGAGACCCCTGGATGAGACCCTTCAGGCTGACGCATTTTGAGGGCCTGGCCTTCTTCTTCAGAGCCGCTGAAAAAGAAGGCCAGTTCTTTGAAATATGTCAGAATGAGGGGTTTCATCCAGGACCCCCCACTCCCAGGTTTGGTGATTCAAGCAACTGATGAGAGATAGCCATACATGTGGCCCGACAAGCGTGTTTTTTATCTTTGTGAGCAGACATCTTTATGATTTTATTCATAACTTTTAAGAAATCTGTTATATAATGCACTAGGCCAGTGCGCCCTCTTTTCTTTTTCGATTCTCGCAGCACTGTCGGGATGATCTCAGTCCTAGAGGGCAGCAAGGCATCTATGAGAATATCCACGATTTGACCAGGCACCTGTGACACTACACAGTCAGCTGACTCTAGTGCAGGAGTGTGTTCTTTTCTGTCTGCAGGGTATGCCTGGGACTGGTGTCTCGCAGGAACGTAGTCAGAGGGATGTGCAGATCATCAGGTCAGTTCAGGTGCAGGCAGAGACATGGTCAGCAAACTGGCAAATGATTAGTTCAGGCAACAAGCAGCATAGTGCTCAATAAACAGGCCAGGGTTAGTACAGTATATGCTGTGGCTTCAATGCTTTGCTTACAGCTGTGTCATGATTTTTACCCCCTATACTCCCGCTGACCGTGACCCATTCAAGTGACTGGGGTTGCTTGAGCTAGGTCCAAGTGGTTAAAGCAGGTGGTGAGGAGGCAATCTGAGAGAGCATTGACTATGTGAACAAGTCCTTATGGTAACACGGTAACACTGTGATTGCTGTGACGGCGATCAGGGACACAGTAAGGCCCTTTTCACATAGCCCAGTTGGTGCAGCTGGTAGATTCATGTGGCAAGAATCTGCAGATTCTTGCTACTGGAATGATTGGGTTGTATGATTTTGGACAGATGTCCGAGCCTGGATGTAGCTGACTGTGTCCAGGCATCTGTCCCTATCCACAGCTAACCATTTTGTGTGCTGCTAATGCCAACAGCAGCGGCCGCTGTCAGCCTGTCATTAGTTTAAAAGGGTTGCTGATTACACAACCCTTTTAGACCTTTTAAACTTTTTAACCCTTAGTCGTTCTAGCAGCAAGAATCCACAGATTCTTGCTGCAGGAATGCAGGGGCCACACCAACCCGACCATATCAAAGGGGCCTAATTAGTGTGGCAGTGTTTAGGGACTCTGCAATTGGTGATTAGGGAGACTGAGTGGGTGGGAAGGCGATTGGGATTTTTTTCTACTCTGTGATTGCTTGTTACAGTGATGAACACTGTGACTGCAATAATTTTAATTGTGATAAATGGCTTTCATTCATGACTCTTCTTTTACTCTTGTTTGCTATTGTGATGCTGTGATTGGTCACAGCTATCATATGGTACATGGGCTTCTGTGATTGGCCCTGTACACCATGTGAGCACTGTGACAAATCACAGCATCACAACAATAAATAATGAATCATGAATGACTGTCATTAATTACAATTATAGGTCACCGCAATCACATGGTACCTGGAATGATCACAGCTTTCCAGTACTGGTCTCTTAGTTCTGCTGTGTCTGTCGCAGATTTCACTACTGCACACCCCAGGGGGGCATGTGTCTTGGGGAACATCATATGATGTCCACCTGGGATGGGAAAGCTCCTGCCTGGCCTATAGTTAATAGACAGCCATAGGTAAAGCCTAATTAAATCCATCAATTTAACATTTTCAAAAAACAGTTACATTCCCAGCATGCCAGAACTGCTAACTTTGCTCTCAATCAAACTGTCAAACCATCAAATGACTGGTGTCATAACTGAACATATGTACAGCATCATAGCAGTTATTGGCAACAGTTTGAAACTCCTATGTAAGTAGCATTTCTGCCTCCTGTTGGACCATCCAAGTAGCCTTTAGGCTATATTCACAGCGGCAAAATAGGCCAGTGCGAATTGTAGCGGCAGGAATCTTCTGATTCCTGCAGCGGATGTTAGCAGCTAGGTGTGGCCTCCAACCCCTTTCACTATAACGACAGGTCGCCAGCAGCCGCAGTGCTTTGCAGCTCTCTGGGCAGCCAGCGATTACCTGCGGTGATCGCTGCTGAACGCACTTTGTGTGTGTCCAGCAGCAATCACCGCAGGTAATCGCTGGCTGTGCAGACAGCTGTGAATACCTGCACCCACCAGTGACCTCTCATTATAGTGAACAGGACCAGTGGCCACACCTATCTGCAGCAGGAAATCAGATTCCTGCCACTACAATTAGCATCGGCACAAATTACCAGTGTAAACGTAGTCTTAATGTGATGAATTTTATTAACCAATAGAGAGCTTCGGAGGGGGGTGAAATTATTTTTTTTAACTTTTACGGGAAAAGTAAAAAAATTTTATTGGCCTTTAGCTACTGATTGTTTTCCCTTGTAGTTTTTACTGAAGGTAACCTCTGTATTTTTTTATTATATGCTGAAATATTTTGAGCAATGTAAATGTTTTAAACCCACTTTGTGACTGCATTATGCTTATTTATTTCCTCAGGCTCAATGCCCATTGCCTTGAGAATGTTCAATAACATTGCTGTAGAAAACTGGGCATGCGCAGCTTTGTGTGCTCCAAGTCATTAGACCCCACTGTCAAACAGACAAATTAGTTATGGAATTGAAAGTAAAGTTAAAGTGGTTGTAAAGGCAGAACGTTTTTTATCTTTATGCATTCTATGCATTCGTTCAGCAAGCTGCTTGCTGTGGGGGCACTCAACAGGGGGAGGGGCCAGGAGTGCTGAAGAAGGACCTGATAAGAGAAGGATCTGGGCTGCTCTGTGCAAAACCACTGCACAGAGCAGGTAAGTAGAACATTTTTTTTTTTTAGTTAAAAATAACTTAAAGACTTTAGTATCACTTTAATTGATGCTGCTAAATTTGACCTAAGTATCTAAGCTTCAATGAACTCCTGTCAAGAAGGGGTTAACTGAGGCCCCTGAGACTTTTTAACCAACAGGTATGAAAAAAAGAGCAGCAGAAACAATGGTTTTGCATAGAGCAACCCCGATCCTCCGCCTCTCTAGGTGTTACAGGGGTCCAAATTATATAGCACAAGCACTGTGCTGTATAAAATGCTTTAAAGGAGCAGAATCTGTGTTTTGCTTTTTTGGGTTAACAAACGCTTTATAGTAAAAAATCTTCAGCCTTTAGAACCACTTTAACCACTAACCCAGCTCAACCTCCTCTAAACAAAGCTTATTGATGCACATTTTATGCAATTCACAGAACAAAAATGCAAAAAACATCCAATATTTATTTTACCCAAAAGAGTAATATAATCACATTTTCATTATATGTCTGATATTTTTTCTTTAGCAGTTAGCATTAGGTTGGCTTTACACTGCTGTAAAAAATATCAAACAATTTGAAAAGCATTGCGTTTCTGATAATCACCCCTTGTAATGGTTCACATGTTGAAAACTATCGTTGCATCTAGGTGCCAATCATTTTCTACAGAAACACACATACTGCATCTACCCATCGGTCCACAACCAGGTGTTTCTCAGGTAAATTCTGGTGTGACAACTTCCAGATCCAGGCAAACATTGACCATTGCACTAGATCCCCTAACAAATTTACATGAATCACATAAACAGCAGCTGTAAGGTAACAAAGGTAACTGTCATCTGTCAGTTGTAGGAATGGTCTTGTAAGGGTTCATGATGCCTTTTGGATCCAGCATGTGTTTAATTTTCTGCATTAACTGCACTGCTTCGCTTGATTTGCTGTAATAAATGTGGTCCCTTTTCTTAAATCCCAAACCATGCTCAGCGCTGATACTGCCATTGTGTTGAGAGGTCCATTCATACACAAAGGGCTCCAATGCAGCCAGTATGGTATCACTGTGTGCCTGTGCTGTGATGTTTAAATGTAAGTTCCCATCACCTAAACATTCAAGCATAACAAAGAATAGAAAGGAAAATGATTGTTGGGAAAACATCTATATATTTTACAACCATAATTTCAGAAAAGTTGGGACGCTGTGTAAAATCTATATCAAAACAGAATGCAATGATTTGCAGATCTCATAAACCCATATTTTATTCACAATAGAAAATAGAAAACATCAAATGTTTAAACTGAAAAAATGTATCATTTTCCTTATCGGTATGTTGATATTGATAATATTCTCTGCCTGTGTTGTGGGACTATTATACAGATTTGTGATTTTGAGAATGACCAATCTCTTTGTTATGGTTGTACAATTTTAATAAACACATTGAAACTAAAAATGTACCATTTTAGGGAAAAAAATAAGGTAATTTTGAAATTGATGGCAACAACACGTCTCAAAAAAACTGGGACAGGAAAACAAAAAGCTGCCAAAATAAGTGGTACTAACAAGGAAAAGCTGGAAGAACACTTTAAAACAAATTAGATTAATTAGCAACAGGTCAGTAACGTTTCAGGCTCTTCGTGGACTGATTTAGCATGTGGATTGAGGCTTGGTTTAAATTTGATAGAAGCAGCCTAAGACTCAGATCAAGACTTGGTTCTTTGTAAGATATTTATAGCGATGGCGCAGCGTGGTGCCCGTCATTCTGTGACAAAACGCAGAGCGACGTGCTGACGTCATCGTGTTCTTCCTTTTCCGGAAGTGCGGGTTGCTTATGCTTTGCCGGTCGGCGAGATTGTTATTAAGGCGTTTTAACCACTGTATTGATGCAAGTGCAACCTTTTCTTTTTTATAACCACTTCCCGCCTGGCCTATTGCAAAATGACAGCCGCAGTGGGGATCAGATATCCTGACTGGGCGTCATATGAAGTGGGTAATAAAGTATATCATAAGATTTTACACTGTGTAGAATGTGTGTAAAATGTGATGTGGAGCATTTTTGTATATTTTTGGGACGAAATCATGGAGGCAATATCTGGATGACCTGCACCTGGCTGGGTGTGTAGCCACAAGTGCTGCTGACCTTCCGTTATAGAAGGTCCCATATACAGTTGTGCTCATAAGTTTACATACTCTGGCAGAATTTATGATTTCTTGACTATTTTTCAGAGAATATGAATGATATCACAAAAACTTTTCTTTCACTCATGGTTAGTGTTTGGCTAAAGCCATTTATTATCAATCAAATGTGTTTACTCTTTTTAAATCATAATCACAACAAAAACTACCAAAATTACCCTGATTAAAAGTTTACATACCCCAGTTCTTAATACCGTGTAGGTGTATACCATGTATCCACCTCCGTGTTTCACAGTAGGAATGGTGTACCTTTCATCATAGGCCTTGTTGACTCCTCTCCAAATGAAGCGTTTATGGTTGTGGCCAAAAAGCTCAATTTTGGTCTCATCACTCCACATGACTTTGTGCCAGATAGTTTGTCTCTGTGCTGTTTTGGGTATTGTAAGCGGTATATTTTGTGGCATTTGCGTAGTAATGGCTTTCTTCTGATGACTCGACCACGCAGCCATCTTTCTTCAAGTGCCTCCTTATTGTGCATCTTGAAACAGCCCCACCACATGTTTTCAGAGATTTCTGTATTTCACTTGAAGTTATTTGTGGGTTTTTCTTTGCATTCCAAACAATTTTCCTGGCAGTTGTGGATGAAATGTTAGTTGGTCTACCTGACCGTGGTTTGGTTTCAAAAGAACCCCTCATTTTCCACTTCTTGATTAGAGTTGGAGCACTGCTGATTGGCATTCTCAATTCCTTGGATATCTTTTTATATACCTTTCCTGTTTTATACAGTTCAACTACCAGATCCTTTGACAAATCTTTTGCTTTCCTCATGACTCAGAATCCAGAAACATCAGTGTAGCACTGGATGAAAGATGCAAAGGACGGTCAGGAGTCCAGAAACTCATTGACCCTTTTGTACATACACACTAATTTTAGGCAAACAGATCACAGGTGAAGATGGTTACCTTTAATAGCCATTCAAACCCCTTTGTGTCAACTTGTGTGCATGTTATCAGGCCAAAATCACCAGGGTATGTAAACTTTTGATCAGGGTCATTTGGGTAGTTTCTGTTATCATTATAAATTAAAAAGAGTAAACACAGTTGATTGATAATAAATGGCTTCAGCCAAACACTAACCATGAGTGAAAGAAATGTTTTTGTGTTATCATTCATATTCTCTGAAAAATGGCCAGGAAATCAAATTCTGCCAGGGTATGTAAACTTATGAGCACAGCTATAGCTGGTAAGCAGGAATTTTTACCATATACAGGTGGTGGTGTTCTAGCCAAGATTTCACATTTTGGTGATGGATGATGATTACACTCAATTGTTTCGATATTCTCGTCACATATGAGGAGGACTTTATTTCATCCTATTCCTTTTTTCGTTTTATGATTCAGTTTTTGTTTTTGCTTTTTAATCTCACTGGATTAGATCTTTTTACAATATTTTTATTGAATTTTATTTTTGCAATGATTGGTGCATTATATTTTTATGTTGTGATTGAATATTTATATAGCGCAACTCTTTATGTCTTAAATATGTTATGACTTAGTATATATCCCACAGTAGAGTTGCAGCTTGGAATATTGTTTTTTCACTTTTCACAATTGATGGTTTGATTAAATTGTTATTAAGCACAATTTTTTCTTTTCCTTTGACAGGTCAGTAACATGATTGGGTATACAAAGAGGATCTTAGAGGGTAAGAGTGTCTCCTAAGTAAAGATAAGAAGAGATCTAAAAATTGTCAAACAATGCAATGCACGACCGCACTGATTTTAGAATGTGACAGTGGCTGTGGGGCAGAGGAACCGCCCCCCCCCCCCCCCCCACTGTCAAAGTTGAGGGGGGATGCTGTATATATATATATATATATATATATATATATATATATATATATATATATATATATATATATATATATATATATATATAAAAAAGAGTCCAAGAGGTTGCTGCACTTAAAAATTTCTTTGCTCTATTTCTCAAATTGTTCAGTAGGGATTTACAAAGCAAGTATAATCCAAAAACACAGGCACGAAATGCCTACACAGTTTCAGACACAGGTAGATTCAGATATGGATGGATGGATGGATTACGTCTCGGGCTAGTCAGCTTACACCCTTCCTAAGATCCATTGAAGCACATCTGAGGGTTTCAATCCAATCATTCATTTAAATACAGGTTAAGTGAAGTACTTCACATATGGAATCAATATGGCTAATTAGTTCAAATCGCATACCATTTAACATCTATATATGCATATATTTATCTATAACATGCCATTAAAACAAGGATAAGCAACAGGTGTCGAATCTCTCATTCTCTTCACTCTCATTATAGAATATTTGAAATACCTATAAAAACGCAGGGAAATGTTGCATTCATGAGTAAATACAAAAACAAAAAGAAAAAACAAAAAAGAAAAAACAAAAAAGATATCCCCATCATGAAGTTATTTTATCTGGCTACTTTCATATACTTATTCCAACAGTTAAACAAATAAATAAAGATCCAAATCAACATTTAAGCCATATGGAGCAATAGTATTCAAAAAATGTATCCAGTATACTTCTCTTTTTCTTAGAATCAATTCACGGTTGCCCCCTCTCCTATTTTTCTCAAAGAATGCAACATTTCCCTGCGTTTTTATAGGTATTTCAAATATTCTATAATGAGAGTGAAGAGAATGAGAGATTCGACACCTGTTGCTTATCCTTGTTTTAATGGCATGTTATAGATAAATATATGCATATATAGATGTTAAATGGTATGCGATTTGAACTAATTAGCTATATTGATTCCATATGTGAAGTACTTCACTTAACCTGTATTTAAATGAATGATTGGATTGAAACCCTCAGATGTGCTTCAATGGATCTTAGGAAGGGCGTAAGCTGACTAGCCCGAGACGTAATCCATCCATCCATCCATATCTGAATCTACCTGTGTCTGAAACTGTGTAGGCATTTCGTGCCTGTGTTTTTGGATTATACTTGCTTTGTAAATCCCTACTGAACAATTTGAGAAATAAAGCAAAGAAATTTTTAAGTGCAGCAACCTCTTGGACTCTTTTTCTATATACAAGGTCGGTGGGAAGACCCGATTGCTGGCACTAAATCGTAAGCAGAGTGCGGTTCTCCTCCACAAGTGAATATATATATATATATATATATATATATATATATATATATATATATATATATATATATATATATATATACACACACACACACATATTACACCCTAAATACAAGTGTAAGAGCTTATATGTTACTAAAGCTGAACTTATTCTTTAAATGATATTCTTTAGTGGTCTGTACAGAGAGATCGCCCTGTTGCAGGCCACAGTTGCTGGATGCTGAGTAGTCCCGATTATCTTAGTGACGTTCTTTGTTTTGTTACAGCTGTTTGATGAGTACAGAAAAAAAAAACAATCCTGGCAGAAATCCAGTGAGCTGATAACTTCCTGTGTTCTCTCCCTGTACTGCACTAATCACTCCTGCATAGATCACTTTTGTTAATTACAGAACACCTCCCTACTTTGTTATTGAAACAAGGAGGGGGTATTATGTAGGCCTAATATTCTTTCTATTTTAGGGTGGCAATACTGCTCAATTTAGTACAGTGCTTGAGCACTGTTACCATAGGATAGGAATTGTGTTACTGGCCAGGAAACAAATCTTTAAAAAAGAACACTAATGCAGCCACCATATCAAGTGGCAGGTCTGGTTCACACTAGTACGATGCCAGACATCGCATGTGATTCGCACTGCATTGCTGTGCAGATCACATGCGATGTCTGTGCGATGCGATTTCAGCCATACAAACTTTATGGCTGAAATTGCATTTGCACCAAAATTGTGCAGGACCCTTTTTTTGGTCTGCACTGGAATCGGATCGCATGGGTGTTCACACCTATGCGATCCGATTCCTGCCCCATTTCACAGTTTGCACTTCGATCTGCGAACCGATCTGGGGTTGTCGTTAACTTTACACTGACACCTGCAGTTTGCAGATCTCAGTGTGCACCACTGTGCAATTCAGGTGCGATGTGGGAACCTGCACTGGATTTGCAGGGTTCTCGCATTGCACCTGGCAGACGGAAAGAGCCACATATGCAAGACTACGTGAGGACCTGAGCCATAAGATAGACCCCTATACATTTGGTTGGTGGTTTGCGGATGCGCATTTACAAAGACTCTATCTATTATTGACATAATACGCCTTTGGATGACAAACACCCTCTACCTTTTTAAGTCCCTGCAAATCTGAGATATGTTGCAGTGAAATTTAAGTGCTTACTGGGTCATATGTGAAGCATTTTGGTCCATGACACTCTGGCCGGTATCCATGCGTGGCTCTGACGGACCACCTACTCTTCACCTTTTGAGTCATTTCTGCTGTTCGGTGGAATGCTTACATTTGGGATTTAAGCTTCAGCTTTAGAAGTTTCAAGCCCTTTTAGTCCCTGAAGATCTACACTGTGTTTTTGAAACGCGTTGGGCGTTCTGTCGGTTGACAGCTCTTGGGCCCCCCTTTCAGCTGGCTGTATACTTGCCCCCAACTTCATGTGTTTGCTTTTATTGCTTTGAATTTTTGTTATTTATGTCTTAGGTCACATATATATTAATACATTTGTAATGTTTTACGATTACCGTTTGTGGTCCATTTAAAATCCCAATTTGAGGAAACCCATTTTTCATTATAGTGTGAACCTGGGCCGTAAGCTGCAATATTTGACCTATTTTCTTGGTTTTAAATACACTTTTACCCTTTCATGACTAAGCCTTTTTTTGACATTTGGTGTTTACAAGTTAAAATCCGTATTTTTTGCTAGAAAATTACTTAAAGCCCCCAAACATTATATATATATTTTTAGCAGAGAATCTAGAGAATAAAAATAGGATTTTTTATTACAGCTTACCTGTAAAATCCTTTTCTTTCGACGGACATCACAGGACACAGAGCCACAGTAATTACTGATGGGTTATAGGGTATCACTAGGTATTGGACACTGGTCACACTCTAATCAGGAAGTTCAACCCCCTATATAACCCCTCCCCTTCCAGGGATACCTCAGTTTTGTAGCAAAGCAGTATAGGTGTATTAGAAGAGGGGCGGGACCTCTGTGTCCCGTGATGTCCGTCGAAAGAAAAGGATTTTACAGGTAAGCTGTAATAAAAAATCCTATTTTCTTTTCTCGGACATCACGGGACACAGAGCCAAAGTAATTACTGATGGGATGTCCCAAAGCAATGCCAACTGAGGGGGGGGGGATCACAACCAAGTAGGGTGCTATCAGACCTGAGGACCTTGTACCGCTGTCTGCAGCACACTACGCCCAAAGGCGATATCCTCATGCCTTCTCACATCCACCTGATAGAATCTGGTGAATGTATGAACTGAAGACCAGGTTGCGGCCTTGCAGATCTGAGCCATAGAGGCCCGGTGATGCACTGCCAAAGAAGCACCAATAGCCCTTGTGGAATGTGCCTTGATCTGAAACGGGGGAACCTTCCGTTTCAAACCGTAAGCTTGAATAATCAACTGTCGAATCCATTTAGAAATGGTCGCTTTTGACGCTGCCTGTCCTCTATTGGGACCCTCCGGCAGCACGAACAAGACATCCGTCTTGCGAATCTGAGCAGTTGCCTCCAGATAGGTCTTGACTGCTCTTACTACATCCAAAGAATGTAATGACCTTTCTTCCGAAGAACAAGGTTCTGGAAAAAAGGAAGGTAGCACAATGTCTTGGTTTAGATGAAAATCTGAAACCACCTTCGGTAAAAAACTAGGATGAGGACGCAGTACCACTCTATCCTTGTGTATAATCAAGTAAGGCTCTTTACAGGAAAGAGCTGCTATTTCTGATACTCTTCTAGCAGAAGAGATGGCTACCAGAAAAATTAGTTTCCTCGTCAGCAAGACCAAAGGAATCTGACGTATTGGTTCAAAAGGCTGTTTTTGTAACACCGATAAAACCAAGTTCAAGTCCCAGGGGTTTAGGGGCGCCTTAACCGGAGGATTAAGACGCATCACTCCCTGTATAAAGTTTCGGATCAGAGAATGCGAAGCAAGCGGCCGTTGAAACAACACTGATAAGGCCGACACCTGGCCCTTGATGGTACTCAAGGCCAGCTTCATCTCTAATCCTAATTGTAGAAAATCCAGAATTCTACCTATGACATATTTCCTGGGATGCCAACCCCTGGATTCACAGCAGGATACATAAGCTTTCCAGACTCTATGATAAATCATTCTGGAAGCTGGCTTCCTTGCATTGATCAAGGTAGATATGACAGGACCTGAAAGCCCACGATTTTTCAGAACGTGGGATTCAATAGCCCACCCGTCAAATCTAGCATTTGTGAGGCAGGCTGGAACACCGGACCTTGAGCTAACGGGTCTGGGTGTATCGGTAGGGTCCACCGGGAACCCACCATCATTCCTGCTATTTCTGCCTATCAGGTTCTTCTGGGCCAAACGGGGGCCACCAGAAGAACCGACTTCCCTTCTTGCCTGAGACTGCGAAGGAGCCGTGGCAGTAGCAGAATGGGAGGGAATGCATAAATCGGTGAGAGCCGATGCCACGGAATCACCAACGCATCCGTCCTGCCTGCAAGAGGATCCCAGGCAACCGGTAGGAAGGATCTCCCCTTCTGTAGGTTTTCGGGTATGAGCCATCAACTGAGGCTCTGACGCATCGCATGCGACAGGTGCATTGGAAAGTTTAATGCCTGCACCTTCCTGTTCCAGGTCAACAGAATACTGTGTTGCAACAGTTCTGCTTGGAACTGCGCATAGGGAACTGCTTCGAATGAAGCCACCCTCTTCCCCTGCAGCCTCATACAAAGGCGGACAGAAAGACCCTTCTTGGCCCTGACTGTCAGAATCAGCTCCCTCAGAGCAGTGATCTTTGCCTGCAGACACTTCAGTTAAGCAGGAAGACTGGGCACATATAGGCCTGCATCTCTGATGCCTATTGATATCAGAAATTCTCCTCCTTGCAGGATTACTTACTGTCTGAATTGATTCCAAAAGGAAGGACTGCATCCTTGGGAATCGTTTCAGATCTCTCAAATCCAAAATGGGTCTGTCGTCCCCATTTGGTTTTCGGACCATAGAAAGATTGGAACAGAGTCTCAATCCTTGATCCTTTGTGGGAACCCCCACAATGACCTCTTGCGACAAAAGTCGCTTTATCGCTAGAAGGAGCGACTGCTTCTCTTCTGGTTTTCTGGGAACACCTGATCTGAGGAAACGAGGAGAGGGACATTCTTGGAACTCCAGTCTGTACCCTAAGGTTACCGTGGAGATTACCCATCTGTCCTGGAAGTCCTTCTGCCAGGGCCCTGAGAGCTGCAGCAGTCTTTCCTCCCACTCAAGCGAGCGGGGCGCCCCTTCATGAAGAGGTCTTAGTGTCTTGCTTAGAAGACCTTTTCCCCCAGGATTTCTTGTGTCCCTGGGGTTGACTCTTGTTTCTTGTCCCAGACGGAGGAGACCGTCGTGACTGCCTGGAGGCTGATGCCAGTGGCGCTGGGGAAAGAGTCTGTTTAAAAGAGGGACGCTTACTCTTCTTCTTATCAGGTAAAAGAGTGCTTTTCCCACAGGAGATCGTCTTGATATAATTATCCAAGTCCTCTCCAAACAACCTTTCACCACGGAAGGGAAACCCAGCCAGAAGCTTCTTACATGGTGCTTCGGCTGACCAGTTCTTTAACCATAAGATTCTACGTATATGCACCAACCCAAGCGAGAGGCGAGAGGTTTGCACGATAGAATCTCTAATGGCGTCAACAGCATAACATAAAGCCGCAGGAAGGTTAGCAAACCCCTGGGCCTGCTGTTCAGGTAATACTTTGATGACCTGCTTAACATGGTCTCTTAAGTATTGACAAACTCCAATCGCTGCTACTGCAGGTTGGGCCACTGATCCTGCTAAAGAGAAAACATCTTTCAATAAGAAGTCCATCTTTTTATCCACAGGATCTTTGAGCATCTGAGCGTTGTCTACAGGACAAGTCAGATTACTATTTACAGAGGAAATGGCCGCATCAATGGCCGGTATTCCCCACCTCTTAATAAACTTTTCTTCCATAGGATAAAGTGTAGAAAACTTTTTCGGCGGAAGAAATCGCTTATCTGGGTGTTCCCACTCAGAATAAAGCAGCTTTTCAAGTAAATTATGAACAGGAAAAGCATGTGCTGCTTGGAAAGGTTTCAGTGACCCCAAAGCAGAAGAGGTTTCTGTAGTAGTTTCAGGTAGGGGCAACTTAAATGTGGAGCGGACCAAACCAGTGAGGATCTGCACTAAGACTTTCTCCTCTTGGGAAGTCGCAGAGAGTCCCTCTCCACCCGAATCCTCCGAAGAGGAATCATCTGTCCCATCCCGATCCTGAAAGGGATTCATCTCCTTTATCCCAGAGCTCCTCTGACTGAGGGTTTTGGGGAGCAGAGGAAGGCCTTGTGCATTTTCTTCCACTCAGTGAAGATGTAATCGCGGCCATTAGTTTTTTCTCTAATCCAGAAATGGTTGAGGAAAAAACTTCTTGTGTAATGTACACAGGGGCTGAAGTGCCGGCAGCAGATGTAGCCCCTAACCCCAATGGCTCTCCCTGTCCAGCTGCCCCTGGTCCCTCAGGAGGGGATGGTGTAGCAGACAGGGGGTCCTCAGAACCTGAACGAGACCCCCTAGTGCCTCCGGTTCTAGGGGTGCTTGAACCTCTTCTACCCATAGTGCAAAGCAACAAGGTGTGAGGTATCAAAAAACGAACACTGACTGCTGAGCGATGTAGTCTGGCTAAAAGCCTTGCTACCAAATGCCCAATCCGGTGTTCTTTAGTAAATGCAGCCTAGGGGAATGCCTGTGTCCCACCTTACATGTGACTGTCAGCTCTGTGTCCCTCCAAGGCTCAGAGCACCTGTACAGTGTGCTTTAAATAGCCATGCTTTCTGGCACTGTGGGCGTCTAGGCACGCTGACGCTGTGCTGACGCCCCGCCCCCCCTCCCCCCCTCGTTTTTGAAAAACGAGTGCTTCCCGCGCGAGCCGACCCTTTCTGACAAGCCTGAAGGAAGGCTGGGGGTGGGGGAATAAGGAGGAGGCCGGCAGTGATGGGCCCTGCATCGCAATGCGGCTTCGGTGGCGGCGGCGGTAGCGGCTGTGACAGTGCGGTCTCACCCGCCTTACAGCTTACCTGAGCCTTTCCCTAGCCTGGGGGGACCATCCCAGCAGAGAAAACCCCCCACCATCTACCTTTGGAGCTGGAGGAAGAGCCTGTGCAGCGGACACTGAGACAGATCAAGCATGAGAAGGTTTGTGCTCTTGGCAGCCCCCGGTGGTCACAATAGGCACAGCATGCATTCACCTTAAAGGAGAAGAGCCACTAGAATTAAAATTCTGTGGAATCTCCTCTTACCTTATCCAGGCCGCAGGGTTCAGTTTACACAGACCCAACCTTCGCCTCTCACGGTGGGCTCCGTTTGTGAAAAACCGTCAGAGACTGGGGCCCCCATCAGTAGGGGGATCCTTCAGTTCTGGGCCTGTAAAGCACCTCGCCAGAAATTAGGAAGTTTAAAGCCATTTTCTGATCTGCGGGTCCAGCTCTCTAAAAAGAGAAGCGTTACAGGTAAAACCTCGTTTCTTCGGACACGAGGCCCGGGTACCATCCAATTCGGCCATGAAAAGACACTTTGAATGGATCCGGTCGCCTGGCTTGCCCCAGTATAGGATCTTAGGATATTCCTTTTGGAGCTTCAGCACAGGACATCTTTGCACGTCCAACACCTAAGACACTGGTGTAAAAACTGAGGTATCCCTGGAAGGGGAGGGGTTATATAGGAGGTTGAACTTCCTGATTAGGGTGTGGCCAGTGTCCAATACCTAGTGATACCCTATAACCCATCAGTAATTACTGTGGCTCTGTGTCCCGTGATGTCCGAGAAAAGAAATGGCGATTGTTGCAATATTTTATAGCACACGGTATTTGTGCAGCGGTGTTTTAAACGCAACTTTTTGGGAAAAGGGACACTTTCATGAATTTTAAAAAAACCAAACAGTAAAGTTAGTCCAATTTTTTTGTATAATGTGAAAGATGATGTTACGCCGAGTAAATATATACCAAACATGTCACGCTTTATAATTGCACGCACTCGTGGAATAGCGACAAACTACGGTACCTAAAAATCTCCATAGGCGACGCTTTAATTTTTTTTTACGGTTACCAGGTTAGAGTTACAGAGGAGGTCTAGTGCTAGAATTATTGCTCTCGTTCTGACGATCGCGGCGATACCTCACATGTGTGATTTGAACATCGTTTAAATATGCGGGCGCGACTTCCGCATGCGTTTTCTTTGCTGCGCGAGCTCGCGGGGACGGGGGAAGTTTAATAAATTTTTATTTCTTATTTATTTTATTTATTTTTATATTAATAAATTGTGTTTTAAAAAAACAATTTTTTTGATCACTTTTATTGCTGTCACAAGGAATGTAAACATCCCTTGTGACAGTAATAGGTGGTGACAGGTACTCTTTATGGAGACCCCCGATCCCTCCTTTGCACTTCAAAGTATTCAGATCGCCGTTTTCGGCGATTCTGAATACTGTATATTTTCTTTAAAACCGGCGCCATTGGCAGCCGAGTAAACGGGAAGTGACGTCATGATGTCGCTTCCGTGTTTACAATAAGGAGGCTGGAACGAAGCCGCTCACGGCTTCGTTCCAGACTGTCACTAGCCGCCTGAGGCGGCGGATTGGTCATCGGGCCTCCCAATGCAACGGGAGGCCCGGTGAGAGCGGCGGGAGGCGGCAGGAGGGGGGGACATCCCCTCCTGCTCCCCCGGTATAACAGCCGAGCGGCTTTTAGCCGCTTCGGTTGTTATTGCTGGAAAGCCAATCGCCGGCTCTAAAAAACAGTACCGGGATGATGCCTGCAGCTGCGGGCATCATCCCGGTATAACCCTCGAAAGCCGAGTACGCACATCTGCGTGCGCTCGGCGGGAAGGGGTTTTTAAGCGAATATAAGAAATCGGAGTTACTATAAGTGGAGTGGCCGAAGGAGAAGACCAGCGGAGTGGTTCCTATCAGGTCACATGATGGGCTCTCAGAAAGAACCAAGAGATGTAGATACAATGTGTTCTAAGATAATGAAGGTTTAAATGCAGTGAGAGGGGGTTAGAACTTTGAGAGACACATTCAATTAAACTTTATGGAGGACAGTAAGATCTGAACAAATGCTATAATACTTAAAATCTAAGCCAAGTATTGAGCTTCAAAAGATAAATTGGAGGAACTCTGCCGGTAAAAGATATTATGGTTCTAATTATGGTTCTATTTAGGAATACACAGTTGTGGAGTGCTTTCAGAACAGCGCACCACTGACTGAACAGCTATTGCTTGATTGTATTTAGCCAGTGCAATTGTTGCTGCTAGAAATACAAATGTGCTTTTTACAGAAAGCTGTTGTCCTGTCTAATTCAGGGTCCAGACACACCATTTGTGGTAACACGCGTTAAAGTAGATTTTAAATAAAAATGGAAAATTTGTTTTCATATTCTATCTTTGTTTGTACTGATGTTTTCATCTTATGTTGAGATACTTGTAAAACCTCAATAAAAAAGTTTTGTGAAAAATTGAGAATTTGTAAATAGACAGGCTTTTCATTACGTAAGGGGGGTCTCTGGGGACCCTGATGTAAGGGGGAGGCTCTCTAAGGGACCCTGATGTAAGGGGGAGGCTCTCTAAGGGACCCTGATGTAAGGGGGAGGCTCTCTAAGGGACCCTGATGTAAGGGGGAGGCTCTCTAAGGGACCCTGATGTAAGGGGGAGGCTCTCTGGGGACCCCGATGTAAGGGGGAGGCTCTCTGGGGACCCCGATGTAAGGGGGAGGCTCTCTGGGGACCCCGAAGTAAGGGGGAGGCTCTCTGGGGATCCTGATGTAAGGAAGGGGCTCTCTGAGGACCCTGATGTAAGGGGGAGGCTTTTTGGGGACCCTGATGTAAGGAAGGGGCTCTCTGAGGACCCTAATGTAAGGAAGGGGCTCTCCAGGGACCCTGGTGTAAGGGGGAGGCTCTCCAGGAACTCTGATGTAAGGGGGGGCTCTCTGGGGACCCTGATGTAAGGGGGGGCTCTCTGGGGACCCTGATGTAAGGGGGAGGCTCTCTGGGGACCCTGATGTAAGGGGGAGGCTCTCTGGGGACCCCGATGTAAGGGGGAGGCTCTCTGGGGACCCCGATGTAAGGGGGAGGCTCTCTGGGGACCCCGATGTAAGAAAGGCTTTCTCTGGGGACCCTGATGTAAGGGGGAGGCTCTCTGGGGACTCTGATGTAAGGAGGGCTCTCTGGGGACCCTGGTTCACCTCCTTCTGTGCTGCAAGACTCTTGGTGCCCCCTTGGTGATTGATGTACGCCGCAGCTGTGGCATTGTTGGATTGGATCCTGACAGGACAACCCTGTAACCTGAATGTCCAGGCCTTCAGGGCCAGACCCACTGCCCGAATCTCTAGGATGTTGATGGGCAAGGTCCTTTCGGTTCTTGACCACTGTCCCTGGACAGTTATCTTTTCTAGCACTGCTCCCCAACCTGAAAGGCTGGCATCTGTCGTTACCACCTTCCAAATAACAGGTCTGAAGGATTTTCCTTTCAGCAGGTTCTGGGTTACCAACCACCAACTGAGGCTTTGGGACACCCTTGGGGACAGCTGCATTGGCAAGTCTAAAGCTTGAACCATTTTATTCCAAGCAGACAGGATACTGTTTTGCAACATTCTCGACTGGAACTGGACATAGGGAACCGCTTTGAATGAAGCCACCATCTTTCCTAACAACCTCATGTAAAGGCGAATGGAGGGATCTCTTTCTGACCTGACCATGTGCACCAGCTCTCTTATAGTGTTGATCTTTGCCTGAGGCAAGAACACCTTTTTCTGGGCTGTGTCTATGATCAGACCCAAGTACTCCAGCCTTTTTAGCGGTTTTAAGGAAGATTTTTCTAGGTTGAGAATCCAACCCAGATTCTTAAGGTATTTGGTTGTAATGCGCACACTTTGCTCCAAACGGGCCACCAACTGGTCTATTAGCAATAGATCGTCTGGGTACGCCAAGACTGTTATGCCCTGTGCCCTTAACCTGGCTAGAGCTGGAGCCAGAACTTTTGTAAACACCCGGATGCTGTAGCTAGCCCGAAGGGCAAAGCTACAAACTGAAAATGATGCTGTTCTACCTCGAACCACAGAAACCTTTGGTGAGCGGGACATATAGGGACATGCAGATATGCATCCCTGATGTCGATAGATGGCAGAAGTTCTCCTCCTTGTAGGAAAGAAACCACCGACCTGATCAACTTCATGCGAAAGGAGCAGATCTTCGGGAACTGATTTAGATTCTTTAGATCTAGAATGGGTCTGACATCTCCATTCGGTTTTGGTACCGTAAAGAGGTTTGAATAAAACCCCAAACCTTGCTCTTCTGTGGGGATTTGTATGATCACCCCCTGAGCCAGTAATCGGTCTAGCGCCCGAAACAGAGATTGCCTTTTCCCTGGATCTTTGGGAATGTTTGACCTCAGAAAGCGAGACGGTGGAAACTCCTAGAATTCCAGTTTGTACCCTAGAGTCACCGTGGAGATGACCCATCTGTCCTGAATTTCCTCTTGCCAGACTTCTGAAAACTACAGAAGTCCTCCCCCCACCCTGGCGAGCAGGGGACGCCCCTTCATAATGAGGCTTTAGAATTTTGTTTCGCAGGTTTCCGCCCCCAGGACTTCTTTTGTGCCTGGGCCAGACCCTGAGGTTTTCCTCTAGACTCTGACGGCAGAGGCCGTCGCCACTGCCTAGAGGCGGATGCCCCTGGTGCAGGAGAAAGAGTCCGCTTAAATGAAGGGCGTTTATTCCTTCTCTTAACTGGCAAAAGAGTACTTTTCCCACTTGAAATATTTTGGATGTATTTGTCCAAATCATCCCCAAATAGCCAATCCCCATGAAAAGGAAAACCAGTCAGGAACTTTTTGCATGGTGCTTCGGCTGACCAATTTTTTAACCACAGGATCCTACACATGTGTACTAACACAAGCGCAAGGCGGGACACCTGGTGAATAGAATCATTAATGGCGTCTATGGCAAAACATAATGCTCTTGGTACTTCGGCCAAATCCCAGGCTTGCTGTACAGGAACCTCCTTAAGGGCCTGTCTAAACTGGTCTTTTAGGGATTGACAGATGCCTATTGCAGCGACTGCAAGCTGAGTAACCGAACCTGCTAAAGAAAAGGAGGATTTTAACAGGAATTCCAACCTCTTATGTGTTGAATCCTTCAGCATTTGTGCATTGTCCACTGGACAAGTTAGACTTTTATTCACACTGGATATAGCAGCGTCAACTTCTGGTACATTCCATCTTTTGGTGAATTTCTCCTCCATGGCATAGAGTACTGTGAATCTCTTTGGAGGGAGAAAATGCTTATCCGGGTGATCCCATTCAGCATAAATAAGCTGTTCTAGTAATGCATGGACAGGACACGCATGCAAAGGCTGTGAAGGTTTTAAGGAACCCAAAGAAGAAACTGAACTTTCAGCTGACTCAGTTAGGGGCAGCTTGAAAGTGGAACGAACCATTTCTGTAAAAGATTGTATCAGCAATTTCTCAGACTGCGAGGCTGAAAAGGGTTCATTCACCGATGTGTCCTCTGCAGAGGAGCAATCGGTTTGTCTTTTCTCCTGATCGCCTGAGGGTAACACCTCATCTTCTACCCACTGTTCCCTTGATAAAGGGTCTAAGGTGGGGGAGGGAGATCTACCACGCATCCTATCCCTTTGGATGGAGAATGCAATTAAAGCTGCTAATCTTCCCTCTAGGCCCAACATGGTGGAGGAAAAGACATCCTCAGTCACGTATACAGGGGCTGAGATGTGAGAAGCGGCTGCATCACCCATTGGTTCAAATGCCTCACCCTGGCTTGCCACATCTGGTATTTCAGGAGAAGATGACAGTGTGGAGGCACAACTGGAGTTCCCAGTGCCTGGAGGTGAATTTTTGGTATCTTTTTTGAGGTCTTTGTGGTGTCCTTTTTGGCAGGAATAGTCCTAAGCACAAAAGCAGAGGCACTATTTGAATGCACTAATTGCTGAACAATAATCTGACAGTATAATGCCGCTAATAAAAGTTCAGTCTAGCGCTGGAAAAAATGTCCTTTCCATATTGAGAATGCCCATTTGCAGCCCTTACATGCCCCACCGCTCCTGTGTCCTGAGTGGTCAGCCAGCTTACTTCTCCTCGCTATACAGCTGAGGAGATACTGCTCTAGTATAATGTCTCCACCCTGCGATTGCGCCGTGAGTCCTCGTGGATGCTATGCCACACACACACCGCCGCGCCTAGGCCCCGCCCCCTCTGTACACACCCGCCCCCTTTCGTTTGAAATTTCAAAGCGTTCCCGCTTCTTCCCTTACCTTATCCTCGCCGCAGGATTCTGCTGATAACAGACATATCCAACCTTCACCCATCACGGCGGGCTGAGTTTAGCAAACCTTCAAGGACCGGGTCCCTTTTTATCGGTGTTCCACTCCCTTGGACCTGTATTAGCACCCCGCCAGGAAAACTTTAGGCAATGTAAGCATGACCAAAGCCCTGGGTCCCGGGGTCCAGCCCTACAAGGAGAGGCATTACAGGCAAAACCTTGTTCTTCCTATACGAGGCCCAGGTACCATCCACTTTGGCCTCAGTGGCACTTTGGATGGATCCGGTCTGTGGAGACTGTTTAAATCCAGCAAGGTTTCCTCCAGCAGAGCTCTACAGAGCACATCTTCACTTGTGACCAACACCTTAGACACTGGCGAAAAAAACTGAGGTACTCCTAGTAGGAGGAGGGGTTATATAGGAAGTGAACTTTCTGTATTGGGTATGCCAGTGTCCATCACCTGAAGGTGCCTATATACCCATATAGTTAATACTATGGCTCTGTATCACGTGATGTACGATAAAGAAAAAGTAGTTTGCCCCCTTCCTGATTTTTTTTCTTTGTATATTTCTCACACTTAAATGATTAAGATCATCAAACAAGTTTTAATATTACACAAAGATAACCTGAGTAAATCCAAGATGTGGTTTATAAATTATTTTTTCATTTATTAAGGGAAAAACCGGCCCACCCCTATATGAAAAAGTAATTGCCCCCCCCCCCCCCCCCATGCTGAATCATGAATAAACTGTGATTAACCACAATATTTTGGAAAGCTTAGTTTAATTTCACTTGCCACACCCAGGCCTGATTACTGCCAGACCTGTTGAATCAGGAAATCACATAAATAGAAGCTGTCTGACGAAGTGAAGCACTCTAACAGATCACAAAAAGCCACACATCATGCCACAATCTAAAAAACAAAGTAATGTACATATATTGGTCTAGGAAGGGGTTCAGAGCCATTTCTAAGGCTTTGAAACTCCAGTGAATCACGTGGAGAGCTATCATCCACAAATGGAGATAACTTGGAAAAGTGGTGAACCTTCCCAGGAGTGGCCAGCCTACAAAAATAACTCCAAGAGCACGACCATGACTCATCCAGGAGGTCATAAAAAACCCAGAACAACATCTAAAAGAACTGCAGGCCTCACTTGCCTCAGGTAAGATCAGTGTTCATGATTCAACAATAAGAAAGAGACTGGCCAAAAATGGCATCCATGGGAGAGTTCCAAGGCCAAAGCCACTGCTGACCAAAAAGAACACAAAGGCTCATCTCACATTTACCAAAAAACATCTTGATTATCCCAAAGACTTTTAGGCAAATATTCTGTGGACCGATGAGACAAAAATGTAACTTTTTTGGAAGATGTGCGTCCCGATACATCTGGCATATAACTACAGTAATACAGCATTTCATAACAAGAGCATCATACCAACAGTTAGACATGGTGGTGGTAGCGTGATGGTCTGGGACTGCTTTGCAGCTTCAGGATCTGGACGACTTACCATAATTGATGGAACCATGAATTCTGAACTCTACCAGAAAATCCTAAAGGAGAATGTCTGGCCATCAGTTTGTGACCTCAAGCACACTTGGGCTATGCAGCAGGACAATGATCCGAAACACAACAGAAAGTCCACCTCCAGATGGTTCAAACAAAGCGAAATTTAGGCTTTGGAGTGGCCTGGTCAAAGCCGGACTTAAATCCAATTGAGATGCTGCATCATGACCTTACACAGGCCGTTTATGCTGGAAAACCCTCAATGTGGCTTAATTAAAATAATTCTGCAAAGAAGAGTGGGCCAAAATTGCTCTACAGCAATATGAAAGATCAATTGCCAGTTATCGCAAACGCTTGTTTGCAGTTGTTGCCGCCAAGGGGGGCACAACCAGTTATTAGGTTTAGGGGCAATTACTTTTTTACATTAAGCTAGGCAGGTTTGGACAGCTTTTTTGCCTTAATAAATGAAACCATCATTTAAAAACTGCATTTTGTATTTACTCAGGTTATCTTTGTGTGTGTATATTATATATACACACACACACACACACACACACATGTATATTATATACATGTGTATGCCCCGACCAAGGGTATGACTTTCTTTACTTCGCTGCTATGGGCTCCAGCCCTAGATCTTTTGTAGACCTAGCAACACCCCTGAGGATGTGGCAATACTTCCCAGCTGAGTTGCTGTAATGTGCAGTATGAGCACTTTTGGCATCTCCCAGAATGAATGAACTGTACTGAATGAGTGAGTGTCATCCTGGCACAGCCAATCAAGATAGCCTTATTGTACCCGGTAGAAGACTGGGTGAAGTTGCGAGGGCTGACGAGGAAGCTGGCAGATATTGCATCAAAGAAGGGGAGGTTCCACTTTAAAATTGTTAACATTGAATGGCACCCCAACACACCTGCATTGCAGGAGTATAGAAATGCACTGCCATGCATTATGTTTTGCTGCATTGCTTAAAATGGTGCAGGTATGCTAATTTTTTTGTTCTGGTGTGTTTGTAGCCCATTTAAATTAATGGGTTGCCTTAACAGAATGCACGTTAACGTAACACGCAACACAATGCACCAGAAAGTGGAGGTGTGGGCCCTCAATGTCTTCACTATCAGGAGGTATAAATAGTGAATTCTATAACGTGCTGCACTCAGTAATCGATGGTGATCACAAACACTGACAAGCAGGTAGCCCCTCCATGAGTTTAGCTTCAGCTTATATAACAAATAACCAGGAATAATACCAGATGTGCCTTGTTCATTCTATTTTTTTAATGGCTTTCAAGAATCTCATATGATTGCAGAAGGTGAGGAAAGACTTATCTTCTGCAGATGCTGCCTGCTTGTATTACTGAACATACTACAAATGAGAGCCTAAAGTTTGCCTGCTTTGTATAAAATATAGGGTATAATACATTTACAGGCACAAAGCAGCAAGGTAAATAATTTGTAATTACGGAGAATTACTGTATATTGGCTTTGGTAAATTTTAAACTTAGAAAAATATTGTGTAAAATGGGAATGCCACTCAAGTACAAAAGACATTGTTCTGGAAAGGAATGTAGTACCAACGATCATTGTCATGGGTTTCAAAGAACTGACCTTGAAATTAGGGGGCCCATTTTTGAGTTAAAGCCCAACTCTAGACAAAAATTAAAATGTTCCCATCCCCCCCAACACTCCTCTGACCCATCAAGGTATTTTTCTGTCCTACTTGGTGAAGAAAGATATACTCACCTAAGTCTGCTGTCCAGGTCCCTCGCCGGTGACGTTTCCTGCTGCTGGGACTGTTGATCCAGATGTGAAGTTTATCCTTGGTCCCCTGCTCTCTCCTCACAATGATCTTACTCCTTTCTGTATTGTGAGAGGACCCAACAGGACAGCTAATAGAGAGTGTCCACATCAGACAGACGGTGATGTGGACATCCAAAGGAGGTCCCCTAGGAAGAAAACAGAAGAGTGAAGTATCAGGACCCAAAAATTACATGACTGTAAGGAAAACGGGTATTCGGATAAGGGTTTTTTTTTTTACACTCCAGCGATCAGCTAGAGGGTAGTTGGAGGGAGACAAGTGAGTGGGGTGTTTTTTTTTTTTGCCTAGAGCTGGGCTTTATTTTATAAGCAGCTGTAAATCTTCAGGTAACATCATAGAGCTAAGTACTTTTACACATCTTTGTTATTTGGTGAAATACTTCCTGAAAAAGATTAAATATCCTGCATTACATATAAATATCTTTTTACCCCATCACTCCATTGACTCCAAAGATCCATTTAGGAATATATTGCCAAAGTAACCAGCTTTCCACTGGCTAAGGAAGGATTATTGCAATAATTTAAAAAATAAAATAAAATAAATAATTCCGCTATCCTCTTACCTAAATGGCCATAACCAACCACAGATTCAGCAGAATATCCCAAACGAGCCTTTGTTTCTTCAACCAGGGTATAGAGTTTCTCTACAGGCATGGATAAGTCATATTTGTAGACGTAGCCATCACGTGCCAGAGCCTCTGTGATGCGCTCCCGAAGAGACCAGAGGGACTAAGTGGGAAAATACAAATGGTAAAATATATAATAAAGATGTGCTTGAAGGAAAACCCCACAATAAAATCTCATAATACTTTCAAAAAAATTGTAACATTAAAGTATATCTAAAGGCAAACCTTTTTTTTAGTTTTGGATAGAGTGTAGAGGGAATAGGACGCTTGTCAGTTTTTTTGTGGTCTGTGCCCCCTGTTAAGAAGATTTACCCTCTCTATTTGTCCTCTTTACTATTATCATTGATAATGAAAGTAAAAGAATATACTAAATTTTGGGTCATCCCCAGAAAAGTAATAGAGGGAAAATCTTCCTATGGGGAAAATAGTTCAGGGCCAGATCAATTATACTGTATAGTATGTTGAGAATACCTTTTTTAGGGGTTTTCTATCAGTTATAAAATTCTATGAATATCAGCTTATTTATTGGAAATTAAATCAGAGTTTGCATGAAACTGCAAACCTTGCAGGATTCCACAAAAACGTTGAGTAATGTCATCCTGGCCTAGTTGAAAGGGCTGAAAGATGAGTGTAAGTGGAGTATTTTGGCACAGATTTTTTAAATTTTTAAAGTTTAAAGCCTAAGGCCCTTTTCACAAGGGCTTGTCCATGTACAGACTCTGCTTTGCTCAGCAGGGATCGCTCCACTGATCCCCGCTGAGCAGGCGGATGACAGGTCCGTCTCCGCTCACTGACCTGTCAGAGCCCCGCTGTCCTCTATGGAAATAGAGTGAAAACGGACCGCCTATCCGATTTTCCAGACGGATGGAAAATTGGGTTTCCCCTCATCAGGATTTCACGGACTGGATCGGATAGTGGCGGATGTCAGCGGACATGTCACTGCTGACATCCGCCGCTCCATAGAGGTGCATGGAGTGTCCAATCATGGCCCGCCTGAAAAACTGACAGGTGGACCTGATCGGAAATCCCATGTGAAAGGGGCCTAAGTCCAGGTTTTTTGTCACTTTAATTAGTTTGGGCCATTTACTAAGGCATACGGCTGTGGTCAGCACTGTATCATACTGTGTGTAGAATCAGACACATACAGTATGCAGCACTGTGCTCAGCAAGCGTCTAGTAAGACTTCCTGTCTGCTGCCAGAACAAAATCGAGTTGGGCTGAGCTCTTCTCAGAAACTCAAAAGGAAGCCTTATATTTTTATCCATGAATACAAATCTTCATCTCATTGGCTGAGGTGGACAGATGGGCGAATGATGTCACAGTCTCCACCTGTACAAATTTTCACTGCAGGGTTGCCCTGTCTTCTTCCTGCTGCTGAACTTTTGTAGCTGTGGGGGTTAACAGCTTTGGGTCTCCAGGCTTAGCTGCACTAAAAATGATCCAATGGATATACACCTCCTCTTGCCCTCTCCTCTATTGAGAAAAGTTATTTTACTGACTACTACTTGTAACATAATATGTGAATGGTAACATAATATGTGAATGGTGCAGAGAATTCTGTGACTAATCAGACTATTCACAGATTTATTACAGGCAGTGTAGTCGGTGGGATAACTTTTCTCAGTGGATGATAGGTCAGGAGGGGGCATATCCCCCTTGGATTATCTTTAGTGTGGCTGAGCCTGGAGACCGAAAGATGTTAATCCCCAATAAATACAACCCCCCAAACTCTATTGGCTGTCAGGCAACTTAGAAGACTAGCAGTATGTGGTGGTGGAGAGAAAAGACTACAGAAAGTTCCAGTTTGAAGGTGAGTTTTGCAGCATAGGATAACTCTATTTTTTACTTTAAATGGGCTATACATTTTTAGCTGGAGTTCTTAAAACAAAGATGAAGTTGCACTGATAGTTAAGGGACATACCGCTATTTTACCATGGTCTGTAGCCACTGTGCCAGAAGTCACACACCCCAAATCCAGAGCCTTCTCCAAAAATGCATTAAGTTTCTCTTCATCATGCTTTGCACAAGATCCAGATGTTTCCACCAAAACATAGAATGCATTCTCTGCAGGTAAAGGTTATTATCAGGGTGATTATCAGATCGGTAATGACTTGCAATCGGTATATAAATTAGTGTCTAGAATTACCTGACAGAGGGTTAGTGAGGTTCAGGTGAGTTTCCACAAGCCTCATGCATTCAGAGTCCAGAAATTCACAGGCAGACAGGATTTCCCCAAGTTCATCTCTACACATGGTGAAGATCTGCAGCACTTTGTTGAAATTCTCACATCCTGCCACATATAAAAAAAAAAAATCCTAAAACTATTTTGAAAGCCCTGATCATTTTGCATTATTGTAAAGATTAGTCCTCAGAGAAGTCAGGTCGTGATGAATTGAGGCTAAAGCTTGCCACAGATGGATAGAAATTCAGCTGGTTCAGCAGGGGCCAGCCAAATTTCAATCCATCAATAGCTATTTCTGCTCAACAAAAGTAGATCTAATGATCAATTTCTGTCAAAGGGGAATGTTGGAAAACGTATTGATAAGCTGCTGATTAGTGTATTCTGACATCAGAGGATTCCCTGCTGCCAAAAAAACAATGGCACAGCAGGGAGGATTCCTCCATCCACCATGGATGGGAGAAGCCATTCGGTTTTTTTTTTTTTTGGTTCTTTTTAGCCAGTGAAAAAATTATTAATCTTTGGCCAGCTTTAGTTTTCTTTTTTTACAAAGCTCCAGAAGTAGGCAAATGTTACATTTCTAACAAGCTGGATCTAGGAGAGAGCCTCCAAAAGCTGATATCTGTATCTGCAGATATCAGAGGCTGAACAGCAGACTGACCTCTGTATCTTGTGTGGACTCAGCTTATAAAATCTCTGCACCTGTGTTCCCAGCTCCTCCCACATATCACATCACCAAGGGCTAACATTCACTATTGTCTATTTATTTTAAATTATGTAGAATAGGTTTGTTGGGGATGTAAAGCTAAATACTTCTGACAAAGACATCTTACCACTGTGAGATAACCAGCAAATCATTCGTCCAACCGACATCGAGCAAATATTGAAAATCAGTTTTAGATAGTATTAGCTTTTAAATGTTTACTAATGCAGCCATGTTACTTTCTTTCTTCTTGCAGATAAATAATTTTTATCTATAATATAGCAATTTGTGTGAAACAGGAACGAAACTGAATTTCACATTATGTTAAACTACATAATAAAAAATACTTGCTTCTATATTTTTTAGTTATATATTTTTCATGTTCACAAAAATGCCAGAAAACCCCTTACCCAGAAACGCTACATTGACAGTGCTTGGTTTGCGTGGACACAGTATAGAGATTGCAGTTATGATACCAAGTGTTCCTTCAGAACCAATGAACAGCTGCTTCAGATCATAGCCTGTGTTGTCTTTACGCAGAGAATTCAGGCAGTTTAGAACAGACCCATCAGAAAGTACCTGATAAAGGAAAAGAGTACAAAACAGTACAGAAACCTCTGTATACACAAAGACAGAATGTAATAAAACAAAATCTCTCACTGCTTCCAGTCCTAAAACTGTCCCACGTAGAGAACCATATCGGAGAAGCCTCAGGCCTCCAGCATTTGTAGCTAGGTTGCCTCCAATGTGACAGCTTCCTTTTGCACCAAGATCTAATGGCATGATATATCCTCGCTCTCCCAGATATTGGTTCAGAGATTCCAAAATGCAGCCAGCCTGGCAAACCAAGGCCCCTGTAATGAACATGAGCACAATTCAACAAAAAACTGTCAAAAGAAATTTGTGCAATGCAATGCTGCACTGCTCTCATTCTGATGCCCTGTTTTTTTTTTTTTTTAAGTCATTGACCCAAAACAAGTATGCAGGACTTCTGAACTTTCTGGATGCATGCTTTTTCTGGGTTGATGACTGAGAATAAAGCATGTCGGACAGATAACTAGCATTTTCAGAAAACAGTCAGCAATGATAGCCTATGTACTGCCCTTATCATATGTGATCTGTCACAATTCAAGTAAGCACAGGTCACCTTCAGTGGAAACTTCTTTTAAAAGAAATAATTCATAGGCAGCTGAAGGTATACAGTATGCAAGTGTAACATGATTGGTAATTTTTGTTGGACATGAAAATTTGGTCAAAAGCTTTCTAGCAGAAAGGAAAATGAATGTTTTAAAGCCAAAATAGTTACAGTAGCCACACACTTTACACTGTGATAGTACCATATCTATATAATGTCCATTAGGTTTACCAACAACTACGTAGTATTTGGGCCTACCTAATAAAACAAAATTAACAGTACAGCAACAAATGTGAGTTCTGACAAACACAGACTTCCACTACTCGGATCCAGTTTTTAAGAAGGTTCACGTACTAACACAAAAGAGAAATCCAGTCACTTACCTGAAACATTATCAAAGCTAATCACCTGGTCCATCAATGCTGTTGAAACCAGGATCTCATCAAAGACGGGGACACTGCCACCAACTAAGCCTGTGTTTCCACCTTGGGGAGTCACAGCCAGGCTCCTCCTATTACAGTACCTGCGGGAACAAGCACAAGATATAACAACCTAAGAGAAGTAGGCCTCATTCACACAGGCGTATTTAAGCGTACAGCCATGTAAGGGCGTGCAGCCGTGTGTTCCGTGCATCCATGTGCAGGCTGTCTCATGCTGTCCCATGAAGTCCGTTTCCATCTGACTGCTCCATAGAGAACAGCGGGTTGTGTCCGTGTCCACTCTGCATAGTGAAGTGGACACGGACCTGTCATCTGCCTGGTCAGCAGGGATCAGCGGAGGGATCCCCCGCTGAGCAGGCGGATCTGCTTGGACAAAGTCAGCCCCATGGGAAAGGGGACTAAGACTATTACAAAAGAAGAAAATAACCAAATGCTACAGAAGGTAGAACTGTTAAGGAGGCAGGGGTGTTGCTAGGTCTACAAAAGATCTGGGGCTAGAGCCCATAGCAGTGAAGTAAAGAAAGTCATACTCTTGGGAAGGCATACACATGTATATAATATACGTGTGTGTATAATATTTATGTATTATCATTACATCAGGGTCCCCAGAGAGCCCCTCGTTACATCAGGGTCCCCAGAGAGCCTCCCCTTACATCAGAGTCCCTAGAGAGCCTCCCCCTTGCATCGGGGTCTCCAGAGAACCCCTACTTACATCAGGGTCCCCAGAGAGCCTCCCCTTACATCAGGGTCCCCAGAGAGCTTCCTCCTTACATCAAGGACCCCAGAGAGCCTCCTCTTACATCAGAGTCCCTAGAGAGCCTCCACGTTGCATCAGGGTCCTCAGAGAGCCCCCACTTACATTAGGGTCCCCAGAGAGCCCCCACTTACATCAGGATCACCAGAGAGCCTCCCGAGACATCAGAGTCCCTAGAGAGCTTCCCCCTTGCATCAGGGTCCCCAGAGAGCCCCCACTTACATCAATCAGGGTCCCCAGAGAGCTGCTCCTTACATCAGGGTCACCAGAGAGAGGGCGGACAGCAGAGAGATGGTGCAATCTCTCTGCTGCCCGTGGCTACACAGTGAGGGCGGAACAGTGGTGATGCAGGGCGGGCAGTGAGAGATGATGTCATCTCTCTGCTCTCTCGCCTGCCCGGCTTTCCCGTGCTGCCTGTCCTCTCTCTGGCTCTCCCGTGCTGCCTGCCGCACGTCTGTAGAGAGGCCATGGTAGTTGGGGACCCCTGGGATTCAGGGCTTTGAGCCTCAGATTTGGAGCTATAGCCCCAAAAGCCACCCCCTAGCGACGCCACCGAAAGGAGGTACAGGGCAAAATGAATAAATATAAATATTGTAGATATGTTTATGTTAGCTCTAATCCAAACTTTCAAGCCCTCAAATGGCTGGTGTCACATGTGCAGCACCATAGCAACTGTAGATCTAGATTGAGTTTAAGATGGCGCTGTCTTCGACTGCAAAGGATATGGGGTTTAGTTAGGCTTCAAGTGTATATGTATTTCAGGAAAAGGTGCACTTTTAGAAGCGTCAGTTCTGTTTGATTCAGTAGTAAGCCCCTCTGTTGGCCTATGAGGCTGTGGATGGGCTTTCCATTGAAGTAAATCCACTTGACCTCTAGAAGATTTACCCTCCTTCATGACCAGGCCATTTTTTGCTGTACGGCACTGCATATTTAACTGACGTGGAATGCTTTCCCACAAATAGAGCTGTCTTTTGGTGGTATTTGAACACCTCTGCGTTTTTTATTTTTTGCACTATAAACAACAAAAACCCTGACAATTTTGAAAAAAAAAAAAAAAAACAATATTCTTTTACTTTCTGCTATAAAACATATCCAATAAAAAAAGATTTAAAAATCAATTTTTTTCATAAATTTAGGCCAATATGTACTCTGCTACATATTTTTGGTAAAAAAATAAATCCTAATACGCGTATATTGATTGGTTTGTGCAAAACAAACTAGTGTCTACAAACTATGGTATATATACTGGAATTTTTGTTTAAGTTTTTTATACTAGTAATGGCAGCAATCAGCGACTTATAGCGATATTGTGGCGGACAATCCGACACTGACACTTTGTGGGAACCAGTGACACTAATACAGTGATCAGTGCTAAAAATATACACGGTTACTGTATTAATGTCACTGGCTGGAAAGGGGCGAACAAAGGGTTAAATGTGCCCCTAAAACCAGTGTTTTTGTGTTTACTGTGTGGTGCTTTTACTAAGAGGTGTGATTTTTTTTCCCCTGCTTTGCAGGGGAAAGAAGTCCAGCACATCCCCACTGACAGGACAGAGCTCTGCCTTGTTTACATAGGCAGAGCTCTGTTCTCTCTTTCTCCTCGCAGATCAGCGGGTGCCAGCGGTCATCCATTGGCCGGCACCAGTTGATCGGCTTGTGTTGTGACTAATTACAGCACAAGCGGCGCGCATGTGCGTGCCTCCTACCCGGAAGCACCGGATCACGTACTAGGTTTGTGATCCGGCAAAGGAGAGCCACTTTGCCACCGTATAATGAAGTTATGTGGTTGGCAAGTGGATATGGAGGCCACAGTGCATGATAGCAGAGGTTTCTGAAGATTTTCAGCAGAATCTGGGCAAAGCCTGACAGTAAAAATCTCATAATAGTTGAGATATATGTAATTATCTTTTATGAAGTAATGTGGGAAGGTTAGAAAAATGAAACCTCCATTAAAAGTGAATTTACCCTTTAAATAGGCAATTTGCATATCTTTTAACTTTTTATACTAAAACTATCTTTTACCAATAAATATTTAATACAGGATGCCCCTATGTCTAAAAAGACCCGTGATAGTGGCTCCTTTTGCGACTGTATCTCTCTAATTGAAACTCCATACAGCCCATTGGGAACAGAGCAGGGAGAGACTGACTACTTCTCCATCTCATTCACCTGCATGTAAAATTTTAAGTTTCAGCTCCGCAAACAGCAGGTTTTTTTTTTTTTTTTTTTACAGCAAAGGAGTTAAAGTTAGCATAATAAACATTATAGGGAGCCTAGCCAGACATGTATAGTAATTATGAAATATTTATATGCAGTATTTTATATTTTCATGTCAAATACATGATTGAGTTAAACTTTTCAGGCACAAAGCAGAATGACTTACTTCAGAATTTGTGACACTTCTTCTGTACTTCTAGGCTTTAGAAGAACTTTGCCACAACCTGAAGTAAATTAAAAAATCATAGTGAAGCAAGTATAGAAAATAGTGAGTATAGAATATACATAGTACATTAAAAATTTTTTAAAAAGATGCCCACATCTATTACTGTTTTTTCAACCGGACTACAATAAAGGGTTAAAAAAAAGTCATTAACTGGGCTTTAAGAGAGAATTACATTTTTTTTTCTACACTGTGCACAAAGCACACTGGGGCTGATTCAAAATTAGAGTAAGGGCAAAAAGATTTTATAATTTTCCCATGGCAAGTTTACAGGTTTCTAAGGCCAATGAACAGTATTTCAGTGTTCATAAATCAGCCCCAATACTGTATAAATACTACCATGCACGACTGATTGAAAGACCATTCGAAAGGCACACTATCAGATATTTAAAAATCTATTTGCACTAGCTAACATTGTGAACTGCTCGGGATTTGTGGGATTTGATACACACATTAAATTAATTCCCTGCAGACTTTGCAAGTATTTTTATTACACATGAATACAGTTTTATCCAGGAAAATGAAATATTACCTCTCACGGTTTTCAGCCAGTCAATGTTATGTGCTCTCAGTTCACCTTCATCCGTGATAACCCGACCAGGAATTAATTTCTGGAAGTGACCGAGATCTTCAGCTGTGACTTCTGAAAATGGCAGACGGGATACGCTATACCGCTCACTAGTGAGAGGAGGGTCTGCAGGGGAGCTCATAAATCTACAAGATGTCAGTAGATTTCTACCTCTCCATCTATGATTTGTCAGGCAGAGAACTCTGGCCGCTGCCCGTGATGTCCTCATATACAACCGTAATCCTGATAGACTCATGTCCAGCCTAATGGAACATATAAAGAAACAAATGATGCTTTGAGTTTTGCTTTGTAATGACCAATGCAACTAGATGTATGATGATACTAAAATCGAATACTACCTCTAACCAGTTAGCTCATGTATGAAAATATTTCACTTAAAGTGGACCTTCATCCTAAACTAAAATGTTTGTAAACCACTTTTAGTAAAAATCATGCAATCCCCTGGCCTTTAAAATACTAAGTGTCCTGTATATGTTCCTTTTTAAAAAAAAAGCCTTCTACACCTTATTTAATAGCGACCCTTGGCGCTCATGTGACCGGCCGCCTCTCCTCTCTCCCAGTCTGACACCTATAGCGGGAGGGGCAGAGATTCCCCTTTAACATTCATTTTTCCCATCTTCTTTCCATTTGAATGTTATTTTTATTATTATAATTATAACTTAATACAGTTTTGTGCTACATGTACATGTGTGAAGAAGTGGCTGGTATGCATGTCCCCCACATGTATGCACATGTGCTGCAGGGTTCTTTTGGCATCCAAAGGCTGGAGAGAGCCCTCTGGCTCATCTGCACATGCACCGGAATGTGCATGTCCAGCAGTGATCACCGTACGTAATAGATGGCTGTACAGAGAGCTGTGAATAGCTGCGGCTGCAGGCGATATGTCAGTATAGTGAACGGAGCCAGCGGCTGCACCTAATCGATGGGAGCCACAGCAGGAACTGCCGCTACAATTTGCAGCAGCCTTAATCGCCGGTGTGAATGTAGCCTAAAGCTGAACTCCAGGTATGATCTGTATTGTAAACTTGCATTGCTCCAGCGCCTAGCGTTCTGATTGAATGAGGTGGAGAAGAGGGGTGGCGACAGATCATATCTTTTCATTAACTTAGCCTTTAAACCCATATTAGGTTAAGGGATAGGGAGATTTTGCTTCACTTCCTGTATCAGGAATTGGGAGGAAATCTTCCAAAAGCATGGGGAATTTCATCTTAGACAGATGTCATTGAAACATTTGTCTATTAGGTTTTCTCTCACCTATTGCTCTCAGTTTAGGACTTCCCCTCATGCACTGTCACGGTGACATACAGTGCATCTGGAAAGTATTCACAGCGCTTCACTTTTCCACATTTTTTTGTTACAGCTTTATTCCAAAATGGAATACATTAATTATTTTTCTCAAAATTCTACAAACAATACCTCATAATGACAACGTGAAAAAAAGTTTGTTTGGAATCTTTGCAAATGTATTTAACCACTAAGCCACCGCCCACCGCCATATGACGGCGGGACGAGGCTTCTGTTGTTCTGGGCGGGCGTCATATGACGTCCTCGCCCTCCCGAGCCACTAGGGGGCGCGTGCCCGCTGCGTCGCTCGGGACCCGGTGCGCGTGCCCGGTGGCCGCGATGTCCGCCGGGCACCCGCGATTGCCGGGTAACAGAGCAGGACTGTGGATCTGTGCATGTAAACACAGATCCACGTCCTGTCAGAGAGGAGAGGAGACCGATGGCGTGTCCCTTGTACATAGGGACACTGATCGGTCACCTCCCCCAGTCAGTCCCCTCCCCCCACAGTTAGAATCACCTCCTTAGGTGCCGCCGGCGGCGCGCGCGCGTGCCTGCTGCGTCGCTCGGGACCCGGTGCGCGTGCCCGGCGGCCGCGATGTCCGCCGGGTACCCGCGATTGCCGGGTAACAGAGCAGGACTGTGGATCTGTGCATGTAAACACAGATCCACGTCCTGTCAGAGAGGAGAGGAGAGGAGACCGATGGCGTGTCCCTTGTACATAGGGACACCGATCGGTCACCTCCCCCAGTCAGTCCCCTCCCCCCACAGTTAGAATCACCTCCTTAGGTCATACATTAACCCCTCGATCGCCCCTAGTGTTAACCCCTTCCCTGCCAGTCACATTTACACAGTAATCAATGCAATTTTATAGCATTGATCGCTGTATAAATGTGAATGGTCCCAAAAATGTGTCAAAAGTGTCCGATGTGTCCGCCGCAATATCGCAGTCACAATAAAAATTGCAGATCGCCGCCATTACTAGTAAAAAATAAATAAATAATAAAAATGCTATAAATCTATACCTTTTTTGTAGACGCTATAACTTTTGCGCAAACCAATTAATATACGCTTATCGCAATTTTTTTTTACCAAAAATATGTAGAAGAATACATAATGGCCTAAACTGAGTAAAAAATTTGTTAAAAAAAAATAAAAAATTGGATATTTATTATAGCAAAAAGTAAAAAATATTGTGTTTTTTCAAAATTGTCCCTCTTCTTTTGTTTGTAGCGCAAAAAGTAAAAACCGCAGAGGTGATCAAATACCACCAAAAGAAAGCTCTATTTGTGGGGAAAAAATGATAAAAATTTAATTAGGGTACAGTGTAACATGACCGCGCAATTGTCATTCAAAATGCGGCAGCACTGAAAACTGAAAAATGGCTTGGGCAGGAAGGGGGTGAAAGTGCCCTGTATTGAGGTGGGTAATATATAAATGAAAAAAAAAATCACATGTATATAAGTATTCACAGCCTTTGCCATGACACTCAAAATTGAGCTCAGGTGAATCCTGTTTCCACTGATCATCCTTGAGATTTTTCTACAACTTGATTGGAGTCCACCTGTGGTAAATTCAGTTGATTGGACATGATTTGGAAAGGCACACACCGGTCTATATATGGTCCCACAGTGAACAGTGCATGTCAAAGCACAAACCAGGCCAGGATGTCCAAGGAATTGTCTGTAGACCGCCGAGACAGGATTGTATCGAGGCATAGATCTGGGGAAGGGTATAGAAAAATTTCTGCAGCATTGAAGGTCCCAATGAGCATAGTGGCCTCCATCAGCCGTAAAAAGAAGAAGTTTGGAACCACCAGGGCTCTTCCTAGAGCGGGCCACCCGGCTAAACTGGGCAATTGGGGGAGAAGAGCCTTAGTCAGGGAGGTGACCAAGAACCAGATGGTCACTCTGACAAAGCTCCATCATTTCTCTATGGAGATAGAAGAACCTTCTAGAGAACAACCATCTCTGCAGCACTCCACCAATCAGGCCTGTATGGTAGAGTGTCCAGATGGAAGCCACTCCTCAGTAAAAGGCACGACAACTCACCTGGAGTCTGCCAAAAGGCACCTGAAGGACTCTCAGACCATGAGAAACAAAATTCTCTGGTCTGATGAATCAAAGATTGAACTCTTTGGCCTGAATGGCATCATGTCTGGAAGAAACCAGGCACCGCTCATAACCTGGCCAATACCACCCCTACAGTGAAGCATGGTGGTGGCAGCATCATGCTGTGGGGATGTTTCTCATCAGCAGGAACTAGGAGGCTAGTCAGGATCGAGGGAAAGATGAATGCAGCTATTTACAGAGACATCCTTGATGAAAACCTGCTCCAGAGCACTCTGGACCTCAGACTGGGGAGAAGGTTCCTCTTCCAACAGGACAACGACCCTAAGCACACAGCCAAGATAACAAAGGAGTGGCTACAAGACAACTCAGTGAATGTCCTTAAGTGGCCCAGCCAGAGCCCAGACTTGAACCTGATTGAACATCTCTGGAAAGATCTGAAAATGGCTGTGCACTGACGCTCCCCGTCCAACTTGATGGAGCTTGAGAGGTCCTGCAAAGAAGAATAGGAAAAGCCAAAGCTTGTAGCACCATACTCAAAAAGACTGCATGCTGCTTTTTTTTCTGTTTTAAAGAACTGGAACGGAACGCAATGGTGTGAAATAGTGTTATCGCGTGACCCCGGAAGTGTGAGTTGTTTTTGCTGTATGCCGGCCGGCCAGGAATTTTACACGCTAAACGTTTCTATCTATGTAAGTGCAACCCTTTAATATTTAGAAAAGGCTACTGAAGGTTTTTTTTACACTATGTGTAGCTTTCTCTTTTATTCCTGTGTTGACTCCTTGAAGATGAAGTTGAGTTGACCAGCCTTAACCCCTGTCCTTGAAAAAACATCTTTGAGAAATACCTTGGCTGGGTTGTTCGGCCACAGGCTCAACTGACCTCTCTTTGATTAGAGGGTCCTAGGAAGTCGGTAAGCTTGCACTTGTTAGTAAGGTGGTGGTGTTATGGCTTGGAGGGTGCTTGGAGGGTGCAATGGTGGTGATGGAGCTTCACTGCTTTTGAATTATTTATAAAGGGAATACAACTTTGCACCCTTACTTTGAACAATCTTTATTTTCTGTATTTGAACTTTATTTTATAAAGTATCCCTAAATAGGGAAAATTTGTATGGACACTTGGATCACCAAAACATTTTTTAATATCACTGTTTTGTAGGGTGGCTCTTTTCGATATCTTGGTGCAGTTTAACATGTTCAAAAAACTGAAAAAAATGCCTTTGGTAGGAAAGTGGTTAAAGTGATTGTAAACGATCACCTTGTAAAACAATCCATTCAGGTTAAAATTGAAATGAAATGCAAAACATTTGTGTATAGATATAAAAAAAATATATAAATACCCTTTTTCCCTTTTTTTTATAATTGATCACATTCCCTCTGTTCTTAGCTGCATAAAAACTGTGTGGGGGGGGGGGGGGGGGGGGGCAAGCAACAGCACACTGAGCCTCCCAGTGAATGGCTGTGCAGCAAAGGGGGGTGTCAGGACAAGTCAGATCATTGGGAGAGAGCAGCATAGCTAGTTCTCCTGCCTAGCGTGGTCAGTTTTTAATAGGAAAGCAGAGGAACACCAGAGATTTCACATGAAGGAAGCAATACAAAGAGAACAGGAGACTTTTTTCATACAAGTACATTGTACAGCAGGCATATATCAGAAATATGAAATGCTGGGGTAACAAACACTTTAACCACCTCAATACTGGGCACTTAACGCCCTTCCTGCCCAGGCAATTTTTCCGCTTTCAGCGCTTTCACATTTTGAATGACAATTGCGTGGTCATGCTACACTATAACTATGAAATTTTTATCATTTTCTTTACACAAATAACGGAAAATTGTATCAAATACTTACCGTAATTTTCCTTTCCTGACACCAAACCATGGCAGCATAATAGTGATAGAGCTCCGCCTCTTGACCACTCCCTCAGGACCAGTGAATAGCATAAATTAAAGGCCTAGTTAGGCCCCACCCCATTCTTTGTAATTAGCTACATACCGAAAGGTACAAGGGTGGGACCATATGATAACATGGTTTGGCGTTAGGAAAGGAAAATTACACTAAGTGTTTGATACAAATTTCCGTTTTCCTGACACCAACATGGCAGCATACTAGTGATAAATAACTAGATGACAGGGTGGGATTTACTTGCCAAATCAATCCCTTAATTAGGATGGGACAGAAGACTGAATAGTCATTCCTCCAAAGTCCCCTGATGACAAGGCTCCCAGGTCTGCTTCATAATGATTGAGCAGGTATGCTGGGAGGACTATGATATCTCTCTACAAATGGATACCATAGATGCGCTCAAATGGGCTGCCATAAGGCTGCCACTCCGGTAGAGTGCGCCGCCACCACTGACGGACACTCATGACCCTTCACCCTATATGCACAACCAAGCCTGTTAGGGTCCAGGCAGTGAACTCTTTTCCTTGATGTTTTCCAGCTGGAACAACAATCAGCTTATTAGATGACCTGAGAGGAGCAAATGTGGACAGGTACTTGTTTAAAGTTATGAAAACATCCAGTTTGTGTGACTTTCCTGTGTGATGTTCTGGAAAGTTAGGTAATGCCCAGATTTCTGTTATAGATAGAGGGCTGTTGCTACCTTTGATACAAGATGATCTACAAAATAAATCGACTCTTATTGAAGCAAAAATAATATTTTTTTTTTTAAGCTCTAAGAGCTTGAATCTCAGACAACCTTCTGCTTAAAATTTTTGCAATAAATACTGCCTTGTAGGTAATGGCCCAAACCAAACACTGCTCTGTTGGAGCAAACGGTTGAACTGACAGGAGATCCAGCAACCCCAATAGATCCCACTGGGAAAGATTCTTTTCCTTAGTGACCGAATCCTTACTACTGCCTTCAAAAGTCATGCAGACCGAAGGATTCTTGGGCCATTTAAATTTGTTATTGCCGCCACACTTGCAAGCTCAATGATGATAGGCTAAGGCTCATGTCCATTCCTGCCTAGAGGAAGTATAGAACAGCAGTCACCGGAGGGGCAGTCAATGTCTCACCCTACCGAGAAAACGCAAACTTGTTCCAGATTTAGGCATAGATGTTGTAAGAAGAGTGCCTCCTAGCACTCAACAAAGTAGAGATCGCTCTGGAGCAACACGAGTTCCCCAGCCTCCCCTTTTAACATCCCTGCTGCAGCCCCGGTCAGTGTATGTGCGGAGGGGAATTGTCTTTTGTATCCAGAAGTGAATGGCCAGGGAAAACCGAGGCCCTGGTGGCCAATATGGAGTAGTGGCTATGATAACCGTGTTCTCCCTTGATAGCCTCAAAAGGAATCTCACTCAGAGACGTTGGGGAAAAATATATAGCTTAGATTGCTGCCCCAAGGAGAGACCAGAACGCCTGCCCCCTGCTCCTTGGGGTGCGGAAACAAGGTCAGACATACCCAAACTTTGTGATTACTGTGGGAAGCGAAGAGGTCTGTCTGTGGAAGGCCCCACCTGTGGGCCAGCTCGGAGAAGAACTGGGACATAGACCCACTTGTTGTTCTCTGGGAAGCGTGCACGATAGTTGGTCTGCCTGTGTGTTCAAAGAAAATCTGTTGGGAGGTAAACACCTTCCAGGATTGGCTGGTGACCTTCTGTCCCAGACGTTATGTCCCTTGATTCTATGTAGCAAGCCCAGGTTGCTCTTCTAGTGGCCGGACTAGCAACTAGGAGGGGGCTGCCTGGCCAGGGTAATTAAAGTGAGTTCAAAACAGAATCTTGTGCCCCCCTTATAAATAATAAAGCCATTTGGTGTTAGCTGCAAACACCTCCATGCAGTCTTTACTCACCAGCCTCTTGGGCATAGGCACTGCGCCACAGGCCCTGTAGAACTCTTGTTTAGGCACTGGCTCTGGGGAAGAGGAGCGAAGACATCTTCCTCTGAACTTTTCCCCTGAGTGGGAGCAGCACCCTGGCTATGCTCCTCTGAAGAACGTCCACCTTTCCCTGGCCACTGCCTTTGATTTTTGAGAGCGTGGGCGTGCGGGGCTGAAGCTGATCAAAGCAATCCGCATGATAGGGTACTCTTTTCCTGAAAACTTACCGCTACGGTTGTCCCCACTCTAAGTGTTGAGGGTCTTTGTATGAACGGTAACTGACTCATGATCTGTGGAGAAATGGGACGGCCAGCTGAGATGAGGATAGCTGAAGAAGCGACAGAGAAGGAGAAGGAGGTGTAGTTTATAGGAGAAAAGGATTCCCCTTTCCTTTTTATTAATTTATTTTTTAAAACATGTACCTGCACATCCATATATACATACATACATACATACATACAGTGCCTTGCAAAAGTATTCACTCCCTTGACATTTTTCGTGTTTTGTTGCCTCACAACCTGGAATTAACATGTATTGTTTGAGGATTTGCATCATTTAATTTACAGAACATGCCCACAAACAAAATAACAGAAAAATCAATGTGCATAACTATTCACCCCCCTAAAGTCAATACTTTGTAGAGCCACCTTTTGCGGCTAACACAGCTTTGGATAAGTCTCTATGAGCTTGCCACATCTTACCACTGGGATTTTTGTCCATTCCCCCTTGCAAAACTGCTCAAGCTCCTTCAAGTTGGATGGTTTGAGCTTGTGAACAGCAATCTTTAAGTCTGACCACAGATTTTCTATTGGATTGATGTCTGGGCTTTGACTAGGCCATTCCAACACGTTTACATGTTTCCCCCGTAAACCACTCAAGTGTTGCTTTAGCAGTGTGTTTGGGGTCATTGTCCTGCTGGAAGGTGAACCTCCATCCTAGCCTCAAATCACACACAGAGTGGTACAGGTTTTGCTCAAGAATATCCCTGTATTTAGCACCATCCACCTTTCCCTCAACTCTGACCAGTTTCCCATGATGCTGCCACCAACATGTTTTTGATGGTGTTCTTTGGGTGATGTGATGTATTGGGTTTGCACTAGATAGCGTTTTCTTTGATGGCCAAAAAGTTAAATTTTAGTCTCATCAATCCAGAGCACCTTCCTCCATACATTTTGGGAGTCTCCCACATGCCTTTTTGTAAACTCAAAATGTGCCATTTTGTTCTTTGCTTAAAGTAATGGCTTTCTTCTGGCCACTTTGCCATAAAGCTCAACTCTATGGAGCATACGGCATATTGTTGTCCTATGTACAGATACTTCAGTCTCTGCTGTGGAACTCTGCAGCTCCTCCAGAGTTCCCTTAGGTCTATGTGCAGCCTCTCTGATTAATGCCCTCCTTTCCCGGTCCGTGAGTTTTGATGTGCGTCCGTCTCTTGGCAGGTTTGCTGTTATGCCATGTTCTTTCCATTTGGTTATGATAGATTTGATGGTGCTCCTATGGATCATCAAAGATTTGGATATTTTTTGATAACCTAACTCTGACTTGTACTCCTCAACAACATTGTCCCTTACTTGTTTGGAGAGTTCCTTTGTCTTCATGGCAGTGTTTGGTTAGTGGTGTCTCTTGCTTAGGTGTTGCAGCCTCTGGGGCCTTTCAAAAAGGTGTGTATATCCAATGACAATTCATGTGACACTTAGATTGCACACAGGTGGACATCATTTCACTAATTATGTGACTTCTGAAGGTAACTGGTTGCACCAAAGCTTTTTATGGGCTTCATAACAAAAGGGGTGAATACATATGCACATGCCAATTATCATTTATTTCTGAAAAGTAGTTTTATGTATATATTTTTCTAATTTTACTTCACCAACTTAGACTATTGTGTTCTGATCCATCACATATAATTCAGAATAAAAAAACATTGAACTAAAGGCTGTAATGTAACAAAGTAGGTAAAAAGCTAAGGGGGTTAAATACATTTGCAAGGCAATGTACATATCCACACACACATATATATATACATACAGTATCTCACAGAAGTGAGTACACCCCTCACATTTTTGTGAATATTTTATTATACCTTTTCATGTGACAACACTGAAGAAATGACACTTTGCTACAACGAAAAGTAGTAAGTATACAGCTTGTATAACAGTGTAAATTTGCTGTCCCCTTAAAATAACTCAACACACAGCCATTAATGTCTAAACCGCTGGCAACAAAAGTGAGTACACCCCTAAGTTCAAATGCCCATATTGGGCCCAATTAGCCATTTCCCTCCCCGGTGTCATGTGGCTCGTTAGTGTTACAAGGTCTCAGGTGTGAATGGGGAGCAGGTGTGTTAAATTTGGTGTTATCGCTCTCACTCTCTCATACTGGTCACTGGAAGTTCAACATGGCCCCTTATGGCGAAGAACTCTCTGAGGATCTGAAACATAAAGATAGCCTAGGCTATAAGAACATTGCCAAGACCCTGAAACTAAGCTGCAGCACGGTGGCCAAGACCATACAGCGGTTTAACAAGACAGGTTTCACTCAGAACAGGCCTCGCCATGGTCGAGCAAAGAAGTTGAGTGCACATGCTCAAAGTCACATCCAGAGGTTGTCTTTGGGAAATAAACGTATGAGTGCTGCCAGCATTGCTGCAGAGGTTGAAGGGGTGGGGGGTCAGCCTGTCAGTGCTCAGACCATACGCTGCACACTGCATCAAATTGGTCTGCATTAATGTCGTCCCAGAAGGAAGCCTCTTCTAAAGATGATGCACAAGAAAGCCCGTAAAAAGTTTGCTGAAGACAAGCAGACTAAGGACATGGATTACTGGAACCATGTCCTGTGGTCTGATGAGACCAAGATAAACTTATTTGGTTCAGATGGTGTCAAGCGTGTGTGGCGGCAACCAGGTGAGGAGTACAAAGACAAGTGTGTCTTACAGTCAAGCATGGTTGTGGGAGTGTCATGGTCTGGGGCTGCATGAATGCTGCCAGCACTGGGGGAGCTACAGTTCATTGAGGGAACCATGAATGCCAACATGTACTGTGACATACTGAGAAGAGCTTTTCATCACAACTTGTTTTGTTTGTTTATCATGGCTACTGTGTAGTTTCACTATGTTACCTTAGATATCTATTGCTTGTTTTTATCAACTGTACTTTTCAATACTAATAAAATTATATATTTTTTTTATTATATATAAACGCCCTTTACTTTTTACATACCCCACCTGTTTGCCTTTGCAAGTGCCGGAAAAGTTCACCCAGGGGAACCCTTTGTTTTGTGTCTATAGATTATTGGACGTGGCACGGCTCTCCTTCCTAAACTAGTTGGTCACCCCCTTTTCTGACATAATGACGTAGAGCATGTTCCCCTCCCTTCGGAGACTGGGCTGCAGGGCAGTATTCCAACATGATAACGACCCCAAACACACCTCCAAGACGACCACTGCCTTGCTATAGAAGCTGAGGGTAAAGGTGAAGGACTGGCCAAGCAAGTCTCCAGACCTAAACCCTATTGAGCATCTGTGGGGCATCCTCAAATGGAAGGTGGAGGAACGCAAGGTCCCTAACATCCACCAGCTCCGTGATGTTGACATGGAGGAGTGGAAGAGGACTCCAGTGGCAACCTGTGAAGCTCTGGTGAACTCTATGTCCAAGAGGGTAAAGGCAGTGCTGGAAAATAATGGTGGCCACACAAAATATTGACACTTTGGGCCCAATATTGACATTTTCACTTAGGGGTGTACTCACTTTTGTTGCCAACGGTTTAGACATTAATGGCTGTGTGTTGAGTTATTTTGAGGGGACAGCAAATTTACAGTGTTATACAAGCTGTACACTCACTACTTTACATTGTAGCAAAGTGTCATTTCTTCAGTGTTGTCACATGAAAAGATAATATAATAAAATATTTACAAAAATATGAGGGGTGTACTCACTTTTGTGAGATACTGTATAAAAAGACACATACATATACACACGTATCTACGCATATACGTGCCATACCTGTAGCAGGCAGCAGGGGGCGCCAGAGGAAGTGTGTTTGTGCAGGGAACAGAAAAGGTTACAGGCTGAAGCCATGTTCAAGGGTCCTGCTATAACCCACCTACCAATTCCTTATGAAGCCATCAAACTGTCCCGGGAGAGAGAGAAAGTCTGTTTCAGGACTCTTGCCTGCGTTAATGGCAAATAGGCACAATTTGCCCTTATCCAAAATGGCGCTCGGGTACATGGCTGGCCAGCATGCATGCGCGAGTCGGCGTACTCCAACAACGTCATCGAGTGTGCCCCCTGGCCTAGAAAACGAGGCAGGCGGCCGCGCTCGCCCTAAAGGGATACCAAGCCACATCAGGCAGAAAGGAACAGAGTCCCGCTGGGCAGGGTAATTAAATGGGAATGAGCCACTCCTGGAGGAGAGAGAAAAAACTAATGGCAAAGGCAGGGAAAGATATAAAGGGAGACATAGGCAAAAGGTAAAGGCGATCCTGTATGGCATAAGGGCCAAGAGAGGGAAAGAAAGCATAGCTGGCCCCTCCATTTTCCACAAATGCTGTAGTCACCAATTTTTAAAGGCAGATTTCGTTCCTAAAGGAAACACTGCAGGCCCCAATAAGACCCACAGAAGGGGCTTCCAGGCTATTAGCGCATTTAGCAGCCCGAGTGCTGGGACTTCGCACTGGGAGAGGCTTGTACCCAGATGGATACTGCACTGAGGCAGAGGTGGGACATAGTACTGCTTACTCTTCACTGGTGCGTTGAGATAGGAGGAAAAAAATAAGAATGAGGTGGGGCCTAACTAGGCCTTTAATTTATGCTATTCACTGGTCCTGGGGAAGTGGTCAAGAGGCGGAGCTCTATCACTAGTATAGAAAAAAATATAGGGGGTTGCGCTAATACCTGTGTACCTCAATACAATATCTACAGTGAAAATAATGGAATCATGACTGTAAATAAACCAAAAAATATTGTGCAAACATTGAATGTGAAAAAATCCCATCAAGTGAAACCATCAAAAATGATATCTTAGTGAGTCCAAAACACCAACAAAACCCAACAAAAGTCCAAGTGATGATTGGTATTAATCCGTGACAACAAGGGAGGGTCCACCACCAGAAAATAGAAGGGGTAGCTCCTTACCAGATGGCCATGACCCCCCACTACAGAGGATCACAGCAAGCAGAAATCTTTACAGGCCAGAGTAAGGAACTGCCAACGATATCCACCAGAGGTCCTCTCAACATCAGTCACAGCAACGAACCCATGGCAGGGATCCCATAAAACACAGAGGGAGCTCACATAGTGTAAAACTGATAGATTTATTTAAATAAAACGAATAACAAAATGCACACTTACAAAGCGTGATGAAATAAACAGCCTTAAGTCCGGCTCCGTGGCCACCGGAGCTCGGACAAACCAGTTGCGTTGCTGTGACTGATGTTGAGAGGACCTCTGGTGGATATCGTTGGCAGTTCCTAACTCTGGCCTGTAAAGATTTCTGCTTGCTGTGATCCTCTGTAGTGGTCTGTTCTATTTTCTGGTGGTGGACGCTCCCTTGTTGTCACGGATTAATACCAATCATCACTTGGACTTTTGTTGGGTTTTGTTGGTGTTTTGGACTCACTAAGATATCATTTTTGATGGTTTCACTTGATGGGATTTTTTCACATTCAATGTTTGCACAATATTTTTTGGTTTATTTACAGTCATGATTCAATTATTGTCACTGTAGATATTGTATTGAGGTACACAGGTATTAGCGCAACCCCCTATATTTTTTTCTATGCTTATCCACAATTGATGTTTGTTGTGGGGATTGCAGCTTTTCACATTTATTGATTATTTTGGTTCATTAGCGCGGTTTCTCCCAATTTTCTCTATCACTAGTATGCTGCTATGTTGGCGTCAGGAAAGAGCTTTCTTTTGGTGGTATTTAATCACTGCTGGCTTTTTTACAAAAAAAAAGACAAAATTTTGGAAAAAAAATAGGATTTTTATAACAGCTTACCTGTAAAATCCTTTTCTTGGGGTACATCACGGGACACAGAGCCGTAGTAGTTACTATGTGGGTTATAGGCCAACTTCAGGTGATGGACACTGGCACACCCTAAGACAGGAAGTTCACTCCCTATATAACCCCTCCCACTACTGGGAGTTCCTCAGTATTTGTAGCAAAGCAATATACGTGTATTAGAAGAGGGGAGGGACCTCTGTGTCCCGTGATGTACTCCAAGAAAAGGATTTTACAGGTAAGCTGTTATAAAAATTCTATTTTCTTTATGGTACATCACAGGACACAGAGCCATAGTAGTTACTATGTGGGATGTCCCAGAGCAATGCAAACTGAAGGTAGGGAGACACAACAAAAGTAGGGCACCATGAGACTTGAGGACTTATACTGCCACCTGCAGCACACTACGCCCAAAGGCGATATCCTAATGCCTTCTTACATCCACCTGATAGAATCGGGTAAATGTATGGACTGAGGACCAAGCTGCGGCCCTACAGACTTGAGCCATGGAAGCTTGGTGATGCACTGCCCACAAAGCACTAACAGCCCTAGTGGATTGCGCTTTGATTTGAGAGGGAGGAATCCTCCTCTTCAAACTATAAGCTTGAACAATTACTTGCAGAATCCATTTAGAAATAGTAGATTTCGATGCCGCCTGTCCTTTTATAGGACCTTCAGGCAACACAAACAAAACATCAGTTTTGCGGATCTGAGCAGTCACCTTCAAGTAGACTTTGACTGCTCTCACCACATCAAGAGAATGTAGTGACTTCTCTCCTGTAGAGCAGGGTTCTGGAAAAAATGAAGGTAGAACATTATCCTGGTTTAGATGAAAACCTGACACTACCTTCGGTAGAAAGTTAGGATGAGGACGCAATACCACCTTATCCTTGTGAATAATTAAATATGTCTCTTTACAAGAAGGAGCAGCCAACTCTGATACCCTTCTTGCAGAAGATATGGCTACCAGAAAAATTTGTTTCCGTGTCAAAAGAACCAAGGGAATATGCCGTATCGGCTCAAAAGGCTGTTTCTGCAATGCTGACAGAACTAAATTCAAGTCCCAAGGGTTCAGGGGTGACCTAACCGGAGGATTAAACTGCGTTACCCCCTGAATAAAGCTACGAACCAAAGAATGCGAAGCAAGTGGTCGTTGGAATAATACCAATAAGGCTGTGACCTGGCCTTTGATAGTACTCAAGGCCAGCTTCATTTCTAACCCCATCTGCAGAAAGGCAAGGATTCTACCTATGACATCCTTCCTGGGGTGCCAACCCCTGGATTCACACCAGGAGACATATGCCTTCCAGACTCTATAATATATGATTCTGGAGGCCCGTTTCCTTGCATTAATCAAGGTAGATACCACTGAACCTGATAGCCCACGCTTCAGAATATGGGTCTCAATAGCCAAATCGTTAAATTTAGCGTTTGTAAGATAGGATGGAATACCGGACCCTGCGAGAGAGGGTCTGGACGCAGTGGAGGAATTATCAGGGTCGCACCAGTCGCATTTGCGACTGGGCCCCTGAGTTCTGCCACTGTGGGGGGGCCCGCCGCCACCCGGGAGATAGTCATTCACCTGGAGTCCCGATCGTCCCGCCCATCCTCTCCTGCTGCTCCGCCCATCCTCCCCGCCCATCCTCTGCTTACTCACGGGGACAGTCCCCGCCCGCTTCGCCCATCCTCTCCGCCCGCACAGTCCCCGCCCATCGTCTCTATCCCCGCCGATCAGCCCATCTTCTCCGCCCGCACAGTCCCCACCCATCTGTCTCTATCCCCGCCCGCTCCGCCCATCTTCTCCGCCCGCACAGTCCCCACCCATCTGTCTCTATCCCCGCCCGCTCCGCCCATCTTCTCCGGCTCTGCCTTCACTTAAGTCCCCGCCCATCTTCTCTGTTACACCTGCACTCACGGGCACAGTCCCCGCCCGCTCCACCTTCACTCACAGGCCCCGCCCATCCTCTCTGCTCGCCCAAGCAAGACGGAGCAAGGAGGGGGACCAAGTGATCTGCAAGTGAGTGGCACCCATCCTTCAATATCAACACTGCCACTGATCCCCCCCACACCACTGCCACTGATCCCCCCCACACCACCACTACTGCCACTCATCCCCCCCACACCACCACTACGGCCACTCATCCCCCCCCCACACCACCACTACGGCCACTCATCCCCCCCCCACACCACCACTACTGCCACTCATCCCCCCACACCACCACTACTGCCACTGATCCCCCCCACACCACCACTACTGCCACTGATCCCCCCCACACCACCACTACTGCCACTGATCCCCCCACACCACCACTACTGCCACTGATCCCCCCCACACCACCACTAGTCCCCCCCACACCACCACTACTGCCACTGACCCCCCCCCACACCACCACTACTGCCACTGTTCCCCCCCCACACCACCACTACTGCCACTGATCCCCCCACACCACCACTACTGCCACTGATCCCCCCACACCACCACTACTGCCACTCATCCCCCCCTACACCACCACTACTGCCACTCATCCCCCCCTACACCACCACTACTGCCACTGATCCCCCCCCACACCACCACTACTGCCACTCATCCCCCCACACCACCACTATTGCCACTCATCCCCCCCACACCACCACTACTGCCACTCATCCCCCCCACACCACCACTACTGCCACTCATCCCCCCCATACCACCACTACTGCCACTCATCCCCCCCACACCACCACTACTGCCACTCATCCCCCACACCACCACTACTGCCACTGATCCCCCCCATACCACCACTACTGCCACTGATCCCCCCACACCACCACTACTGCCACTGATCCCCCCACACCACCACTACTACCACTGATCCCCCCACACCACCACTACTGCCACTGATCCCCCCACACCACCATTACTGCCACTGATCCCCCCCCACCACCACTACTGCCACTGATCCCCTCCACACCACCACTACTGCTACTGATCCAACCCACACCACCACTACTGCCACTCATCCCCCCCACACCACCACTACTGCCACTCATCCCCCCCACACCCGCACTACTGCCACTCATCCCCTCACACCACCACTACTGCCACTCATCCCCCACACCACCACTACTGCCACTGATCCCCCCCCACACCACCACTACTGCCACTGATCCCCCCCACACCACCACTACTGCCACTGATCCCCCCTACACCACCACTACTGCCACTGATCCCCCCCACACCACCACTACTGCCACCGATCCCCCCACACCACCACTACTGCCACTGATCCCCCCCACACCACCACTACTGCCACTGATACCCCCCACACCACCACTACTGCCACTCATCCCATCCCCCTCCAACCATCACCCTTGCCACTGATCCCCTCCACACCACCACTACTGCTACTGATCCCCCCCACACCACCACTACTGCCACTCATCCCTCCACACCACCACTACTGCCACTCATCCCCCCCACACCACCACTACTGCCACTCATCCCCCCCACACCACCACTACTGCCACTCATCCCCCCCACACCCCCACTACTGCCACTCATCCCCCCCACACCCCCACTACTGCCACTCATCCCCCCACACCACCACTACTACCACTCATCCCCCCACACCACCACTACTGCCCCTGATCCCCCCCACACCACCACTACTGCCACTAATCCCCCCCACACCACCACTACTGCCACTGATCCCCCCTACACCACCACTACTGCCACTGATCCCCCCTACACCACCACTACTGCCACTGATCCCCCCCACACCACCACTACTGCCACCGATCCCCCCACACCACCACTACTGCCACTGATCCCCCCCACACCACCACTACTGCCACTGATCCCCCCCACATCACCACTACTGCCACTGATACCCCCCACACCACCACTACTGCCACTCATGCCATCCCCCTCCAACCATCACCCTTGCCACTGATCCCACCCCCACCACCTCTGCGACTCATCCCATTCAACCCTCCTACCACTGATCTCACCCCCTCAAACCACAACCCTTGCCACTGATCCCATCCCCCCTCATCGCTGCCACTCATCCCATCCCTCCACCTCCACCGCTGCCACTGATCCCATCCCCCCCACCATTGCCACTCATCCTATCTCTCCCTCACCACTGCCACTCATCCCATCCCCCGCCACTGATCCTATCCCTCCCCAACCACCACTGTTGCCACTCATCCCAGGGGCGTAACTACAGGGGTAACAATTGCAATAGTGCACATGTTGCCCCTGAACACCCGGATGTGGGGGGGGGCATTTAGTACAAAAAATCCCCTCAATTTTTCTCCTACAGCCAATAAAAGTCTGCTTCTCCTCCTCTCTCTCTGATAGGCATTAAGTGGTTGCAGGAGGAAAATGGGGGGATGTGTTCCCCCTCCTATCCAGGTCCTGCTGCCCCCGCGATCAGTGGAAAGGGCCCTGGCTGGAGGTCAGGGGGGCCCTCCATGGTTTCTTGCACCAGGGCCCTGAAGGTTCTAGTTACGCCACTGTCTGGACGTAGTGGTAGGGTCCATGAGTCCCCTACCACCATCCTTATGATCTCTGCATACCAGGATCCTCTGGGCCACGCTGGGGCCACAAGAATCACTGACTTCCCTTCCTGCTTGATCCTGCGAAGAAGTCGTGAAAGCAGCAGAATAGGAGGGAATGCAAAAATCAGTGAGAACTGATTCCACGGGAACACCAAGGCATCTGTTCAACACGCTAGGGGATCCCTTGTTCTTGACACAAAGTTATCGATCTTTTTGTTGAACCTGGACGCAAACAGATCTACGTCTGGTATCCCCATCTTTGGCATATTGTCAGGAAGATATCGGGGTGAAGGGACCATTCTCCCGGGAACAACTGCTGGCCACTCAAATAGTCCGCCTGCCAATTTTCTATTCCTGGAATGAAGACTGCCGATAGGTAAGGTACATTGTTTTCTGCCCAAGTTAGTATATAATTCACCTCTCTCTGGCCCGCACGACTTCTCGTGCCCCCCTACTGCTGTGGCATTTTCGGATTGGATCCTGACAGGACAATTCCATAACCTGAATGTTCAGCCCTCAGGGCTAAGCGCGCTGCCCGAATCTCTAGAATGTTGATGATCAGGGTCATTTCTGATCTGGACCATTTCTAAACACTTGAGGTGCAGTAGCTAGACCGAAAGGCAGAGCTACAAACTGAAAATGAAGATTTTCTACCTTGAAACATAGATATTTCTGGTGAGCGGGAAAAATAGGCACATGGAGGTATGCATCCTTGAGGTCGATTGATGCCAGAAGTTCTCCACCTTGTAGGATGGAGACTACTGATTGCATTGACTCCATGCGAAAAGAGCATGAACTGATGAAGAATTTTTTTTTTTAATTTGGGGGATATTTATTAGGGGTGCAACGGATCAAAAAACTCACGGTTCGGATCGTTCCTCGGATCAGGAGTCACGGTTCGGATCATTTTCGGATCAACAAAAAAAAAATCTCCCCCACTGTAATATCCACAATCTCCCTATTGACAGGGTGTGGCAGAGTATTGCAGGGTATTGGCGGGTATATTGGCAGGGTATTGGCGGGAATATTGGCAGGGTATTGGCAGACTATTGGCAGGGTATTGGCAGGGTATTGGCAGGGTATTGGCAGACTATTGGCAGGGTATGGCAGACTATTGGCAGGGTATGGCAGAATATTGCAGAGTATTGGCAGGGTATGGAAGAGTATTGGCAGGGCATTGCAGAGTATTGGCAAGGCATTGCAGAGTATTGGCAGGGCATAGCAGCAGGGTATTGCAGAGTATTGGCAGGGCATTGCAGAGTATTGGCAGGGCATTGCAGAGTATTGGCAGGGCATTGCAGAGTATTGGCAGGGCATTGCAGAGTATTGGCAGGGCATTGCAGAGTATTGGCAGGGCATTGCAGAGTATTGGCACTGCTGCCATCCGATCTCTCCCCTCCACTGTACAGATCAGTACACAGAGGGGAGAGAGGAACCGACGTAATGAGATGACGCCGGTTTGTTACAAGTGATCGCTCCGTCATTTGACGGAGCGATCACGTGCTAAACGGCCGCCGGGTGTACCAATATGGCCACCGCCGAGGCCACAGAGCGCTCCGCGGATCGTGGGTGTCCCGTACGGATCAACCTCTGCGGATCGGATTACGGATCGATGACGATCCGTTGCACCCCTAATATTTATTATAGCAAAAGTAAAAAAATATTTTTTTTTTTTTTTCAAAATTGTCGCTTTATTTGTTTATAGCACAAAAAATAAAAACCGCAGAGATTATCAAATACCACCCAAAGAAAGCTCTATCTGTGGGAAAAAAAGGACGCAAATTTCGTTTGGGTACAGCATTGCATGACCGCGCAATTGTCAGTTAAAGCAACGCAGTGCCAAATTGTTAAAAGAGCTCTGGATGGGAAGGGGGTAAAATCTTCCGGGGCTGAAGTGGTTAAAGCAGAACCACACTATATTTAAGCACCACTTGTTTTTAATTCATTAAAACTGTTCCAGGAGTTTAAATGGAGTTGTAGAAAACTGTATTTTATCAGAAGAGAGTCCCAGGCATGCAGATCTTTCAGGCAGCCCCCAGTATAAGAGCACTACACATTTGTAAACAGCTCTTCTCTTAACACACACAAGCCTCCCTGTCTCTCTGAGCTTAGGATTCAGGCCTCATGCACACTGGACTTTTTACAGCTGCTGTTTTTTGGCTTTGGACGTTTTTTTCTACAGTCAATAAACTCCCCATCATGTTATCCTATGTGTCCATGCACACATAGGCTGTTATTAGCAGTTTTTGGCTGGGGCGTTTTTTTGGCTTTGAAAGAACCCAAAACTAGTGGGTTCTGAGCGGAGATTTTCAGCTGTTTCAGCTGTAAAAATGCTCTAACGTCAAAAAATGCTGATAAACACAGATAAACGCTCAAAAACACAGCTCACTAGCGTTTAACATTTTTGATCCATTGAAAAAAAAAAAAAAACGAAAAAAAAGCTAAAGGAAAAACGCTAAAAAACGCTATTGTAAAAACGTTAAAAAACTTTGAAAAACTCACTGCAAAACTACTGGCGTTTTTTTGGAACGTTATTTTAATGTCCAGTGTGCATGAGGCCTAATCAGCAGGGCTGTATTTTTGAAACTGGCAGCAGATGACCCCTTTGGTAGCAGGAAGATTACCCGCGGTACCTGCTTCCTGGACTATGTGAAACCACTAATGCCTGGTACACGCGTTGAGATGATGATCATCCATTTTTTTTCCCCCGCATGCTAGTCTCATATCGAAAAAGAAGAGTTTACAAAAGTGCCGAAAATTCACATACGACATTGTAAAAAAATTGGAAGTGATGTATTGTGTTGTAATGTACTTGTATTGTGTTTTCAAACAACTGTACTAATTAAACAAAAATCATACGATCTGGTATCATACGAGAATAAATTTTGTGCTTGTCACATTGGATAAAATCGGATCAACCGTCGTGATCGGATCTCGAAAGTTGTGTACAAACGATCAAATTACCAAATGAAAACAGTATTTTTCGTAGGATTTTCTGATCGTGTGTACAGGCCATAAGGGACAACTGTTGAAGGAGGATCACTCTAGGCACTGACCAATTCTCCATCTGGGCTGAGCTTACAAAACATGTGTTTGCCTATTCTGTAAAAAGATGGGAAAAAACATCCAGAGAGCGCAATTCTTGGAGTGCAGTGAAGGGAGAACAGTGGATCGTTTTTTGGCATAGTTTTCACTGACACACTGGGTGGACATTGGAAGCTTTAAGACCCCTTACACACCGAGGGCGTTTTGCAGGCGCTATGGCGTTAAAAATAGCGCCTGCAATCCACCCTCAAACAGCTGCTCCATTGTCTCCAGTGTGAAAGCCCGGGGGCTTTCACACTGGAGCGGTGCGCTGGCAGGACGTCAGGAAAAGTCCTGCCAGCAGTTTCTTTGGAGCGGTGAAGGAGCGGTGTCTTTACCGCTCCTCCACCACTGCTCCCCATTGAAATCAATGGGGCAGCGCTGCGATACCGCTGGCAAAATAACGCTCCGGCTGCGTTTTGCGGGCAGATTTAACCCCTTTTTGGCTGCTAGCGGGGGGTTAAAACCGCCCCCCGCTAGCAGCCAAATAGCGCCGCTTAAATGACGGTAAGCAACGCTAAAAATATCGCTGCTTTACCGCCGACGCCCCCCGCGGCTCGGTGTGAAAGCCCTCTAAACAGTATATTGTCCCACATAACTTCTGGCTTGGACACTGATTTGTAGTTTGTGTGCTTTTATGGACATAAAATCTCAGCATTTATTTTTGGATTTATTCATTGACTAATGATTTTATATTAACAGTTTTATGTTATTTTATAGTGGTAGTCATTTTTTTTATTTTAGTGCTCTGCTGATCGGGGGATTTGGGGTCTCCATTATCATCACATTTTTTTTACAGTTTTGAGGGTTTTTTTTCTATCATACAGAGACTGTTATAATAAAAAGAGCAAAATATTTTTTTTTACTCTTTTTTTTTTTGTGCGTGTGTATTTTTTGTCAATGCATTAAAGCAGAGTTCCACTAGTTTTTCTGTTTATTAAAAGTCAGCAGCTACAAAAAGTGTCGCGCTGCGCCTCCTCAATGAATGGGCAATCTGCTGGGACCTGTGACGTGTCCCAGAAGATTGCAGGGAGGAAGGGGGAGAGAAGGCGTCACCTAGGCAGCCCGAGCGGAAGTGGGGTACCTATCAAAACTAGCAACCCACTCCCCCCACAAAAAATGACATGCCAAATGTGGCATGTAAGGGGGCGAGGAGTCCTTAAAGCGGAACATTCACTTTTGGGTGTGAACTCCACTTTAAGTCACTGTAACAAAGTACAGAAGGGTACAGAAGGTAAATTTTCGGGTGTCAGATTTTCATATGGTCAGTACACAAATCTGTCACACCAAAGTACAAACACGCATGCTCGGAAAGGGTGGCGCTCAAGAGCTGAAATTCCTCGTAGTATGTTACTACGTTTGTGTTTGTTGCACGACAATTGTGTAACATTAGTATGCAAGACAAGATCCTGGCACGCACCCTTAAGACAAAAATCAGACGGTCTGTTGGCCAACAATCGTACCACGAGTACGAGGCTTTAGATGTGGTGGCTACATTCGTTTTCTTTTTGGGGGGCTTTTTTCCCCGTTATTTTCCTCTGGTGATTTGGCAAGTAAAGCTGGTTTATAGCAGTTAAAAGTATTTTTTTTTTAATTTTGGAGAGAGCAAGGGAGGGTTATAATCCCTGTCAGATTTTTTTTTTCCATCATCTGTTTCCCATTGCAGAGACTTACCTTCACTTCCTGTCCCATAGACAAACAGGAAGTGGGAAGAAATTCCTGCAAATTAAAGGAATTCCTTGAGGACCCCCCGAACTAGTGTCCCCATTGGAAGATTACCCCTCTATTACTTTCCTAGGGACAACCCAAAAATTGGGATTTTCTTTTACTTTCACTTTCAATGATAGTGGTAAACAACAAAGTGAGAGAGTGAATCTCATTAATGGGGGCACAGACTAGGGTTGCCACCTTATCCCTTCAAAACCGAACACATATTTATTACACAGGCTCTGTTGCTGATTAAGTTGGTATCTTATCTGCATTAAATTAGCCTCAGAACCTGTGTAATTCATGTGTTTGGGTTTAAAGGGATGAGGACAGCTATCAAAGTCATGCACTTTGTGCTGTTTACAGACTCCAGCGCCAGCAAACATTCTCCCCTTTATTATATCGTCATCTCTATTTCCTGTAACATATTTATTAAATAATCAGCCCTGCAGTCTATGGAAACTCCAATATAATAATGTAAGATCCGCACACATAGACTGTACAAGCACACACACATAACCTGGCTGAGCTTACTGTCTCCGCAGCTACTTCCGGGGGGGGGGGAAGGGGCGGAGACAGAGAGCTATGACATAAGGCATCCCTGACATCCCTTCAGCTGTGCAGGCTCCTTCCTTGGCTGAGTGCTGGAAGGAAGAGAGAGCAAGACCCAAACCCCCATGCAAGTCCTCCCACAAAACATTTACTACTTACTAACTTACTAGTGAACACTACCTATAACCCTGGATTGTGCGAACAGGAAGAAAACAAATGTAGTTAGTAGAACAAAAATGTGCAAACATAGGGAGGAATTAATAAAGTTTGGCACACCAATAAGGAGAAAATGTTTTGAAACAAATATATCTTTATTGTTTATAACAAAGAAACACTAGAGCGATACCCTCCCATCAATGCTTATTTTACATTTTATGTGCTAAACCAGGGGTCCTCAAACTTTTTAGACAGGGGGCCAGTTCACGGTCCCTCAGACTGTTGGGGGGCCGCACTATAGTTTAAAAAAAAATATGAACTAATTCCTAAATTCCTATGCACACATCTTTTTTGTAGTGCAAAAGAATAAAAGAATCAATAATAAATAATAATATATATAGGGGATGGACAGGGGGACAGAGGGATGGACAGAGGGGTGGACAGGGGGACAGTGGAGTGGACAGGGGGACAGTGGGGTGGACAGAGGGATGGACAGGGGGACAGAGGGGGGGACAGTGGGATGGACAGGGGGACAGTGGGATGGACAGGAAGACAGTGGGATGGACAGGGGGACAGTGGGGTGGACAGGGGGAGACAGGGGGACAGTGGGGTGGACAGGGGGACAGTGGGGTGGACAGGGGGACAGTGGGATGGACAGGGGGACAGTGGGGTGGACAGGGGGACAGAGGGGTGGACAGTGGAGGGGACAGTGGGATGGACAGGGGGACAGAGGGATGGACAGGGGGACAGGGACAGAGGGATGGACAGTGGGATGGACAGGGGGACAGAGGGGTGGACAGGGGGGTGGACAGTGGGGTGGACAGGGGGACAGAGGGGTGGACAGAGGGGTGGACAGGGGGACAGAGGGGTGGACAGGGGGGTGGACAGGGGGACAGTGGGGTGGACAGGGGGACAGTGGGGTGGACAGAGGGGGGACAGGGGGACAGTGGGGTGGACAGGGGGACAGTGGGGTGGACAGAGGGACAGTGGGGTGGACAGAGGGGGGACAGGGGGACAGTGGGGTGGATAGAGGGGGGGACAGTGGGGTGGACAGGGGGACAGAGGGGTGGACAGGGGGACAGTGGGGTGGACAGGGGGACAGAGGGGTGGACAGGGGGGTGGACAGGGGGACAGTGGGGTGGACAGGGGGACAGTGGGGTGGACAGAGGGGGGGGACAGGGGGACAGTGGGATTGACAGGGGGGTGGACAGGGGGACAGAGGGACAGTGGGGTGGACAGGGGGACAGAGGGGTGGACAGGGGGACAGAGGGGTGGACAGGGGGACAGAGGGGTGGACAGGGGGACAGTGGGGTGGACAGGGGGACAGAGGGGTGGACAGGGGGACAGTGGGGTGGACAGGGAGACAGAGGGGGGGACAGGGGAACAGTGGGGTGGACAGAGGGGGGGACAGGGGGACAGTGGGGGGGACAGGGGGACAGTGGGGGGGACAGGGGGACAGAGGGGTGGACAGGGGGACAGTGGGGTGGACAGGGGGAGACAGGGGGACAGTGGGGTGGACAGGGGGACAGTGGGGTGGACAGGGGGACAGTGGGGTGGACAGGGGGAGACAGGGGGACAGTGGGGTGGACATGGGGACAGTGGGGGGGACAGGGGGACAGTGGGGTGGACAGGGGGACAGTGGGGGGGACAGGGGGACAGTGGGAGACAGGGGGACAGTGGGATGGACAGGGGGACAGTGGGGTGGACAGGGGGACAGTGGGGTGGACAGGGGGACAGTGGGGTGGACAGGGGGACAGAGGGGTGAAAGGAGGGGGGGACAGTGGGGTGGACAGGGGGACAGAGGAGGGGACAGAGGGGTGGACAGAGGGGTGGACAGGGGGACAGAGGGGTGGACAGGGGGACAGTGGGGTGGACAGGGGGACAGTGGGGTGGACAGGGGGACAGTGGGGTGGACAGGGGGACAGAGGGTAGACAGAGGGGGGACAGGGGGACAGTGGGGTGGACAGTGAGGGGACAGGGGGACAGTGGGGTGGACAGAGGGGGGACAGGGGGACAGTGGGGTGGACAGGGGGGTGGATAGAGGGGGGGACAGTGGGGTGGACAGGGGGACAGAGGGGTGGACAGGGGGACAGTGGGGTGGACAGTGGGGTGGACAGGGGGACAGAGGGGTGGACAGGGGGACAGTGGGGTGGGCAGGGGGACAGTGGGGTGGACAGGGGGACAGTGGGGTGGACAGAGGGGGGGACAGGGGGACAGTGGGATGGACAGGGGGGTGGACAGAGGGACAGTGGGGTGGACAGGGGGACAGAGGGGTGGACAGGGGGACAGAGGGGTGGACAGGGGGACAGAGGGGTGGACAGGGGGACAGAGGGACAGTGGGGTGGACAGGGGGAGACAGGGGGACAGTGGGGTGGACAGGGGGACAGTGGGGTGGACAGGGGGAGACAGGGGGACAGTGGGGTGGACAGGGGGAGACAGGGGGTGGACAGGGGGAGACAGGGGGACAGTGGGGGGGACAGGGGGAGACAGGGGGACAGTGGGGTGGACAGGGGGACAGTGGGGTGGACAGGGGGACAGTGGGGTGGACAGGGGGAGACAGGGGGACAGTGGGGTGGACAGGGGGACAGTGGGGTGGACAGGGGGACAGTGGGGTGGACAGGGGGAGACAGGGGGACAGTGGGGTGGACAGGGGGACAGTGGGGTGGACAGGGGGACAGTGGGGTGGACAGGGGGAGACAGGGGGACAGTGGGGTGGACAGGGGGAGACAGGGGGACAGTGGGGTGGACAGGGGGACAGTGGGGTGGACAGGGGGAGACAGGGGGACAGTGGGGTGGACAGGGGGACAGACAGGGGGACAGTGGGGTGGACAGGGGGAGACAGGGGGACAGTGGGGTGGACAGGGGGAGACAGGGGGACAGTGGGGTGGACAGGGGGAGACAGGGGGACAGTGGGGTGGACAGGGGGACAGTGGGGTGGACAGGGGGACAGTGGGGTAGACAGGGGGGTGGACAGTGGGGTGGACAGGGGGACAGTGGGGGGGACAGTGGGACAGTGGGGTCCTCACTTGTTAGTAAGCTGTTGCTTGAAGCCTCCGCTCGCGCTGTCACTCTTCGCGCCTCCTGTCTCCGTGCGGGACTGTGCTGGGAACTACACTTCCCAGCATGCAGCACGGCACACGGAGCCCTCCATTACTGGGGTGGGGGAGGCGGCTTGAGCGGAGCGGAGCGGATATGCTCCCTGCCGAAGCCGAGCCGACCTGGCCCCGGCCCGAGCCTGGATTGTCAGGAATCCGGCCCTGGGTGGATTGGGCCGGATAAATGTCCTCGGCGGGCCGCATGTGGCCCGCGGGCCGTAGTTTTAGGACCCCTGTGCTAAACAAATAAAAGTGTTGCACGACAACCCATTATGTTGCATAATAGCAGTGCACTGTCCATTCATACACGTCCACCTCCTCCCCCTCCTACAGTGCAATCCTCACTATCTATGCATACACATCAACCTCTCCTCCCCCGTCTGCACTCTGTACATTACACACTCCTGAACCCTCCATCCTGTACATTACACACTCCTGAACCCTCCATCCTGTACATTACACACTCCTGAACCCTCCATCCTGTACATTACATATGCCTGAACCCTCCATCCTGTATATTACACATTCCTGAACCCTGCATCCTGTACATTACACACGCCTGAAACCTGCACATTACACACGCCTGATCCCTGCTTCCAGTACATACACACTCCTGCACCCTGTACATTGCACACGCCTGACCCCTGCATCCAGTACATTCCACACTCCTGAACCCTGTATCCAGTACATTACACATTCCTGAACCCTGCATCCAGTACATTACACACTCCTGAACCCTGCACCTTGTACATTACACATTACACACGCCTGACCCATGAATCCAGTACTTACACACTCCTGCACCCTGTACATTACACACGCCTGATCACTGCATCCAGTACATTACATAATCCTGAACCCTGCACATTCCACACTCCTGAACCCTGCATCCCGTACATTACATACGCCGGAACCCTGCATCCAATACATACACACTCCTGCACCCTGTACATTACACATGCCTGACTCCTGCAACCAGTACATTACACACTCCTGAATCCTGTACATTACACACCCCGGACCCCTGTACACTACACACGCCTGAACCCTGCATCCAGTACATTACACACTCCTGAACTCTGCACATTCCACACTCCTGAATACCGCACATTCCACACTCCTGAACCCTGCATCCAGTACATTACACATGCCTGAACCCTGCATCCTATACATTACACATGCCTGACCCCTGCATTCAGTACATACACACTCCTGAACCCTGCACCCTGTACATTACACACGCCTGAACCCTGAATCCAGTACATTACACACTCCTGAACTATGCATCCAGTACATTACACACTCCTGACCCCTGCACCCAGTACATTACCTGAACCCTGCACCCTGTACATTACACACTCCTGAACCCTGCATCCAGTACATTGCACACTCCTGAACTATGCACCCTGTGTATTACACACTCTTGAACCCTCTACCCTGTAAATTACACACTCCTGAACCCTGCACCCTGTACATTACACACTCCTGAACCCCGCATCCAGTACATTACACACTCCTGAACCCTGCACTCTGTACATTACACTCCTGAATCCTGTACATTACACACTCCTGAACCCTGCACTCTGTACATTACACACTTCTGAACCCTGTATCCAGTACATTACACACTTCTGAACCCCGCATCCAGTACATTACACACTCCTGAACCCTGCACTCTGTACATTACACTCCTGAACCCTGCATCCAGTACATTACACACTCCTGACCCCTGCACTCTGTACATTATAAACTTCTGAACCCTGCATCCAGTACATTACACACTCCTGAACCCTGGACTCTGTACATTACACACTCCTGAACCCTGCACCTTGTACTTTACACACTCCTGAACCCTGCACCCTGTACATTACACACTCTTGAACCCTGCATCCAGTACATTACACTCTCCCAAACCCTGGACTCTGTACATTACACACTCCTGAACTCTGCACTTTGTACATTACACATGCCTGAACCCTGCATCCAGTACATTACACATTCCTGAACCCTGCATTTTGTACATTATACTCTCCTGAACCCTGCATTTCGTACATTGCACACACCTGAACCTTGCACCCTGTACATTACACACACCTGAACCCTGCACCCTGTACATTACACATGGCTGAACCCTGCACATTACACACCCCTGAACCCTGCATCCAGTACATTACATACTCCTGAACCCTGCACATTACACACTCTTGAAACCTGCATCCAGTAGATTACAGTCTCCTGAGCCCTGCACACTGTACATTACACACTCCTGAACCCTGCATCCAGTACATTACACACTCCTGAACCCTGCATCCAGTACATTACACACTCCTGAACCCTGCATCCAGTACATTACACACTCTTGAACCCTGCATCCAGTACATTACACACTCCTGAACCCTGCATCCAGTACATTACACACTCCTGAACCCTGCATTCTGTACATTACACACTCCTGAACCCTGCGCCCTGTACATTACACACTCCTGAACACTGCACCCTGTACATTACACATGCCTGAACATTGCACCCTGTACATTACACACTCCTGACACTATGTACACTCCATGATGCAAATCTCCTGTTTCACCACATCCCAAAGGTCCTTTATTGGATTGAGATCTGATGACTGTGGAGGCCATTGGAGTACAGTGACCTCATTGTCATGTTCAAGAAACCAGTGGTGAGATGATTTGAGCTTTGTGACATGGTGCATTATTCTGCTGGAAGTTGCCATCAGAAGATGGCTACACTGTAGTCATAAAGGGATGGACATGGTCAGCAACAATACTCAGGTAGGCTGTGGCATTTCAACGATGCTCAATTGATATTAAGGGGCCCAAAGTATGTACAAGAAAATTTCCCCCACACCATTACACCCCCACCAGCCTGAACCGATGATACAAGCCAGGATGGATCCATGCTTTTATGTTGTTTACACCAAATTCTGACCCTACCATCTGAATGTCGTAGCTGAAAATCGAGACTCGGCAGACCAGGCAATGTTTTTCCAATCTTCTATTGTCCAATTTTCCCAGTAGATCAGCAGTTTTTGAAATAATCAGACCAGCCCATCTGGCACCAACAACCATGCCACATTCAAAGTCACTTAAATCCCTTTTCTTCCCCATTCTGATGCTCGGTTTGAACTTCAGCAAGTCGTCTTCACCATGTCTAGATACCCAAATGCATTGAGTTACTGCCATGTGATTAGCACTTTGTGTTACCAAGCAATTGAACCCAATAACCCAAAGGTGTACCAATAAAGTGGTCAGTGAAAGTACATGAGACCGGGTTCACACCGGTACTACAAACACTCCGACATTGGGAGCTCATGTCGCATGACGTGTGAAAATCAATGTTTCCCTTTCGGAGCCATCTTAACTGGTCCGACTCAAGTCGGTCCGACTTTGAAAATGCTCCCTGCACTACTTTGGTTCAACTTTGATCCTGTGAAATATATTACTAAAGGGCTGATAGGAGTATAACAAACAACCTAAAAACTATAAATAATGTGACTAATTATATTAATGAAAAACAGCTGCAGCTATTTAAAATGTGTTCTGGTACCACATATATAATTGAATAACAAAAAAATAATAGTGCGCTAAATTTCAAATATAAGCTTTAAAATTAACTCCAGTGAGTATGTGACAAAACGTGATCTTAAAGCGGAGTTCTGCTAAAAAAAATAAATTTAGTCAGCAGCTACAAATACTGCATTAATAATCAGACACTTACCTGTCCCAGGGTCCAGCAATGCGGGGGAATGAAGCCCCGCTCATCTCCCCCTCCTCTCTGTGGTGCCGGCATTGGAGGTGTGGCTTCATAGCCGGGCACCCACTGCGCATGCGCGAGCGCGCTGTGACTTGCCGGGCAATCATCTGGTGTAGTCAAGTACTCCGCGCTGCCTGAATCAATAATAGCAGCTAACACAACCAAAATTTTGGTTGAAATCATAAAAGTGCATAAGTGTAGCGCTTAATTAACACAGCCCTGCCAGAAGCACGGACAAGTAAATCAAATAAGTCAAAATTGAGTCCAAACGAACCACAACAAACCTATATATAAATTATAAATAGGTTTATTGTGGTTCGTTTGGACTCAATTTTGACTTATTTGATTTATTTGTCCGTGCTTCTGACAGGCTGTGTTAATTAAGCGCTACACTTATGCACTTTTCGGGCAATCATCTGGGACCTGTGACGTGTCCCAGATGATTGCCGAGAGGGAGGGGGGAGAGGTGATGTCCCTTCCGGTGCGACGGGAGGAAGTTGGAGCTGGGACCCTATGAAAAGAGGCTCCGCCCCCCCAAAAAATAACATGCCAAATGTGACATGTCAGGGGGTCACCTCCCTTAAAGCGGAAGTTCCATTTTTGGGTTGAACTCCGCTTTAAAAGATATATGCAAAAAGTCCACATGCACAATAATATAAATAAATAAAATTCTTGATTGCTGAAGAAATGTGAATAAACTCAATCCATGCTCTGTGACAGTCCCTACAAAGAATAAGTAATCACCACCACATCCCTGTGCAATGCCTGCTCACTAGGGACGGGCGAACGGTTCGGCCCGAGCATAAGTTCGGGCTGAACTTTGGTTATTCGGACATTCGGTGAATACCGAACAATATGCAGTGTTCGCAGCAAATTCGAAAGCTGCGGAACACCATTAACCACTTCAGCCCCGGAAGGATTTACCCCCTTCCTGACCAGAGCACTTTTTACAATTTGGCACTGCGTCACTTTAACTGCTAATTGCGCGGTCATGCAATGCTGTACCCAAACGAAATTTGCGTCCCTTTCTTCCCACAAATAGAGCTTTCTTTTGATGGTATTTGATCACCTCTGCCATTTTTATTTTTTGCGCTATACACGTAAAAAGACCGAAAATTTTGAAAAAAAATGATATTTTCTACTTTTTGTTCTAAAAAAAATCCAATAAACTCAATTTTAATCATACATTTAGGCCAAAATGTATTCGGCCACATGTCTTTGGTAAAAAAAAAATGTCAATAAGTATATATTTATTGGTTTGCGCAAAAGTTATAGCGCCTACAAACTAGGGTACATTTTCTGGAATTTACACAGCCTTTAATTTATGACTGCCTATGTCGTTTCTTGAGGTGCTAAAATGGCAGGGCAGTACAAAACCCCCACAAATGACCCCATTTTAGAAAGTAGACACCCCAAGGAAATTGCTGAGAGGCATGTTGAGCCCATTGAATATTCATTTTTTTTGTCCCAAGTGATTGAATAATGACAAAAAAAAAATTACAAAAAGTTGTCACTAAATGATATATTGCTCACACAGGCCATGGGCATATGTGGAATTGCACCCCAAAATACATTTAGCTGCTTCTCCTGAGTATGGGGATACCACATGTGTGGGACTTTTTGGGAGCCTAGCCGCGTACGGGGCCCCGAAAACCAATCACTGCCTTCAGGATTTCTAAGGGCGTACATTTTTTATTTTACTCCTCACTACCTATCACAGTTTTGAACGCCATAAAATGCCCAGATGGCACAAAACCCCCCCAAATGACCCCATTTTGGAAAGTAGACACCCCAAGCTATTTGCTGAGAGGCATGTTGAGTCCATGGAATATTTTATATTTTGACACAAGTTGCGGGAAAGTGACAAATTTTTTTTTTTGCACAAAGTTGTCACTAAATGATATATTGCTCACACAGGCCATGGGCATATGTGGAATTGCACCCCAAAATACATTTAGCTGCTTCTCCTGAGTATGGGGACACCACATGTGTGGGACTTTTTAGGAGCCTAGCCGCGTACGTGGCCCCGAAACCAAGCACCGCCTTCAGGATTTCTAAGGGTGTACATTTTTGATTTCACTCTTTACTGCCTATCACAGTTTCGGAGGCCATGGAATGCCCAGGTGGCACAACCCCCCCCCCCCAAATGACCCCATTTTGGAAAGTAGACACCCCAAGCTATTTGCTGAGAGGCATGGTGAGTCCATGGAATATTTTATATTTTGACACAAGTTGCGGGAAAGTGACAAATTTTTTTTTTTTGCACAAAGTTGTCACTAAATGATATATTGCTCACACAGGCCAGGGGCATATGTGGAATTGCACCCCAAAATACATTTAGCTGCTTCTCCTGAGTATGGGGACACCACATGTGTGGGACTTTTTAGGAGCCTAGCCGCGTACGTGGCCCCGAAACCAAGCACCGCCTTCAGGATTTCTAAGGGTGTACATTTTTGATTTCACTCTTTACTGCCTATCACAGTTTCGGAGGCCATGGAATGCCCAGGTGGCACAACCCCCCCCCCAAATGACCCCATTTTGGAAAGTAGACACCCCAAGCTATTTGCTGAGAGGCATGGTGAGTATTTTGCAGCTCTCATTTGTTTTTGAAAATGAAGAAAGACAAGAAAAAAAATGTTTTTTTTCTTTTTTTAATTTTCAAAACTTTGGGACAAAAAGTGAGGTCTGCAAAATACTCACTATACCGCTCAGCAAATAGCTTGGGGTGTCTACTTTCCAAAATGGGATCATTTGGGGGGGTTTTGTGCCACCTGGGCATTCCATGGCCTCCGAAACTGTGATAGGCAGTGAAGAGTGAAATCAAAAATTTACGCCCTTAGAAAGCCTGAAGGCAGAGCTTGGTTTTCGGGGTCCCGTGCGCGGCTAGGCTCCCAAAAAGTCCCACACATGTGGTATCCCCATACTCAGGAGAAGCAACAGAATGTATTTTGGGGTGTAATTTCACATATTCCCATGGCATGTTTGAGCAATATATCATTTAGTGACATCTTTGTGCAAAAAAAAAAAAAAAAATTGTCTCTTTCCCGCAACTTGTGTCACAATAAAAAATATTCCATGGACTCGACATGACTCTCAGCAAATAGCTTGGGGTGCCTACTTTCCAAAATGGGGTCATTTGGGGGGGGGTTTTGAACTGTCCTGGCATTTTATGCACAACATTTAGAAGCTTATGTCACACATTACCCACTCTTCTAACCACTTGAAGACAAAGCCCTTTCTGACACTTTTTGATTACATGAAAAAATTATTTTTTTTTGCAAGAAAATTACTTTGAACCCCCAAACATTATATATTTTTTTAAAGCAAATGCCCTACAGATTAAAATGGTGTAAATAAAAAAATGCGTTGCGCTTAGGTATAAACCACTATATGCATTCACCTTATCAGTATAAAGGTGCCCAATGCCTGTGCTTCGAATCACAAACCAATCCGTATAACCCGAAAATAGTGCTACTATATGCCACATCCAAGAGCACAATGTACTAAATATTAAATAGTTCTGTATATTAAATATACTGTGTTACTGGATATCAAACTTCAAGTATAATGTGCTTAATGATAAGCGGTCTATTCATACACAAAAAATAAATACATTGTTCACATACTAATCAATAAAATAAGAAACTAATAAATGTGTCTAAAAATTGCATCAAAGTGCCCCGCGTGTATTCAATCCAAGGTGCAGTGTGCAAATAATACCTTCTTATAATCAATAATAGCATGTGAAAAAAACATGCACTACAAATATTACATACAAACTGCAATAAATCATACAAGTGATGCGTGATAAAAAGGCATGTATAAATATATATAATTAATATGTAATGTGTAAGGTAATAATAGTCCTTTAAACGTGAAAAAATCTTCCAAAACCGTATCACACAGCGATGTGTAGTGGAAAAGATTCCAAAGGTGAATTACAGTGCATAGAGGTGCTTCACATGAAAAACGAATCGTAGAACCACAGTGCCCAGATGTGCCTTGGTGCAGTGGCGTAGCGTGGGTTGTCAGCACCCGGGGCAAGGCAAGTCATTTGCGCCCCCCTAGCCTGTGAACTTTTAGCACTCCTTCCCTTCCTACAATAGTACTGACCAGCCCGATTCCTACGCTGACCTACCTGACCACTACATTGACCTGCCTGATTCCTATACTGACCACTACACCACACTGACCACTACACTGCACTCACCACTACACTAACCACTATACTACACACCACACTGACCACTACCCACTACTCTACACTGACCACTACCCTACACTGACCACTACTCACTACACTACACTCACCACTACTCACTACACTACGCTACGCTGACCACTACACCACACTGACCACTACCCACTACACTGACCACTACCCTACACTGACCACTTCTCACTACACTGACCACTACCCACTACTCTACACTGACCACTACACTGACCACTACTCACTACACTACGCTGCACTGACCACTACACCACACTACCAACTACACTAGACTGACCACTACACTACCATGACCAATACCCACTTCTACCCTGCACTGACCACTACACCACACTGACCACTACACTAACCTACCCGATTCCTACACTGACCTACCTGTTTCCTATATTGACCACTAACACTGACATACCTGAATCCTACACTGACCACTAAGCTTACCTACCTGTCCACTACACTACACTGACTACTATACCACACTAAACACTACCCACTACACTGCACTGACCACTACACCGCATTGTCCACTATACTACCCACTACACTGCACTACCCACTACACTGTCCACTACACCATGCTGACCACTACACTGTCCACTATACTATCCACTACTAGGGTTGCCACCTTTTTTTCAAGCCAAACCCGAACATTTTAGTGGTGCAGGGCAGCACGGCACTGCGCTTGCTTAACTCAACCCCTTCACCCGAATGGGGCTGCGCTGCAACCGTGTGCAATGCACATGGCTACAGCACAGTGGCATGGGTTTTTAGGGGTTAAAACAGGTGGTGAGGAGGCAACATAATGCTTCTTCACCCCCTGTAAAATACCTTCAAAACATGATCCACTATGGATCACTCTTCAGAGAGCCCTGCAACTCCGTTTACACTTGTGGTTGGGGGGACAGTAAAAATTAGAGGTTGAGCTGTGTTTTTACTGCTACCCAACCATTCCCCTCAAGCTGAAAAGGCAACAGAGGGGGATGTATACCTGCCACAGCCAAAATGTTTTGCATCACAGTGCAACAAAACATGTCTACACTGTTGGGTTCAGTGAGCAGTATTGACTGCCGAATGTGGCCCATTCAAGTGAATGGGCGCTCCCCGCATCCATGTGCAATGCATTAAATGACGGGGCAATGCTGTGGGGTTTAAACAGGTGGTAAGGAGGTGATATAACACCTCCTCCCTGCCTGACAAATGCAGGAGGCAGGGAGGGGGCAGAGTGACAGGAGGGGGGCAGGCAGTGTGACAGGAGGTAGGCAGGATGACAGGAGGGGGGCAGGCAGTGTGACAGGAGGGGGCAGGATGACGGGGGCAGGCAGTGTGACAGGAGGTAGGCAGGATGACGGGAGGGGGGCAGGCAGTGTGACAGGAGGGGGGCAGGCAGTGTGACAGGAGGGGGCAGGATGACAGGAGGGGGGCAGGCAGTGTGACAGGAGGGCAGGCAGTGTGACAGGAGGGGGCAGGATGACAGAGGGGCAGGCAGTGTGACAGGAGGTAGGCAGGATGACGGGAGGGGGGCAGGCAGTGTGACAGGAGGTAGGCAGGATGACAGGAGGGGGGCAGGCAGTGTGACAGGAGGGGGCAGGATGACAGGAGGGGGGCAGGCAGTGTGACAGGAGGGCAGGCAGTGTGACAGGAGGGGGCAGGATGACAGGAGGGGGGCAGGCAGTGTGACAGGAGGGGGGCAGGCAGTGTGACAGGAAATAGGCAGGATGACGGGAGGGGGGCAGGCAGTGTGACAGAAGGGGGGCAGGCAGTGTGACAGGAGGTAGGCAGGATGACAGGAGGGGGGCAGGCAGTGTGACAGGAGGTAGGCAGTGTGACAGGAGGGGGCAGGATGACAGGAGGGGGGCAGGCAGTGTGACAGGAGGTAGGCAGGATGACAGGGGGGCAGGCAGTGTGACAGGAGGTAGGCAGGATGACAGGGGGGCAGGCAGTGTGACAGGAGGTAGGCAGGATGACAGGAGGGGGGCAGGCAGTGTGACAGGAGGTAGGCAGGATGACAGGAGGGGGGCAGGCAGTGTGACAGGAGGGGGCAGGATGACAGGAGGGGGGCAGGCAGTGTGACAGGAGGGGGGCAGGCAGTGTGACAGGAGGGGGGCAGGCAGTATGACAGGAGGGGGGCAGGCAGTATGACAGGAGGGGGGCAGGCAGTATGACAGGAGGGGGCAGGCAGACAGGGGGGGGGCAGGCAGTGTGACAGGAGGGCAGGCAGTGTGACAGGAGGGGGCAGGATGACAGAGGGGCAGGCAGTGTGACAGGAGGTAGGCAGGATGACGGGAGGGGGGCAGGCAGTGTGACAGGAGGTAGGCAGGATGACAGGAGGGGGGCAGGCAGTGTGACAGGAGGTAGGCAGGAGGACAGGAGGGGGGCAGGCAGTGTGACAGGAGGGGGCAGGATGACAGGAGGGGGGCAGGCAGTGTGACAGGAGGGGGCAGGATGACGGGGGCAGGCAGTGTGACAGGAGGTAGGCAGGATGACGGGAGGGGGGCAGGCAGTGTGACAGGAGGTAGGCAGGATGACAGGAGGGGGGCAGGCAGTGTGACAGGAGGGCAGGCAGTGTGACAGGAGGGGGCAGGATGACAGAGGGGCAGGCAGTGTGACAGGAGGTAGGCAGGATGACGGGAGGGGGGCAGGCAGTGTGACAGGAGGTAGGCAGGATGACGGGAGGGGGGCAGGCAGTGTGACAGGAGGTAGGCAGGATGACAGGAGGGGGGCAGGCAGTGTGACAGGAGGGCAGGCAGTGTGACAGGAGGGGGCAGGATGACAGGAGGGGGGCAGGCAGTGTGACAGGAGGGGGGCAGGCAGTGTGACAGGAAATAGGCAGGATGACGGGAGGGAGGCAGGCAGTGTGACAGAAGGGGGGCAGGCAGTGTGACAGGAGGTAGGCAGGATGACAGGAGGGGGGCAGGCAGTCTGACAGGAGGGGGCAGGATGACAGGGGGCAGGCAGTGTGACAGGAGGTAGGCAGGATGACGGGAGGGAGGCAGGCAGTGTGACAGGAGGGGGGCAAGCAGTGTGACAGGAGGTGGGCAGTGTGACAGGAGGTGGGCAGTGTGACAGGAGGTGGGCAGTGTGACAGGAGGTGGGCAGGCAGAGTGACAGAAGGGGCAGGCAGAGTGACAGCAGGTGGGCAGGATATCAGGAGGACCTGTGGAGTGGACACACTATTCTTTGCAGGACACTGTATTATGCTGGCACCGGGCCTGACTCCCGATCATCACATATAACACAGAGGTGATAGCAAAGAATCCTAAGAAATCCTAAGAATTCCCCCCTCCTCCCCCCTCCCTCCTCGGTTCAGTTTTTCTTACCCAGCCAAGTATTGTGGATGTAGCTGATTATGCGGCTGGTCTCCTGCATGGTCTGTACCCGGTCAGCTGTCTGTGTGATAAATGACATGCTGATCGGCCGATCATGGAGCTCCCATTCCTGATCCAGCACGTGTCCTCAGTGTCTGCCGGGTACCTCTTCTCCTCCTGTAGGATCCTGTGCATTGCCTGAGAAAGTCGGCAGGATACTATAGAAGCAGCATCAGGATTGGCAACCCTACCCACTACACTGTCCACTATAATACCCACTACACTGACCACTCTACCTATAGTATTCCTATACTGACCACTACACAGCATGACTAACTGCTTGTTTACTCTCTCTCTCTGGCTGCTTCCTCTCCCCAGACCATGTGCACTCCCCCCAGGCCAGCAACATGACTTGTCTCTGACGAGGGAGTCTCACCTGCATTTTATCTTCCATCCATGATCGATCTGCACTGTTGGAGATCCGCAGGAGAGGAGGAGGAGGAGGAGGAAAAGACAGAGGCGGCAGGTCACAAGGCGAAAACGGGACTCCAGGAGCAACCTGTGCGCATGTGCCATCCGACATCATGGACAGGCCAGCCCTGCCACTGCACATGACCCCTTTCGTCCAATCACAGGGCGCCGGCCGTTCTGCCTGAGAATAAACATGGCGGCCGGAGCACGGGGACACAGTATATCGGAATTAGGACAGTGACACACACTGACTTTGAATTGCGCCCCCTAAAATGTTGCGCCCGGTGCCACGGCCCCCCTCGCACCCCCCACGCTACGCCACTGCCTTGGTGACCCCCAAAGTTGTTGCGCTCACCTCAGAGCGTGTGACACAGGGTTTAGCTGTGTCCAAACACGCTTTGGAGCCACCCCTGGGCTCAGTATTAGGACACCAGATGATCTCCACCAGGCTCTTTAAGACTCCATAGGCATCAAACCAAAAAAGAGAAGGGACTGCATAGTATAATATCGCCAAACATTTAATAGTAACTATGTATAAAACAATCCCCACACTGGGGTACTCACATTGCATAGGTGCTTAATGTGTGAGTACCCCAGTGTGGGGATTGTTTTATACATAGTTACTATTAAATGTTTGGCGATATTACACTATGCAGTCCCTTCTCTTTTTTGGTTTGATGCCTATGGCGTCTTAAAGAGCCTGGTGGAGATCATCTGGTGTCCTAATACTAAGCCCAGGGGTGGCTCCAAAGTGTGTTTGGACACAGCTAAACCCTGTGTCACACGCTCTGAGGTGAGCGCAACAACTTTGGGGGTCACCAAGGCACATCTGGGCACTGTGGTTCTACGATTCGTTTTTCATGTGAAGCACCTCTATGCACTGTAATTCACCTTTGGAATCTTTTCCACTACACATCGCTGTGTGATACGGTTTTGGAAGATTTTTTCACGTTTAAAGGACTATTATTACCTTACACATTACATATTAATTATATATATTTATACATGCCTTTTTATCACGCATCACTTGTATGATTTATTGCAGTTTGTATGTAATATTTGTAGTGCATGTTTTTTTCACTTGCTATTATTGATTATAAGAAGGTTTTATTTGCACACTGCACCTTGGATTGAATACACGCGGGGCACTTTGATGCAATTTTTAGACACATTTATTAGTTTCTTATTTTATTGATTAGTATGTGAACAATGTATTTATTTTTTGTGTATGAATAGACCGCTTATCATTAAGCACATTATACTTGAAGTTTGATATCCAGTAACACAGTATATTTAATATACAGAACTATTTAATATTTAGTACATTGTGCTCTTGGATGTGGCATATAGTAGCACTATTTTCGGGTTATACGGATTGGTTTGTGATTCGAAGCACAGGCATTGGGCACCTTTATACTGATAAGGTGAATGCATATAGTGGTTTATACCTAAGCGCAACGCATTTTTTTATTTACACATAAACGCACGGTTATGAATACGTGACCTGCGTTTGCAGCTGGGTATTTTTATATTCGATTTATTTCTTCAATAGGGCATAGGGTTATTGTGGCTCGCAAGACTTCTTCTCCTTTCTTTGTAGATTAAAATGGTGGGTGTTTCATTTTTTTTTCACACGGTATTTGCGCAGCGATTTTTCAAACGCATTTTTTGGGGAAAAAACACACTTTTTAAAATTTTAATGCACTAAAACACACTATATTGCCCAAATGTTTGATGAAATAAAAAAGATGATCTTAGGCCGAGTACATGGATACCAAACATGACATGCTTTAAAATTGCGCACGAACGTGCAGTGGCAACAAAATAAATACATTTTTAAAAGCCTTTAAAAGCCTTTACAGGTTACCACTTTAGATTTACAGAGGAGGTCTACTGCTAAAATTACTGCCCTCGATCTGACCTTCGCGGTGATACCTCACATGCATGGTGCAATTGCTGTTTACATTTGACGCCAGACCGACGCTTGCGTTCGCCTTAGCGCGAGAGCAGGGGGGACAGGGGTGCTTTTTTTTTTTTTTCTTTATTATTTTTTTGCTTTTTTATCTTATTTTTAAACTGTTCCTTTCATTTTTTTTTTTTAATCATTTTTATTGTTATCTCAGGGAATGTAAAAATCCCCTATGATAGCAATAGGTAGTGACAGGTACTCTTTTTAAAAAAAATTGGGGTCTATTAGACCCTAGATTTCTCCTCTGCCCTCAAAGCATCTGACCACACCAAGATCGGTGTGATAAAATGCTTCGCCAATTTCCCAATGGCGCTATTTACATCCGGCGAAATCTAAGTCATAAAATGCTCGTAGCTTACGGTTTCTTAGGCCATAGAGATGTTTGGAGCCACTCTGGTCTCTGATCAGCTCTATGGTCAGCTGGCTGAATCACCGGCTGCATTCTCAGGTTCCCTGTTGAGACAGGAGAGCCAGAGAAAAACACGGAAGACGGTGGGGGGGGGGGGCATTCTCTCCCACTGCTTTAGATGATACCTAAACCTGCAGGAGAGCCAGAGAAAAACACGGAAGACGGTGGGGGGGGGGGCATTCTCTCCCACTGCTTGTAAAAGCAGTCTAGAGGCTAATTAGCCGCTAGGATTGCTTTTACATGAAAGCCGACCGCTGGCTGAAAAGAATGATACCAAGATGATACCTAAACCTGCAGGCATCATTCTGGTATAACCACTCAAAGACTTGAATGGCGTACCTGAAGACAAAAAAATGGTTAACAATAAAACACAGTAAACGGTAAAGTATAAAAAATTGCATACCTGAAAAGCAAACATGATAAAACATAATAACAATAAAACATTGCAGAATAGAATACAGTAAAAAAGAGCAGAACAATAGAGAGAATAGAGAGAGAACAATAAAACGACAACTATTATTTTTTATTTTATATTTTTGTTTGTGTTTTTTTTTTTTACACTTTTTTTGTAACTGTAACTTTTATAACTGTAACCGGTTCCAGGTTCGGGTCTCTCAAAATGCGATGGCATCTTGGGAGACCCTGTGAAAGTGTGCCTAGTCTGTGCAATGCTGTACCCTACGCTAATACTCAACTAGTGAATGGTAGCGTTCAAAACATTCACCAATGCAAAGACCAGGATTGTCAGGACAGCAGGGACAATAATAGCGGGTGTCACGCCTATATCCGCGCTTGCTGCAGACACAACATATTTTTGGGGGGGGGTTCGTTGGGTAGGGGTACTCGGGAGGACATAAAAATGCCTCTCATGCAGCCGACTGCATTTGGTTGGGGATGTGAATGGGGGAAGTACGGGCGCTGCAGAAGTGGTGGGTTCCCAATTAGGATTGGCGAATGCAGCAGGAAGGGCACTATGGGCCTGTGTTTGTCTTCTTCTTGGTGGCAGCGGGACACTATTTGTGCTTGCCACCTCACCAGCTTGAACTGCACTTATGGGACTCGCCACGTCACCAAGTGTTACTGCAGTGCTGGTTTGACTACGACTGGGGTGTACTAGGCCGCTGACGCTTGCCAGTTCATCAAAACGCTACCAAAAAAACTGTTAGCGATCGCAGGGATCAGGCCTGACTCTGCGAACGCTGCAGTTATGCATTTAGTGTTTTGTAAGTGACAGTGATCGATCGATACTGCACTTGGGTGGGCTGGGCTGGGCCGGACGGAGGGGCAAAACGCAGGTGCTAGCAGGTATCTGGGCTGATCCCGCTAACACTGCGTTTTTGGGAACCCTAAACTGCTGGGGACGCTAGTATAGATCTGATCGGATTAGATATTGATCCGTTCAGATACTATACCACTAAGGGAGGCGTACGGTGCGTGCGTGGGTGTTAGCGGTACTGGCGCTAACCTGACCCTGCCTGGGGCTGGTGCTTGCCAGTTCACCAAAATGCTACCAAAAAAACTGTTAGCGATCGCAGGGATCAGGCCTGACTCTGCGAACGCTGCAGTTATGCATTTAGTGTTTTGTGACAGTGATCGATCGATACTGCACTTGGGTGGGCTGGGCCGGGCGGAGGGGCAAAACGCAGGTGCTAGCAGGTATCTGGGCTGATCCCGCTAACACTGCGTTTTTGGGAATCCTAAACTGCTGGGGACGCTAGTATAGATCTGATCGGATCAGATATTGATCCGTACAGATAATATACCACTAAGGGAGGCGTATGCTGCGTGCGTGGGTGTTAGCGGTACTGGCGCTAATCTGACGCTGCCTGGGGCGACGCATATCACCGCCGGGCGATCAGGGGGCTAAACCTTTATTTGGTAATAAACGGCGGGTGCCCTGACACTATAAAAAATAAACGAACTAACCAGCGTCACCCGCAACGGTTATACGGTGATCAGTGGTGAAAGGGTTAACTAGGGGGCAATCAAGGGGTTAAAACATTTATTAGGTAGTATATGGGGGTCCCTGTCGCTATAAAACGCTGACGGCGAACCTAAATATTTACCTCCCTAACTAGCGTCACCATCGACACTAATACAGCGATCAGAAAAATGATCGCTTAGTGACACTGGCGACAGGGGGTGATCAAGGGGTCAAAACTTTATTAGGGGGGGTTAGGGGGGTATCCTAGACCTAAAGGGGGCTAACAGTAACTAACCTAACACAGTAACTGTCACAAACTGACACCAATACAGTAATCAGAAAAAAAAAAAAAAACCTGCTTGGTGTCAGTTTGTGACGGGGGGGGGGGGGGTGTGTGTGATGGGGGGGGGTTCGGGGGGCGATCGGGGGGGGGGGATCGGGGTGTTTTGTGTGCCTGGCATGTTCTACTGTGTGTGTGTGTGTTGTGCACTCACTTTACAGTCTTCTCTCCTCGGCGCCGGAACGGAAAATACGGAGCCGAGGAGAGATGACATCATTTCCTCTGCCTCTGTGTACAATACAGAGGCAGGGAAATTATCCCATTGGCTGGGAGCGATCGCGAGGGGGGGGGGGGGCCAGGTAAGCCCTTTTGCCTGCCCGTGCCGCTCTGTCGACGTACATCGTCATGCGGCGGTCGGCAACTGGTTAAAGTCTATGGGACACTAACATGAAAAACCAAAAGTGCTCATTTTAAAAGCTTACAGTATCTCACAAAACTGAGTACAACCCTCACATTTTTGTAAATACTGTATTATATCTTTTCATGTGACAACACCAAAGAAATTACACTTTGTTACAATGTAAAGTAGTGAGTGTACAGCTTGTACAACAGTGTAAATTTGCTGTCCCCTCAAAATAACTCAACACACAGCCATTAATGTCTAAACCGCTGGCAACAAAAGTGAGTTCCCCCCCTAAGTGAAAATGTCCAAATTGGGCCCAAAGTATAAATATTTTGTGTGGCCACCATTATTTTCCAGCACTGCCTTAACCCTCTTGGGCATGGAGTTCACCAGAGCTTCACAGGTTGCCACTGGAGCCCTCTTCCACTCCTCCATGACATCACGGAGCTGGTGGATGTTAGAAACCTTCCGCTCCTCCACCTTCCATTTTAGGATGCGCCACAGATGCTTAATAGGATTTAGGTCTGGAGACATGCTTGGCCAGTCCATCACCTTTACCCTCAGCTTCTTTAGCAAGGCAGTGGTCCTCTTGGAGGTGTGTTTGGGGTCATCATCATGTTGGAATACTGCCCTATGGCCCAGTCTCCAAAGGGAGGGGATCATGCTCTGCTTCAGTATGTCACAGTACATGTTGGCATTCATGGTTCCCTCAATGAACTGTAGCTCCCCAGTGCCAGCAGCACTCATGCAGCCCCAGACCAGGACACTCCCACCACCATGCTTGACTGTAGGCAAGACACACTTGTCTTTGTACTCCTCACCTGGTTGCCGCCACACACGCTTGACACCATCTGAACCAAATAAGTTTATCTTGGTCTCATCAGACCACAGGACATGGTTCCAGTAATCCATGTCCTTAGTCTGCTTGTCTTCAGCAAACTGTTTGCGGGCTTTCTTGTGCATTGTCTTTAGAAGAGGCTTCCTTCTGGGATGACAGTAATGCAGACCAATTTGATGCAGTGTGCGACGTATGGTCTGAGCACTGACAGGCTGACCCCCACCCCTTCAACCTCTGCAGCAATGCAGACAACACTCATACCCGTATTTCCCAAAGACAAACCCTGGATATGACACTGAGCACGTGCACTCAACTTCTTTGGTCGACCATGGTGAGGCCTGTTCTGAGTGGAACCTGTCCTGTTAAACCGCTGTATGGTCTTGGCCACCGTGCTGCAGCTCAATTTCAGAGTCTTGGCAATCTTTTTATAGCCTAGGCCATCTTTATGTAGAGAAACTTCTTTTTTTCAGAACCTCAGCGAGTTCTTTGCCATGAGGTGCCATGTCGAACTTCCAGTGACCAGTGAGAGTGAGAGCGATAACAACAAATTTAACACACCTGCTCCCCATTCACACCTGAGACCTTGGAGTCCTGGAGAAGTCACATAACATCGGGGAGTGAAAATGCCTAATTGGTCCCAATTTGGACATATTCACTTAGGGGTGTACTCACTTTTGTTGCCAGCGGTTTAGACATTAATGGCTGTGTGTTGAGTTATTTTGAGAGGACAGCAAATTTACACTGTTATACAAGCTGTACACTCACTACTTTACATTGTAGCAGAGTGTAATTTCTTCAGTGTTGTCACATGAAAAGATATAATAAAATATTTACAAAACTGTGAGGGGTGTACTCATTTTTGTGAGATACTGTATATGCAAGTTATTGTCATAAAAAGTGTTTGGGGACTCGGGTCTTGCCCCAGGGGACACGTATCAATGCAAAAAAAAGTTTCAAAAACGTCAGTTTTTTCGGGAGTAGTGATTTTAATAATGCTTAAATAAATAAAGTGAAACAATAAAAATTAAATATTCCTTTAAATATCGAGCCTGGGGGGCGTCTATAGTATGTCTGTAAAGGGGCATATGTTTCCCGTGTTTAGAACAGTACCGCAGCAAAATGACATTTCTAAAGGAAAAAAGTCATTTAAAACTGATCGCGGCTGTAATGAATTTTCGGGTCTCGGCAATATAGATGAAACGCATTGAAAAAAACGGCATGGGTTCCCCCCAGTCAGGGCCATCTTAACAGCATAATGGGCCCCTGGGCAAAGTATTGGGGCCCCTACAAGCCTGTCCCAATTTTCCCACCTACTCTCAAGAATTAAAGTAATTCCTCACTGTGCCCAATACTGCAGCCTCACTGTGCCAACATTGCAGTCTCACCATGCCCCCATTTCAGCCTCACTGTGCCCCCATTGCAGCCTCATTGTGCCCCCATTGCAGCCTCACTGTGCCCAACATTGCAATTTCACCGTGCCCATGATTGCAGCCTCACCGTGCCCAACATTGCAGCCTCACCGCGCCAACATTGCAGTCTCGACGTGCCCCCATTGCAGCCTCACTGTGCCCATATTGCAGCCTCACTGTGCCCCCATTGCAGCCTCACTGTGCCCCCATTGCAGCTTCACTGTGCCCAACATTGCAGCCTCACCGTGCCCCCATTGCAGCCTTACCGTGCCCACATTGCAGCCTCGCTGTGCCCCTTGCAGCCTCACTGTGCCCCCATTGCAGCCTCACCGTGCCCCTTGCAGCCTCACTGTACCCCCCATTGCAGCCTCACTGTGCCCCTTGCAGCCTCATCATGCCAACATTGCAGCCTCACTGTGCCCCCATTGCAGCCTCACTGTGCCCAACATTGCAGCCTCACCATACCCAACATTGCAGCCTCACAGTGCCCAATATTGCAGTCTCTCTGTGCCAACATTGCAGCCTCACCGTGCCCCCATTGCAGCCTCACTGTCCCCCTTGCAGACTCACTGTGCCCCCATTGCAGACTTACTCTGCCCCTTGCAGACTCACTGTGCCCCTTGCAGCCTCACTGTGCCCCTTGCAGCCTCACTGTGCCCCTTGCAGCCTCACTGTGCCCCTTGCAGCCTCACTGTGCCCCCATTGCAGCCTCACAGTGCCCCTTGCAGCCTCAACGTGCCAACATTGCAGCCTCACCATGCCAACATTGCAGCCTCAACGTGCCCAACATTGCAGCCTCACCATGCCCAACATTGCAGCCTCAACGTGCCCAACATTGCAGCCTCACCGTGTCCAACATTGCAGCCTCTCTGTGCCAACATTGTAGCCTCACCATGCCCCTTGCAAACTCACTGTGCCCCTTGCAGCCTCACTGTGCCTCTTGCAGCCTCACCGTGCCCCCATTGCAGCCTCTCTGTGCCAACATTGTAGCCTCACCGTGCCCCATTGCAGCCTCATTGTGCCCCTTGCAGCCCCATTGTGCCCCTTGCAGACTCACTGTGCCCCAATTGCACCCTCACTGTGCCTCCATTGCAGACTCACTGTGCCCCTTGCAGACTCACTGTGCCCCTTGAAGCCTCACCGTGGAAGAGGAAGGAAGAGGAGAGCCGGAGATCACAGAGACGATAGCCGCTGTTACAGCTTACATGAACTTGCCTCCGCTTGCTGTCACACACAGCCCCGCCTCCTCCTAAATCCGCGCCTGTGATAGACAGAACACATCCCAGCATTGGACCCACATTCTGTCTATCACAGGCGCGGGGTTAGGAGGAGGTGGGGCTGTGTGTGATGGCGAGCAGAGGCAATTCCAATGCCTTTGCTATAGATCCGACCGGCCCTGATGGGGCCCCATGCATCTGGGGCCCCTGAGCTGTTCCCAGGTGTGCCCGCTCAGAAAGACGGCCCTGGCCCCAGTCCATTACCAGGCCCTTTGGGTCTGGTATGAATATTAAGGGGAATCCCAAACCAAAAATTAAAAAAAAAAATTGCATGGGGGTCTGCCCAAAATCCATACCAGGCCCTTATCTGAGCAAGTAACCTGGCAGGCAGCAGGAAAAGAGGGGGGGGGGGGGGGACAAGGGCCTAGTTCCCACAACCCTCGCCCAATGGTTGTGGGGGTAGGCGGGCTGGGGGCTTATCGGAATCTGGAAGCCCCCTTTAACAAAGGGATCCCCAGACCCCGGCCTCCCACCCTATGTTAATTGGTAATGGGTACATTGTACCCCTACCATTTCAGAAAAAAAAATGTCAAAAATAGTAGAAAAGACAGGAGACACTTTGGGACAAGTCCTTTATTAAAAGATAAAAACATAAAAATGTCCAGTGATGTCCATTCATCTTCTATCACGCTGCCAGACGAGCCGAAAAAAAGAAAAAAAAAAGCCGCAACACCTCCACGGGAGGCTCCCACCGAGTAATGCTTCTTCTCCATGACAGCTGTTATATAGCTGAGGGCGGGGCCACTTGGTGATGTAAATGGGGGACCCTGCCCCCCTCTGACACCACGTGTTGTTTTTATTTTTTTACACTTCCGGTGTCTCGTTACCCTGGATGTGTAGTGAGGAGAGCTGTCCCAATACCAAATTGATCGTTCAATTTGGTTTTATTGCTGCTCAAATGTGAGTGCATATCATGCTATTTATTAAAAGCAAGTATTTTTAAGCAATCTTGCACAATGATTATGTTTTATTTACTTTGAGAAATTGTAATTTGGAGAAAGAAATTGTTTATGGAGAAGTCCTGGTATTCCTGGAGCCATTAGCTGAAAACCCGTGTACGATCGAACTGACCCGTCTGTGGATTATTATTAAAAGTGCCAATAGACCCAAGGGTGTATTTTATTGAGGTGAGCAAGCATTGCACACGGAGGTGGTGGTGATTACCTGCCAGCACTTATTCTTTGCAGAGACTGTCACAGAGCATGGATTGAGTTATTCACGTTTCTTCAGCAATAAAGAGTTTTATTTATTTATATTATTGTGCATGTGGACTTTTTGCATATATCTTTTAAGATCACGTTTTGTCACATACTCACTGGAGTTTATTTTGAAGCTTATATTTGAAATTTAGCGCACTATTATTTTTTTGTTATTCCGACTTTGAGCCTACTTCAGCCCATTGAATATCACTGAAGTCGGATCGCTGTCTTGACTGATCTGACTTTGGCATGCGACTTATGCTCTGATGATCTTGAAGGGGAACTCCACGCCAAATTTAAAAAAAACGGCATAGGTTTCAAGAGCATACCAGGCCCCTTGGTCTGGTATGATTTTAAGGGGAACCCCTACGCTGAAAAAACAGTGTGGGGGTCCCCCCAAAATCCATACCAGACCCTTACTTGAGCACACAGCCTGGCAGGTCAGGAAAGGGGGTGGGGATGAACGAGCGCTCCCCCCTTAACCGTACCAGGCCACATGCCCTCAACATGAGGGGGTGGGTGCTTTGGAGCGGGGGGCCCCAAAGCACTTTGTCCCCATGCTGATGAGGACAAGGGCCTCTTCCCGACAACCAATGGCCAGGGTTGTTGGGATCTGCGGGTGGGGGGCTTATCAGAATCTGGAAGACCCACTTTAACAAGGGGCCCCCCACCCTATGTAAATGAGTATGGGGTACATTGTACCCCTACCCATTCACCTAAAAAAAGTGTCAGAAATATAACAAATTACACATGTTTTTAAAGTAATTTATTAAGGCAGCTCCGTCGTCTCTTCCGATCTTTTCTCCCCTCTCTAGCTCTTCTGCCTCCTCCGCTGACATCTTCTGCCTTTGCCTGTTCTTCTCACCTCTCCAGGTCTTCTCCGCTGATGTCTTCTAGCCCTCTCTGGTTGTTCTTCTCCCCGTCCGCTGTCTTCTGCCTCTACTGGGTCTTCTCCGCTATCTTCTCGCTCTTTTGCTGGGCCTTCTACCTCTGTTCTTCTTCTGATGTTGACTCAACGCTCTCTCCCGGTCTAATGCCGGGTGCGCGGTGTGCCACTACTTATATTGGCATGGGGCGGGGTCACTGGATAAGGGGTCGGGTCTACGGATGACGTCACACGGTGACCTCGCCCCATGCCAATATAAGTAGTGGCACACTGCGCACCCGGCATTAGAGCCGGAAAGAGCGTCCAGTCAACATCGGAAGAACAGAGGGAGAAGACAGCGAAGACGATCCAGCATATGAGCGAGAAGATAGCTCACTCGTCCCCACCCCCTTTCCTGACCTGCCAGGCTGTGTGCTCAGATAAGGGTCTGGTATGGATTGTGGGGGGGCCCCCCCCGCTGTCTTTTTGGCATGGGGGTTCCCCTTGAAATCCATACCAGACCGAAGGGCCTGGTATGCTCTTGGAGGGGGAACCCATGTCGTGTTTTTTTTTTTTAACATTTGGCCTGGAGTTCCCTCTAAAGATTCGTACCAGACACAGTGCCTGGTATTGTCAGGGATCAAATTCGGATCCCTGTTCATTGAAGTCAGGCGCATGTCGCAGGGCAACGTCAGATCCAAAGTGGCAAGACTGTCATGTCGTACCAGTGTGAACCCAGCCTTACATACTTCTAACCCCTGCACACTATACAGTATATACTCTTGACCACTGCACTAGATGTGCAGAATGAAAAAAATTGTTTTGTTTTGATTCCTTATTTAACCACTTCAGGTCCCGCCCATAGTCAGGATAATGTCTGGGCGGGCATCATATGACGTCCTGGGTTTCCCAGCCATCTGGGGGGCGCACACGTGCGCCCCCGCGTCTCGCGGGAGCAATTGCCCGGTAACAGAGCCGGGACATGGATCTGTGTGTGTAAACACACAGATCCACGTCCTGTCAGGGGAGAGGAGACTGATCATGTGTTCCGGGAACAGAGGACCACCGATCGGTCTCCTCCCCTCCCCCTACTGTTAGAATCACTCCCTAGGTAACACAGTTAACCCCTTGATCGCTCCCTAGTGTTAACCCCTTCCCTGCCAGTGACATTTATACAGTAATCAATGCATTTTTATAGCACATCGCTGTATAATTGTCAGTGGTCCCAAAATGGTCAAAAGTGTCCGATATGTCCGCCGCAAGTCACAATAAAAATCGCAGATCGCCGCCATTACAAGTAAAAAAAAAAGAAATAATAAAAATGCCATAAAACTATCCCCAATATTGTAGACACTATAACTTTTGCGCAAACCAATCAATATGCGCTTATTGTGATTTTTTTTTTTACCAAAAATATGTAGAAGAATACATAATCGGCCTAAACTGAGGAAAATTTTTTTTTTTTTAAATTGGGATATTTATCATAGCAAAAAGTAAAAAATATTGTGTATTTTTTCAAACTTGTAACTCTTCTTTTGTTTATAGCGTAAAAAATAAAAAACGCAAAGGTGATTAAATACCACCAAAAGAAAGCTCTATTTGTGGGGAAAAAATGATAAAAATTTAATTTGGGTACAGTGTTGCATGACCACGCAATTGTCATTCAAATCGCGACAGCGCTGAAAACTGAAAATTGGTCTTGGCAGGAAGGGGGTGAAAATGCCCTGTATTGAAGTGGTTAAATAACTTCTTTTAGTTAAATTAATTTTTGGAATTAGTTTTGTTTATTCTTTTTTTAATTGGATTCAAATTCAATTCAAATTTGATTTTAATACGGCATTCGAATCGGCATTCAAACTCAAATTTATTCTATTCCAAATTTGAATTTCTGAAGATGGTTATATTCTTTCTATTTTATTTTATTCTATTGTTTTTTCAATTCAATTTTTTTCTCTTATATTCTATTCTCTTATTTACTATTCTAATCTATTCTTTTTTAAACGTATTCTATTCAAAATTCAGGATTTTGGAAGATGGTTATATTCTTTCTTTTTTTCAATTCCATTCTGGTCTATTGTTTTTTATATTCTATTCTATTTTATGCTTTTCTATTCTCTTATTTTCTATTCTATTCTATCAGTGCCACCTCATCAATGCCCACCAGTTCAGCCCATCAGTGCCGCCTCATCAGCGCACATCAGTGAAGGGGAAAAATTACTTAGTTACAAAATTTACTGACAGAAAAAAGTAAAAAAACATTTTTTTTTTCCAAAATTTTTGGTCTTTTTTTGTTGTTGTAAAAAATAAAAAAACCCAGCAGTGATTAAATACCATCAAAAGAAAGCTCTATTTGTGTGAAGAAAATGATAAAAAAATTAGTTTGGGTAAAGTGTAGCATGACTGCGCAATTGTCATTCAAAGTGCGACAGCGCTGAAAGCTGAAAAATGGCCTGGGCAGTAAGGGGGTGTAAGTGCCTGGTAGGCAAGTGGTTACATTTTATTCTTTTCTATCCAGTTCCTTTAAAGCGGTATTAAATCGCAATTGAAGAAAAAAAAATCCCCTGCAAGGCAATGTCATAATGTGCTAGTATGCATCGCATACTAGCACATTATGAGAGACTTACCTCAAAATGAAGCCCTCCAGCGCTGCGCTGTCACCACTGAGAGGGCTTCCATCTTCCCCTGGTCTTCCTTCCTGGTTCATGGCCTCCGTCTACAAGAGTGGCTGGGGGCGCGATGATGTCACGCATTCACAAAATTTTTTACAGAATTTCAATTCGGAACAAAACTGACTGCAGATGTCTACCCTGCACACTATATTGTATATACTCCTAACCCCTGCACACTGTAAGTTACATGTTTCTGACACCTGCATTTGTATGTTATACAAGGTATACACATATTTGACCCCTGTGCTCTGTACAAGTTTTAACCACTTGCCGACCGCCGATTTACGTCGGCAGAATGGCATGGGCAGGCAAAAGGGTGTACCCCCAAGTCCCGTTGAATTTGACGCCTAGCGGGCACGCATGCGCTGCTGGCGGGGCACGTGCATGCCCGCTGCTTGCCGCTGGAGCGTGCCCGCGGGTGCCACGAGCCCGTTGTTCACCAGTGGCCCACGATTGCGGCGAGGAGAGGCAGAACAGGGAGATGCCTATGTAAACAAGGCATTTCCCTGTTCTGCCTAGCAACATTACAGGGATCTACTGCTCCCTGTCATCGGGAGCAGTGATCTCTGTCATGTTGTAGTGAGCCCATCCCCCCTACAGTTAGAACACACTTAACCCCTTGATCGCCCACTAGTGTTTAACCCCTTCCCTGCCAGTGTAATTTATACAGTAATCAGTGGCCATTTGTAACTCTGATCGCTGTATAAATGTCAATGGTCCAAAATAGTGTCAAAAGTGTCCGATATGTCCACCATAATGTTGCAGTCCCGATAAAAATCGCAGATCGCCGCCATTACTAGTAAAAAAAAAAAAATTAATAATAAAAATGCCATAAATCTATCCCCTATTTTGTAGACACTGTAACTTTTGCGCAAACCAATCAACTTATTGTGATTTTTTTTACCAAAAATATGTAGAAGAATACATATCGGCCAAAACTGTGGAAGAAATTTGTTTTATTTATATATTTTTGGGGGATATTTATTATAACAAAAAGTAAAAAATATTGCTTTTTTTAAAAAAAAATAAAAAAAATTGTTTATAGCACAAAAAATAAAAACCGCAGAGGCGATCAAAAACCACCAAAAGAAAGCTCTATTTGTGGGAAAAAAAAGGACGTAAATTTTGTTTGGGTACAATGTTGCACGACTGTGCAATTGTCAGCTAAAGCGACTCATTGCCGAATCACAAAAAATGCTATGGTCAGGAAGGGGGTAAATCCTTCCAGGGCTGAAGTGGTTAAAGCCCTACCATTGCACATCCAAATTTCTACACAGCACACTGTGCACTCTACCTCCTTCTTCTCTGCCTGCTGCCTGAGGGGGTGAGGGGGGGGGGTCTGCTCCTCACTACCCTTCTATACATATCCTTCTTTCCTCCTCCTTCTGCAGTACTGCTCCTCGCTTTCTGTCCATATACATCCATCTCTTCTCCCCCTCCTGCAGTGCTGCTCCTCGCTGTCTGTCCATACATACTTCTCTCCTCCCCCTCCTGCAGTGCCGCTCTTGGCTGTCTGTCCATACACATCCACCTCTCCTCTAACTCCTGCAGTGCTGCTCCTCACTACCCTTCCATACACATCCTTCTTTCCTCCACCTTCTGCAGTGCTGCTCCTTGCTGCCTGTCCATACACATTCGCCTCTCCTCCCCCCTCCTGCAGTGCTTCTCCTCACTGCCTGTCCATACACATCCTTCTCTCCTCCCCCTCCTGCAGTGCTGGTCCTCGCTGCCCATCCCTCTCTCCTCCTACTCCTACAGTGATGCTCCTTGCTGCCCGCCCATACACATCCACCTCTCCTCCCCCTCTTGCAGTGTTTTTGTGTAATGGCATTTTTGATTTGGCACACAGAAAATGCACCAACATTTACACACAAAAAATTAAGTATTTCCATTTGTTAATGTACCCCAATGTATCATTACCTCCTCCTCTGTTCTCAACACTTTGTTGTGGCAGGAAATGATTATGAGCATAGTGTACGGGCAGAGGCGTATCTAGTGAAAAGGGCGCCTATGGCAAGCACTGAAACTGCACCCCTGTCAAAAAAAACAAAACAAAACAAAAAAAAAAAAAAAAAAAACAGCTAACAAAACTACAAGTCAAGCTCTTTAATCTTTCTATTAACAAATTATGGGTTAGTACTACATAAACTGCCCAATGGATCAGTTCGCCCCTGGTCATTAAACATTCTACATTCAGTGAAAGTTCATGTACTGCAAAGTTTGCACTGCATGAACTTTCTTAAGGAGCTTGTTGCACAAATGACTTTATTAAACTTTATGATATCTATTTATTTAATCCATATTGAGCACTATTTGATTGTGTGTATATGCCAAGCAGAAGCAGCCAATCAAATATGGTGCTCAATATGGATTAAATTAATATGCATAGCCATAAATATCAGAAATAAAAGTGTAATAAAGTGATTTGTGCAACAGCAGGTACTACTTTTAAATAGACTGCGAATGTGACTACAGCTGATGACCAGACTGCGAATACAGGAGATGACCAGAATGCAAATGCGACATACTACAGGAGATGACCAGTCTGTGAATGCGACATACTACAGGAGATGACCAGACTGCGAATGCGACATACTACAGGAGATGACCAGAATGCGAATGCGACATACTACAGGAGATGACCAGATTGAGAATGTGACATACTACAGGAGATGACCAGACTGCGAATGCGACTACAGCAGATGACCAGAATGCGACTACAGCAGATGACCAGACTGCGAATGTGACTACAGCAGATGACCAGACTGCGAATGTGACTACAGCAGATGACCAGACTGCAAATGCGACATACTACAGGAGATGACCAGACTGCAAATGCGAGACTACAGCAGATGACCAGACTGCAAATGCGACATACTACAGGAGATGACCAGACTGCGAATGCGACCACAGCAGATGACCAGACTGCGAATGCAACTACAGCAGATGACCAGACTGCGAATGCGACTACAGCAGATGACTAGATTGCGAATGTGACATACTACAGCAGATGACCAAGTAGCCAGTTTTAAAATTTAAGCTTTAAGCAATGCACAGCTATACAGGGCGATAAAGAACATTGTCAGGGAGGGTTTAGTAACACTGAGTCTATGGGTAGAAAGACCTACCTGACCAGCCGGGCTCACCTCTCAGAGGTCCGGAGGCGGAGCTTTCCGCGGTAGGGGCGGAGCTTGCGTCGGTAAGGGGCAGGGCTTACGGCGGTAGGGGGCGGGAATGTTCGTGGTCCAGGAGAGGCGATGTCAGTGCTCAGAGTACATGGGGCGGGGCAGGGCAGGGTCAGAGCATCAGTGGAGCTCCCTGCCCCGCCCCTCCCTGCTGACAGAGCCTCCCTCAGCCTAAACCCAGCCCGACAGCCATCTGATAGAACACCAGCGCCGCGATCCTGCAGGCTGGCCGCGGCGCCGGGGGCTATATTAGTCTGGGAGGACAGGTGGGGTTTTTTTTTCATGCAGAGGGCGGCTTTTTGCCGCCCCTTCCCCCCCATGGCACTTGCCATGGCTGCCATACCTTAGATATGCCACTGTGTACGGGAAAGACAACCACAAATAAAATATAGTTTACCATTTGTGCTTTCAATCTAATTAAAGCTACTCATTTATGAGTATATTGATTGACAGAATAATTGCAATAAGAACATGTTGATGTTTTTGTTCAGTGCTCATCAAACAAGCAAATCATACTTGTGGTGCATAGAGAACAGAGGGAAATTGGCTGTAAATTTGCATCCCACCCAGTTGTTTTCTTGAGCACTGGGACTCAATGTTTTGTTCACTGACTGCCTGGCTTGCATCCCACAACCAGACCATGTTTATTGGACATGTCCACCTAGGAGGCACTGGTGGGGGATTTACTAAAACTAAACAACGCAAAATCTGGTGCAGCTCTGCATAGAAACCAATCAGCTTCCAGTTTTTTGTCAAAGTTTAATTGAACAAGCTGAAGTTAAAAGCTGATTGGCTACCATGCACAGCTGTACCATATTTTACACTCTCCAGTTTTAGTAAATTAACCCACTATGGCAATCTCCTATTTGGAGCTCCATACATCTCATACTGCCCTAAGCCATTATGTCAGCCTTTCTCAACCTTTTTTTTCCTCCAGAGGAATCCTATAACTATTTAAGGTCTTGGGGAACTACTGCTAAAAGTGATCATACCTAAAGTTCACAGTATGTTAGTTTAATCACTAAAAATTGTAGAACACTATAAATCATGCCCCATGTCATTGGCAGGTATTTTGGGTAGATCAATTCACCATTGCTAACAGCTCAAGGAACCCCTAATGACCTCAGGAGGAACCTTGGTTTAGAAAGGCCACATTATGTAATTAGGCAAAGGTGGTTTATTGCTCTTACTGCGTTTTCTATAACGGCCTGATAAAACCAAGGTAATTGGTTGTGGTGCATTGGATGCAATGCACGTGTTAAAGCAGCACATTCAAATGAATAGACTGCCGGATAGACTAATAGATTAAAAAAATGTACCTTTGATAACCCAGTGCATGACTGAGTTCTGGTGCATTGCAACACATGCATTGGGGTGCTATTCAAAATTATTGGCACCACAACAAACCAATGCACATAAAGTGTGTTACCTTAACAGCCTGGTTTGTATGTTAATCATGTGCTGTGTATGTATTGTGCCATTACCAAGCATTTTAGTTTTAAAATAAAAAAAACTTTGGGTATCTCCATACCATATGGATGAGATCTCTGGTCTCCTGGCATCTAAGGCATTTAGCATCTGAACTTCTACAATACTTGAACAGCCTCTTAGGGGTGTAATAGGCTCTGTGTATATCAGCATCAGGCGAGATACTTTCTGTGAAGACGAGACTGAAATCATCGGTCCCATCTCCAAAATCCTCCTCCACTGCTTCTGTGATATTTCCCCTATCTCTCTATCCTTACGAAGATCCAGCCCAGTGATGGCTCCTCTACATAACTGTCCATATAGCTTGGAGAGAAGTCCCTTAGTTGTACCCGTCTGGAGTATATTTTGGAAGAGGGTTTTTATTCCATTCTAATGCTTGTGTCCTAAATTGGACTTCTAGGGCATGCCGTATCTGTAAATATCTGAAACATTATTGATGTGGTATATTAAATTCCCTTCTCAAGTACAGGAAGGTTTTAAGAATATTGCCATCTGTATCAGCCTATTAATACCCTGTACTTCCCAGTCTTTAAACGTTCCTATCAATAGCACTTCCTGCAAATTCTTGTTGTTCCAGAGGGGAGTATATTCAGGTAACCCAGTATAACCCATCTGTTATTTGAATGTTTTCCATAGTTTAACTGTCATTTTTGTTATAGAATTCCTGCAACAAAAAGAATCTGCCTCAAGCGCATCTATAATTGAATTGTGCAAGGTTCCGGATAGCATTATTCTTCTATTAGGCGTACCACCTCGCGGAATCTCGCATCCCAATAAATGTTGCAACTGTGCTGCCAAGTAATAACTCTCGGGATGAGGTAACGCCAAGCCCCCCTCCCTGGTCGGAAGCTGCAGAGTTCGGAGCCGAATACTTTCTTGTCCCCCTTTCCAAATTAACTCTCTGAAGAGGAGTTTCACTTTATTTGAACCATTTTTTACATATCCACACTGGAGAATTATGTAGTAGGTACAATAATTGAGGCATCCATATAATTTTAATTAGGCTGCATCGGCCTGCTACCGACAGAGGAAGCCGATTCCAGATGTTAATTTTTTGTTTAAATTTAGTCAATAATGGTATTATATTTTTACTAATGTACTGGTTAGGGTCTTTCGTCGGGAGTATCCCCAGTATTTGAGTGTGTCTACTACCGCTAATTGAGGCATTCCTGATATAATTGGGCCACTCATAGGGTCCACCGGTAAAAGCTCCGATTTCTACCAGCTTATCACGAATCCTGTAAATCTTCCAAAATTCCTCCACTATGTTCATTCCTTTACATAAAGATTGCCCCATATCCCTCAGAAAGAGCAGAACATCGTCTGCATATAAGGCGATTCTTTCCTCTCCTGTCTTCCTCTGGAATCTTTTTATCCCAGGGCTTGATCTTATTGCAATAGCCAATGGTTCCATCGCAAGGGCGAAGAGCAGGGGTGACAATGGGCACCCCGCCTCATCCCCCTTTCCAATTGGATCCTATCAGAGAGTTCATCATTAATTCTGACCTTAGCACTAGGGTCACTATAAAGCATTTTTATCCATCCTATAAAAGAAGGACCAAACCCAAATTTCCCCAGAACCTGCCAAATATATCCCCACTCCAGGCCATCAAAAGTTTTGGTAACATCTAGTGACAGCACAACTCTTGATCCCTCATTCTCTGACGGGGTTTGTAGGTTCAGGAATGTCCTTCTAATATTCATACTAGTAGATCTATTGGCAATAAATCCCATCTGGTCAAGCTCTCAGCTGACGAGAGAGGTACCAGGAAGTGTTGCAGAGCAGGCATAGGACAGGGGGAACGCCATGAAACCGGGGCTGCAGAACCAGACCACAGGTGATTATCACCCCTCAGCACTAAAGCACTTTAAAGGCGATTTTTATTTGAAATGCGAGTTGTATACATGGAGTTTTTTTTAAATTAAACCTTTTTAAAACGTTATCACGCTATTGCATGCTTCTGTCATTTCCCGCATGTGATGTATATGGAGGACAGTCTTTGAACATACCAGGAGAAAATAGTGGCTTTTGAGCTGGGCTGTTATCAGGAGAAGCAAGTGACCTGTGTTCCATAAACCTGTATAGGATAAAAGGAAACAAAGGAGGATCTCTGCAGGCTATTGCTATCAATTACAGGCTTATTTTTTAAGCCCCTAAGGTGAGGGTAAACCTGGTGGGGGGTGTGTGCACACCGCATGAAAGCCACAATTATCACATGGTTGATGTTATTATGGACTTTTGCTTGTTAGTTTAAATACCTCATCGAGGACCCAAGTTGACTCACGAAGCACGATCACTTTATTTATATATTTCTTTATATGATGTCAGGTTTTATATATTTATGCTATAGTCTTTTATTGGATATATATTTGTATCAGTATTGGTTTTATTTGTTGCATATTAGCACTGCACAGTGTGTCATATATATTGACTTCCATAGCCTGCCCTGAAACTACAGAGACTCAAAGGATCATGGGATATGTAGTATCAGGACTTGCATAGCAAGGAAACAGGAAGTCAGAATTTAGAAATTCGGCCAGGCGGAGCGACAGACACAGAAACCTGCTGTATACAGCTAAATGTGGTAAGATACACAGAAACTGACAGTTGGATTGTGATTCATTTACATGCACAATGCATATTGTATCTGTACTGTTTACCCTCATGTTGTAAAGCGCTGCACAAACTGTTGGAGCTATATAAAATTATGTATAATAGGTTGTTTTGGAGAGGAAAAGGAGCGTTCTGCTTTAAGCCTGCCACAAATTTTTGCAGATTTCTGCCAAACCATCAGAAATTTGATTTGTGGCTGCCACCCCCCCCATCAACAAACTGAATGAAAATTTGTAAAAGGCAGGTGTAAAATGGTTGGCTAAACAGTGACCGCAGCCCATCAGATGCAGTCTTTGTTGAATATTCAGACAGCGGTGGGTACAGTAGGGGAGATCCCTCCATGCACACCATTTAGTGTGGATAAAAATATTTAAAATCTGTATATGTATGGCTAGCATAAGGAGCTTTTACACACACACACACACACACACACACACACACACACACACACATACATATATATACACACACACACACATATATACACACACACACACACACACACACACACACACAAACACCATTGACAAAATTGCTCCTTAAGATGATGTGGATAAAGTAACTTCATAATAAATGTTTATTATAAAAATGAACAAAGATCAGTAAAGGAAGAATCAATTAGGTGTGTGAGTTTATGTAATTCATATTAACATTTATTAACTCCAAAGTTTGCATTAACATTCCAGGTAAATATGAAGTGTTCTTAGAACTGCAACATGCAGTACCATTTAAATAGAACATTTACATTGTTTAAGAAGTCATAAATTAAATAACTCCATTATACAGATCATTATCAATTTCATACGTCAACAGCTTGTAACCATCTATAAAACCTGGAGAAAATAGAATACCAAAATACACATATAATACATTCTGTTATCTGAGCTATTAGAAATGGACAAACCATCACACCAGTACTTTGGTCACAGTTAAATCGGGCTTATATTGATAAATATATATTCACAATCATGGCTACATTCAATAAAAACAGTTCATAGAAAGTAAAAAAAAAAAAGAAAAAAAAAGTGGATTCCCATAAATTAGATTTGACTAACCACTTCATGTCCAGCTCAGGGGTACTTTCAGGTAAACAACGGCCAGCTGCCCCTTGCACTCCCCTACCTTTTACCTTACACAGACCTCAAACAAGATAGCCATCATTCTTGAGTTCTGCAAAGTTTTGGCAGTCTTTTACTGTTCTTGCAGCCAGTTAGCTGTGAAGTACTGTGCATAAGTTGGCTTCCTAGAATACAACTAAACCGCCACCCCATTTGTTTGGCCCAAGCTCTGACCAGAGCAGGTCTCAAATTCTGAAGAATGAGAATGGGCAGTTTGATAAGTGCAATTTAGTTACCGTATATACTCGAGTATAAGTCGAATTTTTCAGCACATTTTTTTGTGCTGAAAATGCCCCCCTCGACTTATACTCGAGTCAAGCACTTTTCAGCAGAAAAAAATCTCATTTTCCGAACCGACTTTGGGGCCCCGTATCTCAGGGCCACTTGGTGCTAGGAACCCCAAATTTGGTGTGCAAACCCAGTGGAACTAGCACTACAACATATCCAAAGCTGGGGTTCCTAGCACTAAGTGGCCCCGAGATATGGGGCCCCAAAATCGGTTCGGAAAATGTCATTCTCTGCTGCAGAAAAGTGCTTGACATTTTCTGAACCGAATTTGGGGCCCCATATCTCAGGGTAACTTGGTGTTAGGAACCCCAAATTTGGTGTGCAAACCCAGTGGACCTGGTACCATAATATATCCAAGGCTGGGGTTCCTAGCACCAAGTGGCCCTGAGATACGGGGCACCAAATCCGGTTTGGAAAATGTCATTTTCTGCTGCAGAAAAGTGCTTGACATTTTCTGAACTGATATTTGGGGCCCTGTATCTCAGGGCCACTTGGTGCTAGTAACACCAGCTTTGGAAATGTTATGGTGCTAGTTCCACTGGGTTTGCACACCAAATTTGGGGTTCTTAGCACTAAGTGGCCCCAAGATACAGGGCCCCAAATTCGGTCAACTGTGTCCATCTGCAGCAATGTCATTTCGGGACCCTTTGGGTTCAGAGACCCCAAATTTTGGCTGCAGCTAGGGGGCATCTAGGAACCCTTAACTACCGAGTTTGAAGTTCAAGGGACCTATGGCTGCAAATGGGCACAGTGAGGCATGCAAATGGGAACAGTGATGCTGCAAATGGGCATTGTTGACCCTCTTTTCCACTTACAATAGCTGTGCATTTCTCACCCTCGTCTAATACTCGGGTCAATAAGTTTTTCCCATTTTTTTTGTGGTAAATTAGGGCCTCGACTTATACTCGGAACGACTTATACTCGAGTATATACGGTACCTACCTAAACAATGTTTGTCTATTTTTTTCTTGGGGAGGCAGGCAAAATAGGGCCCTTATGAAGGGTGTGAAAAAAAAAAAAAAAAAAAGAAGGTCCCAAAAAAGTGGAGATTTACCAAAACTGGAGCGTGCAGAATCTGGTGAAGTTCTGCATAGAAACCAATCAGCTTCCAGGTTTCATTTTCAAAGTGTAATTGAACAAGCTGAAATTAGAAGCCGATTGGCTACCATGCACAGCTGCACCATATTCTGAATGCACCAGTTTTAGTAAATCTCCCACTATATGTCTGAGATTTCAAAAGGACATGTAACTTGAAACAATTTGTGAAAACATACCACAAAACGGACAAAGTGGTTAATAAAAAAGTTTGCAGTTTCAAAATGGGACTTTTCCAGCCCTTATAGGAACAATCTATTGTCTTGTGCGTACATACTACAGCTTTCACAACCAGCAGCATTCTGCTGTACATTTTATTTGAAAACATCCATATTCAGGTTTGTCTGGGATACAACAGCTCTGCTTCACTGTCTGCATAGTTCTCTAGAAACCAGAAACCATCTTTGTGCTCAAGACGCATAAATATCTGTTTTAAACAGGAAGAGGCAGGTAAAAATAAAAAGTGGGTGGGGGGAGGGGGGGTGCAACCTCGTAAATCTTGTGCTTCAAATGATAAAACACTTGAAGCTGCAAATGCATTATAAGAGATTGCACTAAGGTCTTTATTTGAAAAGGTCAGAGCATGGTGCAATGTGTAGAACCTATTACCACCCTTTTGGTGACCCTACTGATTCAATTAACTGCTGGAAGCCTATTTGGGTTACCTGAGTGTTTTTATAGTAAATATTGGGAAGCAGCTAGCCTTCCTTGCAGAAAATAAAATGTAAATTTCATTTGATATTTCTTTGGAGGGGGAAAACTGGCAATCCTGAAAGTGTATGTAAACTAGAATACATTTCACTTTTTTCTCCTTTTTTGATCTGTTAAATATAGCAATGAAAGCATTTTAAAATATATTTGTTCAACAAGTGCAAAAAAAAACAAACCACCTCCCCTCTTTATGAAGAGGAGGAGACATTACATAGTCCTAACAGTCCATGTGCTAGAATGACAATGCTGCTCATTATGCTTATCACTCTAGGATAGAATGCAAGTTATTGCCAGGATTATCAAGTTAAAGTAACGGATAAAGAATATGAAAAAAAAAAACAAAAAACAAAAACAAAAAAAAAACAACACTAATGCAGCCACCACATGCAAGGACAATACTATCATTTTTTTATTTTAGTTTAGATACCCTTTAATAGTAGAGAGCCACCCTAATAGGGTATATGCACTAAAAAAGCCTGTTTTGAGCAAAACAGGCTTGATTGTCTTTTCTTACGCTAATATGAGCAAAAGGCATGTCTTCTTCCATGTGCTTTAATAAAATAGGCAAGTTGTGCCCAAATACTATGCTACAATCATCAGCAACCGCATTTTAAAGTGTTCAGTTGAATCCTAATAAAGTGATTTCTACTTTGTTAGAGGTTACTACATTTTGCACATTGCTCTTGACCTTCTAAAAAGTGACCATGTTAGTCAGCAGTTAGGACCTGAAACTTTGTTTGAGAAGGCAAACTGCATAGCCATTCCTTCTCCATTCTGCCTGGATTTTGTCACAATAGGATGTAATGCACTGCTAGACATAACATTTTTAAAGTATGTACATTTACTGCGACTTTAGTTAGGATGCAGTGGAAAGCAGTTTACTCGCAAACACAAGAGTCATCCTCCCCTACAAAATTTGTGAAAAGGCAGTGGATTATCACAATGAAAAGCAATAAAAATGTTCATCTGTGTTCACACATTGAACTAGGTTCAGATGATTACCTCTGTTGCATTTTCACTGAACCAGAACTCAAAACTGTGGCTGACTGTAAAGTGGACGATACAGGTACACCATATACAGTGAGAGCAAAGCAGTTTTCCTGGTAATACAAAAAATTACTAAAAGCATGCATATATTCTGAGTAATATAATAAACTGTAGCTGCTATGCTGTGTTTTTAAAAGAGTAATACAGCTCTTATAACTGTTAACACAAAAAAGGTGTGGAAGTAGAATCTGGACTAGAAAATGGCTTTTGTGACTAGACACCTCTTCTGTCATAAAGAAATAATATATTCTACTATATATAAAGTATTTCTCTAGCGGATTCATATAATTTTTATATTTTTGGAAGATTTACAAAAACTTTTTTTTATAACAATATTGGATTCCGAAACATTTGGCATAAGTGCATTTTTAAAAAATGCAGCTTGATGTCCTGAACATCCCTGTGCTCTGAACCATGTAGGGAGGAGCGCCATTTATCTCTCTGGTGAACAGTAGATACCACAGTTATTACAACTGCAATGGACTTTAAAAGCAGAACGGCAATGTTCTGTGAAAGACCCAACTTAAATAAAATTGCAGATAAAAGCACAAAAAAATCAATTTTTTTTTTAAAATGCCTACTTGCTGGGTTTTTTTCACCATAAATAATTTGTACTCGCATGCAATGTGCCTCTAAACTTGAAAGAAATTTTGACAAATTCAGGAAGAGTCAATTCCCTAGCACAGCCCCCTTCCTCATTGCACATCATAGCCCTCTCATCTTCTGGGAGTGTATAATGTCTCTGCTGGCCAAACGCCTTTTCCTCTACCCTCATTACATAGCCTTTTATGTAGTGCCAGGAAATGAACGAAGGGGAATACTGTAGGAGGGTCACTTAAGAGTCTGTTGACATCACATTCAAGATGACAGCGCCCAGCAGCTGTTTCAAGGCTTTTGGGTGTGTACACAAGGGAGGCATTTACAGGTATAGAACATGTAAAATACTTTTAATTAGACATGCACCGAAATTTCGGCAGCTGAAAATGGTGCATTTTGCCGATAAGATAAAAAGGCACACAATTTTATTATGCTTATGGTGTGTTTTTCATAGGGCATGTGTCTCAAAAACTGCATCAAAAACCTAACAGTGCATTATTAATGCGTTTTTTGTTGCGTTTTCAATGCATTTCTACAGGGAGGTGTGGGTTTTTTTTAAACTGATCAGAAATACAGCAAGCAGGATTTTTAACACCACAATGGAAGCGCAACAGACCAGTGTGAAGACATACATAGAATTAAAAGGGATGCATTTTTCTTGCGCTAAAAGGTGCCAATAATGGCAGAGAATAGATTCATATTCATTTAAATTCATGATATAGATAGATATATAGATATATATATATAATCTCTCTATCTATCTATAGACACACACACACACACACACACACACACACTCCAAAATTTCCATTCGGTGCACCTCTACTTTTAATGCACATATAAACTTCTGGAAAAGCATAGGGGGATACAGGGCTTCAGGAGGTGAGAATATGCCTTGTTGCCCACGTATGTGAACTATTGAAGTTATAGGTTAGAAAAATACATTGCATCTGGAGCTGTGGGAGATAAAAAAAAATTGTCAAAATCTGTGACTTGTGCCTCCATCTCTGATATAATAAGGCTTGCCAGTATTCTGGGATGGTAATCTTTAAAACGCCCAGAAGCCCACAGTCTGCCAATGCTGTACAGGCAGCCCCCAAAATTCAACTGGCACCTCTAAAGAAAAACGATTAAAGATTTATGCAACCAATCCTAAAAATTCATATATTAAAAGTTCTTCATTCAGTAGGATTCTCTCAGTAACACCACATTTATACATATAATCAGTTCTCCATATAGTTAGACTTCATTTTTTATGTATTTACAAAAAAATTGCCACTTTAAAAAGGGCAATTCAACCTAAACCCCAGCAGCAGAGAGAAATATTTGATGATTTGTATAATCAAAACATAATCTGTATTATCTATCTCTATATATATATATTTTTTTGTTTAAAATATAATCTTGAATTGGATTTGTTTTAAGTATTCTTTGGCTCATACTCTCTATAGTTAAGTATACCAAGTTGTGATCATCTACGTCTGTTATAATTGCACCATAACATAAAAGGGACACTGTTATGCCATTTAAGATTCATTATGCGTATTTTGACACGGTTAAAATATGCATTTTATTGCTGTCTGGTCTAGTTTCAACATATAAGCACTGAAAGAAAAACAAGCAGTGCTTAAGCTCTACAGAGCAGGTATATTGCCCAGCAGAGCTAGGTCAACATTAGCAGCACACATCACTTGATTACGTATGCCGTGGGTTCACAATTGAACACAGTTATATGACCATGTACCCACAACACTAATATACCTGGGACAGAAATTTTTGGCTTTAACTGGATAATTCTAAAGCCACACACAATGAGAATATCAGATCATGTGTTTTTTTTTTGCATGCTAGTCTCATATTGAAAAACCAAAAGGTTACTAAAATGACAAAATTATCATACAACTGCGCAAGTAATGTATCATTTGTCACTTCAAATAATTTTGCATGAACTGTCACGATCGGCTCTGGAAAGCGGTGTACTAACCATCAGATTATCATACGATCGCTTTGAAAGCAATATTTTTTGTCCAATTTTCTCATCATCTGTACTAGGCATTAGAGTACACTAAACAACTTACCAAGAATCAATAGAAAGGCTGCTACAAGCAAGGGTATGGTAACTTTACACTGTCAAAGCAACTAATCTTAAAAACGCGCTATGCTGGCAGATTGTCTTTTAAACGAACACTCAGAATTCATAAACATTTTTAGGAATAGTTAGACTTATGCCGCGTACACACAGTCGGACTTTTCGTCTACAAAAGTCCGACGGACTAAAGCTGGCTGACAATCCGATCGTGTGGGCTTCCCCGGACTTTCAGCGGACTTTTCCAGCCTCAAATCTGACTGACTTTAGATTTGAAACATGCTTCAAATCTTTACGTCGTAACTACGACGGACCCAGAAATCCGCTCGTCTGTGTGGTAGTCCGACGGGCAAAAACCCACGCTAGGGCAGCTATTGGCTACTGGCTATCAACTTCCTTATTTTAGTCCGGTGTACGTCATCACGTGCGAATCCGTCGGACTTTTGTGTGATCGTATGTAGGCAAGTCCGTTCGTAAGAAAGTCTACCGCAAGTCCGCCGGACAGGCTGTCGGACTTTTGTAGACGAAAAGTCCGACCGTGTGTACGCGGCATTAGGCTTTTCTTCCACTTTGAAATTAAATGAGAACTTTGCAACATGCAAACAAGGTTTAGCAAAAGGGGTAAATCTAAACAAAAAATAAAAATAAAAAAGTACCTTCCAGAAGATCAACTTCAACCTGAGTAGGCTGCCAGACACCCCCGGCTTTATTTATTTTTTATTTTTTTGTTAAACACACTGTGTGTTTAAAAAAACAGGCTGCACCTGGTTCATACACGTGGGCCGAGGAAACAAAATGGATCTTCCGATTAGAAGTACCTGCTTGGATTTTCATTTTTAAATGTATAGTACAATGGTCATTCAATGAATATGCGGATTAAGGGGCAGGTTTTTTGCAATCTTAAAATTTCAGCACATTGCATACATTCACATTATTAACACCTTTCTACACTGCAAGAGAAATTGAATCTGTATGCTAGATAATGAAAATGGGCAGACAGGCAGGATTTTTAATGCAGAGGAGACATGCTTTGTCTCTTCTGCATTAAAGCTATTTGCCTGCCTGCCCGCCCCTGTACAGTTCACTGCACAAATTCAGCCATGCCGAAGCGGACGTAACTCCCATGCACACGAGAGAGTGACGTCCTCTTAGCCCTGCTAATGACACCAGCCAGCACTCGAGACCCGGAAGCCGGCTGTCCGAAAAGGTCAGCGGCTGGCGGGGAGTTTCCGGATGGCACATCGCTGGATTGAAGATTATAGTTTCACGTTAATGCAGCAGTTAAAGTGAACCGGACCTGGCCTAAAATGTATCTAAAAAGGCAGCAGTGCTAAATAACCAGTGTTAGCCTTCAAAACAACCCCAGTGGAGACCCAAGGATCCTAGGGCTCAGGTTATGCATGCAGACAATAGGCTTTTTATACTCTCTGTAAAAAAATGTTTTTCTTGGAGAATATTAAAGGACGGCAAGATTGGACAATGGCAAACCAAAAACTATGGGCAAGCAAACAATATTCCCCTCCTACTACCAGCATGTCTTGATTTGGTTGCAAAAGCAGGATTATAAACCCAGATGTAAATGTGTTCTTGTTCACAAATATATTCCAGGTGTTATATAATCCTTATGCTCTTTATTTCAGATGTAGTACACACTCTGATGTTTCCCAAGTTAGGCACAATTCTCTCATGCCAAGGGGAAGTCAGATGGCTCCTGGAATGAAGACTTCAAATCTGAAATCAGCGCGTCTGAACCATTTCCAGTAGAAGAAACAAAAGAAGAAAAAAGAGAGCGCACCAGCCTAGTGCATTATCCTTGACAGGTTTATTTAATTAAAATTTTGTGAGTAGTTTTTATCTTGTTTTTAATTAAATAAACCTGTCAAGGATAATGCACTAGGCTGGTGTGCTCTCTTTTTTCTTCTTTTCTTTCAACACTAGGACAATCCCATCCTTTGAGAGCAGCAAAGCCGAAATCCATAGTCCTTCTTGAACTTTTGGGACTTTTTTAGCCAACACACCAGTGCGCAAGAGTATTTTTTCTTCGTCCCAGTAGAAGAAACACTCTGACCTGAGCAGAATCCAAAAACGATTAGTCAATTCCATTGTATAATTTCTAAACATTCAGAATTCATCTGAACAGTTGCAATTAGGGCTGAAACAACTAATCGATTAATCGACAACTAATCGATTATGTAATTAATCGATTACTATTTTCATAATCGATTAATCGGCCAGTAACATAATGGGGTTAAAAAAGCTAAAATTAGCCCTATATAGTACAAAAAGAGCAAATAATCTCTACTGTAAATATTACTTTCACTGTTGCACAGTAAAAAAACAATTTTTTTTTTTTTTTTTAACTCCATTGTTACTAAATGTCTTAGGCCTGGTTCCCACCTATGTGTTTTTTGGTGCTTTTTGCAGAAATGCACTACAGTTCATTTAATGTTCACATCTATGCTTTTTTCAGCTGCTGTGTATTTGGAAAGGGTCACGGACCTTTTTCAATGCAAAACGGTGCTTTTTTGGTTCAATATACTTCAATGGAGAAGCTGCAGAAAAGCATGTAATATTACAGTTCTGTTTGAAAATCTGCAAAACAGTCTAGAATTTTTTTTTCTTTAAAAAAAATTGATCTGAGTCCAGATTCAACCTCTAATAGTATATAGAGTATATCTCTTCTGTCTGTCATTCTCAGAGAGGATTAAAGATTTTACTCCCTAACCGTATAGTTGGTTATTTATATTTACCCCTGCGTATAAAAGATATTTAGGAATAAATTGCCTTTTTTTAAACTTTACATATTAACTAAATTATACACCACACTTTTTTTAAAGGTTATTAACCGATTAATCGAAACAATAATCTGCCAACTAATCGATTATGAAAATAATCGTTAGTTGCAGCCCTAGTTGCAATGTCTAGAAAAGTCAAAGCTGCATTGTCTTGACAGAACTTTAGCTGACTGTTCGCTCAACAGATCATTTAGGTATCCCATAATGGGGATGCCCTGAGAATGCAGCAGGGCTAGTACCTTGTTGTAAACCTGAACTGCATAAAGAAGCCAAATGGCAGGACCACGAACTGGTAGTCCACAGGCCCCACAGCAAAACAGATGCCTTGGGAAGATGGGCCTAGAAGCCAATACATCTCCCTGCTAAAGAGAGGTGATGACAGATTTGATAGATTTCATGTGGAATTTGAGCTCAGATTAAGACATTCAAAGCATTGAGATTAAAGATTAACTGCCTCTGAAGCAGCTAAGGGCATGGGTAGATTAGATGTAGACTCTGCCGGAAAGAAGCAGGCATGACTGTAGTGAAATCCTCAGGTGAAAGGGCAGAGGAACTGGTGGCCAATGGTGTTAAAAAGCACTCTAATAACAAAACAGACTGTAGAACAGAGGGTAACAGGATTATAGACAGATGTCAGCACTGTCAGTTGAAACACTGAAGCCAGCCCAGTGCAGTTTAGATGGTGAGCTGGGAACACCAGTAACAGAAGAACTGTTCCCCATGTCTCTAGATTTAAACAGGTTGCAAATACATTAGTAAGGCAACTTACATGTCAAGGTACAAGGCAAGGCCTCATGTACCTACAAAACCCAAACCGCTGGTGGCAGATGAATGGAAGTACCCAAAGTCACTGTAGGATGGAATCAAGAAAAGATGGAGTTCCACGTGGCTCTTTAAGGCTCTGTTCACACCTAGGCGTTTTGTTTTCAGGCAGAAAGTCGCGATTTTGTACAGGTCAAAAGGTCACCAATGTAAAAAGCAGAAAACGCCTGTAATCTGCCAATAAAGAAGCTTCTGTACTTTGAGCTTCAGATGACAAAACGCTCAGATGTGAACATGGGTCATTGGATGAATGGGATTTGTCTTGTTGGGTGTTTTTAGAGCTGAGGCTTACAGCAGAAACGCGGCCAAAAATGCCTAGGTTTGAACAGAACCTTAAAGCAGGCGCAGCAGCAGGTTTGATGCTTGGTGATGTATTGTGGGAAAGCGTGGAGTAAGCAACATTTCACCCAGTGGATGATGTCAGCACTCACAATTTAAAGGTGCTCAGCAACCAATGTAAATGAGGTGTCTCCTGGTGCTCAGCCCAACTGAACTACTCATGGACTGAGGCTTCAGAGACAGGGCAACAGAGAAGACAAAGCAGGCTGCTCTGGAACTGGAAAGTGCCCTGTAGCACCCTACATTGAACCCAGTGCCTGAAAGTCACTTCTAGGCTATCCCTGCAATGTCCAGTCCATTGGGGTCTGAAAGCAGCACTCCAATAGAAAGTTTGAGATCAAAAAGATACCAGCTCTTGCACCTATATGAAGACTTGATAAAGAAAACAAAAAAAAAGTGGTGCTAGTAAAGATAGGCCAGTCTTTTATATAGCAAAGCTGAAGAAATGACATCCACCCTCCTAGGACACTAGCTAAAAAATAAGGCATGCTGATAGTAGGAAGGTCACATCCTGGTCTGCTGGCTCATTCCATCCATTTGTTTAGTTCTGGTGTGTACGGAAACACTGAGCCAGGCACCTGTGTGTGGATGTTGCAATCAGATTGGGTGTGTTCCTCATTGTGTGCGCTGCTCCTCTTAAGACTTCACACATCCTGGTCTGCCCTACAATTTGTTTTCCCATGTCCAATCCTTCTGCAGGCAGCAGTGTAACCAAAAAAAAAAAAAAAATTAGAAAAAATGGCTTTTGCTCAATTTGCCTATAGGAATAAATGGCACGGCAAAGCACCAATGTATTTGTCATACAATGTGAACTCGTTCTCGGTCAGCTGGTAAATGGTTATTGAATTTCTGGCACTAAACACTTGAATCACAAAAAGGTAAGGCTTAATTTCAATTTTTGAGCAGAAGGTGAAGTCATATACAGCCTGGGCCTATGACTCATGGTACTCCACAGGGACAAATTTGAAGACAGAATACTTCCAGCATTTCAGATTTATTACATTACAACTATTTACGCCAGGTGAGGTTCACTTTAAAGCAGATCTCCAAGCTAGATGCATTTCATAAGTAACACTGAATGCACTATAGGACAAGGGTCCATAACTGTTTACAAGGGGTCTGCTGGAGACCTCCTTTGTGTTACTAACTTGTGGAAACCTAATAAAACAGGGGTTTTAAATACAGTAGAGAGGTGCCTCCTAGAAATTATTTAGCACTAAACTCTTCCCAGAAATGGTCTTAAGATTCAGTCTGTTAAGCTAACCATATCAACCAAGTTGCATGAGCAGCACCCATCTAATCTTTTACACAAGGAGGTGTTAGAGATGAGAAAAGTGTACACTAAGGGGGTTATTTACGAAAGGCAAATCCACTTTGCACTACAAGTTTTTTTATTTTCCTTGCATGTCCCCCTTAGATCTAAAGTGACTGCACTACCAAGTGCACATGTAGTGCAAAGTGGATTTGCCTTTCGTAAATAACCCCCCAAGTTTAGTCCATCCAGTATAAGTCGATGTAAAAACATTGTTGGGGAAGAATAAAAAATAAAATGGGATAACTGACGCAATGTATGTAAAATTAAACTTGTACAAACAGTACCAATCCCAAAGTGCAATCAATACTCTCCCCCTAAAATAATGGTTGTACACTGAGCACAACCTGCCTTGCTGCCTTCTGCTTTTGAAAGGAAGCAGACCAGTAGCAAGACAAATGGCAGGGGTGATACATGAAACATAACACAAAAGTAGACAAATTTCATAACGGATACAAGTGCTGTAATCATTTCCTCCGTTCCTGGGTACAGCGGGGACAGAACCTAGAAATATAAAGTTATATATTGTTAAGCTTTCCAGATATACATTGTTATTATTAAAAAAAAATTAGGATGGTTTTAAAAAAGGGTAGGTACAAAGCTCCTTGCCTCCCCTTTCTGGAGGTATAATGCCTCATTTCACATTTAAAAGAAGAAGTTCACCTTTTAAAGCATGCAAATATATTAAGGATTGAAGCGCTAGTGATGTTCAGTAAAACGTATAAAATGAATTGCAAATATAAATATACATAGTATAGCAAGCAAGAAAGTCCATATGTGATGAATCCCAACACCAAAACTGTGACGCTCAAAAAAAAAAAATTATTTTTATTCACCACGAGTGCTCAGTAGATGGGTGGCCACACACCAGAAAAGGATGACCCCTTTTTACAGGAAGGTCAAACAGCCCTTCTGGAATACCAATTGATTCCATAGTTCCACTCCACTGGCCCCTCGAGATGAAACTAGGATGGGAAAAATTACCCCACAAAAGACAGAGGAAGGTCTCATAGTGTAGTAATTTTAATAAGGTAAAAAATGACAACAAATGGCGATCACACTCGCATGTTTACACCTGGTGTCTGGATCAGCACTGTAACATGCGAGTGTAATCGCCATTTGTTGTGGTCATTTTTTACCTTAATAAAATGACTACACTATGAGACCTTCCTCTAGGTCTCTTGTGGAGTCATTTTTCCCATCCTAGTTTCATCTCGAGGGGCCAGTGGAGTGGAACTGTGCTGTCAGTGGAATCAATTGGTATTCCAGAAGCGCTGTTCAACCTTCCTGTAAAAAGGGGTCATAGTTTTCTGGTGAGTGGCCACCCATCTATTGAGCACTCGTGGTGAAGAAAGAGAAGTTTATTTTTTGAGCATCACATTTTGGTGTTGGGATTCATCACATATGGACTTTCTAGCTTGCTATACTACTATGTATATTTATATTTGCAATTAATGTTATATGTTTTACTGAACATCATTAGCGCCTCAACCTTTAATATATTGTTTGCATATTTTGGTGACTTGTTCACTCTAAAAGGTTGAGCTTATACGATGTTCGTTCGCCGATTCCACAGGGCACCATTCATTGTTTTTCATTCTTTCAACCTTTTAGAACATGTTACACCTATATTCAGGGTATAACATGTAATAAATGCACCAAAGCCACCCTCCCAGGCCGGGATTTTTCTACCAGAGTCTACTGCCACAATTAAAAAAAAAAAAAAAAAAAAAAAAAAGGACGCAGACGTGCGGGGCTCCGCCCACCTGGCCGCATCACTCATTTACAGTCCTCTGTAAATGGAAAACTACAAGGTTCGGCAGTCTTTGCTGCTGTCGGCTTGTAGTTTTCAATAAACTACCACGGCGCTGTGAGCACTATAGTAGTTCATTAGGGTCTTCCTGTCAGAATCTATCAGGTTTCTCGTACAAGGTACGAGCAAGCTGTAACAATGACACATTTGCAGGAGACTTGCATGGCATCAGCAATCTGCTGATCGCTGGTGCAATGCTTCACAGGCTCCCAAAACAAAAAAGTAATGCACTTTTTTTTACCTGCAAAATAAAAGTGCAATTTTTTTTTAAAGTAAAAACGTATTCTTTAAGTCAATAGGGGCGCAGCAGCTGCACTGGCACAGCTGCTGGTAACAATTTGACATCTATGCGGGTGCATGGCCCTAAATGCACCTAGGGTGCCATGTACCCACACCTGAACGGATGTCACATTGGGAGCAGCGACTGTGTCCATGCAGCAACCACGTGATATCCCAATGAACTTGAATGGGACTAGCCACACAGGGATGTACAGAACACCTGTGCATCCCTGTGTGGGTAAACACGGTTGTCACACAGGTGCAAACACTCTGGGAGTTATTTACGAAAGGCAAATCCATTTTGCACTGCAAGTGCACTTGGAAGAACAGTCGCTCTAAATCTAAGGGGTAGATCTGAAATGAGTGGAAGCTCTGCTGATTTTATCATCCAATCATGTGCAAGCTAACATGCGTTTTTTTTATTTTCCTTGCATGTCCCCCTCGGATCTACAGCGACTTTACTTCCAAGTGCATTTTCAAGTGCACTTGCAGTGCAAAGTGGATTTTCCTTTAGTAAATAACCCCCTCTGTGTGAACAAGGCCTAACAATTACCTCTGATCAGCCTATCCTTGGGTCTCCCTGCTGAAGCCTACCACCAGGCCAAGTGTTAATGTCAGTGTTGTAGGTCTACAGACACTATGGTGGCTATAAGAACAGATGGGCAATACCTGGTCTAGTGAAAGGTGCAGCGTGGGACCCAGGTATTGGCTGATTTGTGGGGCAGGAGGGTTGAGAGGTGTACAAAAATAAAGTAGTAAAGCTCCTAAAAACTTAAAAGATTTAAGTGCACTAACTTCACTAAAACCAGTTAGCAATTTCACAAACTAATGTTCATAGGGTGGTGAGCAGTTACTAAAAATAGCAAGTATCTGACAAATCAAGAAATGGGTAGATATTTTGTCAACCCCTTTCAGCTATGACATTATGTTTTTGCATAGGTTTGGCAGTCAGAGTAACACAGCTTTGTTTTACAGAAGGCCTCTGTCTCCAATATATGCACAATAAGCTAAAAACATAGGAAATTGTTTTCTTAGCCTAGGTGACTACAGGATTTCTGGGAGCTTACAAGTTTGAATGTCATTAGTGGTTAATATCCCCTTGCCGCCGTGCCTACGCATATATGCGGCCTCGGCTTTAGGGGGTTATACCAGGATGATGCCCGCAGCTGCAGGCATCATCCCGGTACCGTTTTTTAGAGCGGGCGATCGGCTATCCAGGGATAACAACAGATGAGGCTAAAAGCCACTCGGATGTTATCCCGGAGGACATCCCCCCTCCCGCCGCTCTCACCGGGCCTCCCGTCCCACTGGGAGACCTGATCCTTGATCCGCCACTTCCGGCAGCTAGAGACAGACTGGCACGAAGCTGGAAACGGCTTTGTTCCAGTCTTCTCTCTGTAAACACGGAAGTCACTTTCTGTTTACTCGGCTGCCAATGGTGCCGGTTTTTAAAAAATATACAATATTCAGAATCGCCGTTTCTGGCGAGCTGAATACTTTGAAGTGCAAAGGAGGTCAAAAAGTGATTACATTTTTATTTTTTTTTTAAAACACAATGTAAAAAAACTAAAACTAAAATAATTTTTTTTTTTAAAGCGCCCCCGCCAGCTCGCGCAGCAAAGAAAACGCATACGGACGTTGGGCCCGCATATGTAAACGATGTTCACATCACACATGTGAGGTATCGCGATTGTCAGAGCGAGAGCAATAATTCTAGCACTAGACCTCCTCTGTAACTCTAACCTGGTAACCATTATAATTTTTTTTTTTTTAAAACTCGCCTATGGAGATTTTTAGATACAGTAATTTGTCGCCATTCCACGAGTGTGCGCAATTTTAAAGCGTGACATGTTTGGCATCTATTTACTCGGCTTAACATCATCTTTCAAATTATACAAAAAAAATTGGGCTAACTTTATTGTTTCGTTTTTTTAAAATCCATTAAAGTGTCTTTTTACCCAAAAAGTTGCATTTAAAAAGACCGATGCACAAATACCGTGTGACATAAAATATTGCAACAATCACCATTTTATTCTCTAGATTCTCTGCTAAAAATTATATATATATATAAGTAATTTTCTAGCACAAAAATACAGATTTTAACTTGTAAACACCAAATGTCAGAAATAGGCTTAGTCAGGAAAGGGTTATACCTACAGTATATATCTATAGTCACAGGCAATTTATAGGAATATATACTCCTGACAAAGTGATTGGAAGCGGATTTTAACTCCCTTTCCTATACAAAATTAGTGAAAACTTAGTACACACCATTTTCCTTTGGGTTTAGTGGTGAGATCCACACATGCAAAATGAAACCACTCTATGGGACACTAGGAGGAAAAACAAAAACAAACAAACAAAAAAAACAATTACCTGGTTGTACTTCACAAAATAACAGCTTATAAATAACAAAAAAGCCATTGTCATTGTCACACAGTCATTGTTTTTCATTCTTTCAACCTTTTAGAACATGTTACACCTATATTCAGGGTGTAACATGTAATGAATGCACCAAAGCCACCCTCCCAGGCCGGACACTGCAATTTTTAAGAACTGAAAACAGGAAACCTCTGCAAAGCAAAAATATACTCGCCTGTCCAGCTGCATTGGTGGATTGCTTTGCTGAAAGTTCTTGTACATTTGACACTTTGGGGAGTATCAGAATCCCCTGCTACACTTTTGCCAGCTCCTACATCACTACAACACCTAGCAATGTAGGGGGTCAGGAAATAAACTAAAGGGGAGCAGGGAATCATGTGTTCTTGTGTGTGTTTGTTTAAGCAGGATTACAGCTAAAAATAAATTCATTAAATAAAAATCGCTTACAGGATTAGAGCTGTAGTCAGCAACTAAAAAGGTATAACATACAAATTAATACTGAACAAGTTTTTTAATTGCAAAAATAATATTTTAATAGGACACTTACATCTGGATTGTCACAGCCAATCATTTCTCCATAGGACACCTGGTGACACAAGCAGTAGGTGGGTTCGTTGGGGTCTACAGGCATATCAAGGACATCAGAAGGATGTACAGACAATACTGCCTCTGAGAATGCTGGACTGCAAAAAAAAAAAAAAAAAAAAAAAAAAATTATATACACAAACAGACACACTACAAAAAGGGGTTTAGTGGTTGTAACAAAAAACACACCACCCACACACCTTTTTTTTCCCCCAAGGGAAATAAACTGCAGACTTGTCAAAACCAAGTTTCAGTACAAGACTCCAGACGCGCGCGCGCGCGCGCACGCACGCACACACACACACACACACACACACACACACACACACACACACGCGCTGCAAGATGGCTACAGCGCGGTCGTCCAGATCTGGGAGGATGTCAAAAGACGTCCTAGAACCCCGCCCCCTGCAGCACACATCGGTTGCGCTCTGTGACCTTCGAACACAGATCAAGGTAAAGGACAAGTCAGTGGCCCTTTACCATGTGATCAGCTGTGTCTAACAGCAGATCACATGTTTATCAGCAGTCCTTTTCTCCCACGCTGTACCAGTGGGAGTAAAGGAGAGACGTTAACAGGCAAGCCTGTCAGCACATCGTTTACACGGATAATTAGGGTACAGATCATCAGTGCTGCCTCATTAGTGCCACCAATGAATGAGAAAAAAAATTACCTATTTGAAAAATGTTATAACAGACTAAGAAAAACATTTTTTTTTTCTAAAATGTTGTCTTTTTTTGTTTGTTTAGCAAAAAAATAAAAAAAAATAAAAAAAATAAAAAAACCTGTGGTGAATAAATACCACCAAAAGACAGCTCTATTTTGTGTGAAAAAAAACAACAATATTTTATATTGATACAGTGTTGCATTACCGTGCAATTGTCAAAGTGCAACAGCACTGAAAGTGAAAATTGGACTGGAAAGTGGGTGAAAGTGCCCAGTAGGCAAGTGGTTAATAAATAAATATATCACGCACATGTGTACACAGCATTTACTTACACACACAAAGTAGTGTCACTTGGGCTTCTCATAAAGGAGTGAAGGATCCCAAACCCTTGTTTCTGCACAGTGCTGTATGGTCTTAGAAATTACCCAAACACATATGAAAGCTGCCAATCCTTCAGTATATACTACATGCCTTGCTGTCCCCCTCTCATCCAATTGTTTCAACAACATTGAAGAACTACACAAAATAAATGTGCAGCTCCAGAATTCTGATATAACTCTACGTGCTTGTTTCAGGTAAGTTTACTTCCGCGGGCGCGCATCGGGGAAATTCTGTGTTGGCCGTGTCCCTTGGACACAGCCAATCACAGATCGTGATAAATGGCCAATCACAGCGGCCATTTAGCACTCAAACTGAGTGCCCAATGAGAGATGAACTCATGTGTAAACATGAGATCATCTCTCATTGCCGGCTCTCCCTCCTCACACAGGGACAGCGTGTGAGGGCACGTGTAAAAAACAAAAAACACAGTGCCCCAGTGCCTGTCAGTGCCACCTGTCCCCAGTGCCACGTATAAGTTCCATCTGTCATCAGTACCACCTATTAGTGCCATCTGTCATCAGTGCCATCTGTCATCAGTGTCACGTGCCATCAGCACCACATCAGTGTCACGTGTCATTATCCTGGTGCTCCAGGGCCTTCAAAAGTATAATAGGTAGTCAACAAGTTAGATGTGTAATTTATGCTCCTAGAACACCTGATGGTGCTCCCTGCATGTTGGTCCTAAGTGACTAGGCTGTGAAAAAGTCCCACACATGTGGTATTATAATACTCAGGAGTAGCAGAAAGTATTTTGTGGTGTCATTTGTGGTATACATGTGAGAGAAATAACCTATTACAATGACAATTTTGTGGGAAAAAAATAAAAATCTTCATTTTGCACAGAATTGTGGGAAAAAAAATGACATCAAAAACCTCACCATGCATCTTACTGAATACCTTGGAATGTCTACTTTCAAAAAAGGGGTCATTTGGGGGGTATTTGTACTTTCCTGGCTTGTTAGGGTCGCAAGAAATGAGATAAGCCGCCAGTACATCAGGTGTGATCAATTTTTTATGATTTGCACCACAGCTTGTAGACTCTATAACTTTCACAAAGACCAAATAATATCCACTAATTTGGGTTATTGTTACCAAAAGATATGTAGCAGTATAAATTGTGGCCAAAATTTATAAAGAAAAAAAAAAAAATAATTTGCAAAAGTTTAATCACAGAAACTAAGAAAAATGCATTTTTTTTTTCAAAATTTTCGATATTTTTTCATTTATAGAGCAAAACATAAAAAAACAAACAAACAGGAGGTGATCAAATGCCACCAAAACAAAGCTCTATTTTATGAAAAAAAGGACAAAAAAAATTCATTTGGGTACAGTATTACATGACTGAGTAATTGTCATTCAAAGTGTGAGCACTGAAAGCCGAAAATAGGTCTGGTCACGAGGAGGGTTTAAGTGCTCAGTAGGCAAGTGGTTAAAAAAAAACTGTTCTGGGAAACAGCCGGTGAAGGCCTTTGCTGACCTGCTGCAATCATATTGTTTATCACACATCACCCACTTCATACTATTGTCTGGTAAATGGTTTAAAGTATTGAAGTAATTTCATCAGAACAACCAGGCACCTAGCATATCCAGAAAGGAGGTCAGCAATAGCATCCTCCACATTTCTATTTGTAAAGGTGTACACTAGTTCTTTGCACTTCATACATGACTAAATATTTTGAATTAGTTTGTGTGCTTGCTTTGCTGCTCCTAACATCTCCTCACCCTCCTTTTAACTTCTTTTTCTTTACAGTGTCCTCTTCTGATACCCTACGGCCTCGGGAACCTCGTTTGTCTTTTTGTGATCGATTCTCTGCAAAAAGAGAAGACACAATTTTATATACTGAAATGAGAATAACCTTCATGCAGATCTGGAATAAAACAAGAGGCATATTAAAAAACAAAATAAAAAAGGGGGGCGTTGCCTGACACAGCATGTGAGCGGACGTCTTTTCTAGTATCTCCGAGATCCCTCTGCACAATCCTGTGTAATCCTCCTTACCTGCCTCTCTATTACGGCTAATATCTCTCCTGATCACTCGGGGAAGACCCTGTGCCATTCTTTTTGGGACTCTGGTAGATGGGAAAGCGTAAGGGGAAGAAGCAGCCCCCGGCCAGGATGAGTATCACCACGCTCTGCCAAGATGGCCGCCTCTCCACACTCGTGCTTGGCATCCACGCCGGATCCGTTTGGAGAGGAGCCTGATCCCTCTCTGCCACCTACTCCCGGGGCCTCTGCTCCTCCGGCGCTGATGGCCCATTTATCTCCCAGCGATGTTGGTCTGGAGGACGGCCCGGACCCAGGGCCTAGTCTGCTGGATGTCCTTAAAACCATCAAGGTAAATCATTCAGATGTCATGGGTAAAGTGGAGGAGCTCAAGCTGGACATAACTATAATGCGCCAGGACATTCATAAAATGCTGGACCGGGTCTCTGACACGGAACGCCGCATCAGTTTTATGGAGGCCACTGTCGGCCCGGTCCTTCCTGCTTTTAAAACCCACAGCATCAAAATCCAATCCCTGGAGGACAAAGTTGACGATTTAGAGAACCGTCTACACAGGAACAACCTGCGCTTGGTGGGCCTGCCTGAACGGGTCAAGGGTGCTGACCCAGTTTCCTTCCTGGAGAGCTGGTTTACCCAAGAATTTGGGAAGGACAGTCTATCCCCCTGTTTTGCCCTGGAGCGTGCCCACAGAGTACCTGGCAGACCGCTTCCTGCAGGCAACCCTCTCCGCACATGGTAATCCATCTCCTCTACTACAGGGACGGGGATTCTATCCTGTGCGCTGCCCGCATAAAAGGGAGCCTGAAGATTAACAACGCATCGCTGTCCCTCTTTCCTGACTACTCCCCAGCTGTCCGTGCCTCGAGAGCCAAGTACCAACATATCAAGCAGAAGTTAAGAGAGAAGACCATCCAGTACTCCATGTTAATTTCCTGCCATGCTGAGAGTTGTGTACCAAGGCCAGGTGCACTTTTTCCAAACCCCTGCAAATGCTCTTTCTTGGTTTGAGTCCGTGCACCAGCCTGGTAGCTTGTCTGACCGGGCGCCTGCTACACGATTTGGTTTCTTCCTCGGTTATGTGTTTTACCTTTCCACCCCAACCACTGGGACCATAGCTGGGGCAGGTATCTTAAGTTGAATGCCTTGTCATGAGGATGCAGATCTCTCATGGAGACTATGCTGCTACTGTTGGTTTACTGCCTGATCACTGACTGATCCAAAAGTTTGTTCGCTGACTTGCCTGTATTGGCCATGTTCCTTGCATACACATGCAGTTCGGGGTCTAAGCCAGCTCCTTGTTTTTGGGGCATTGCAGGGGTTAAATTTGGGCTACGGCCTGTTCTATATGTGTTTGTTTGTCAAAGTTTTGCTGTTTATTCGGTTGAAGGTGGTGTGTATGTGTGTGTCTGATTTTAACCTTGCCTCCCCCCCCCCCTCTGGGTTTGCAGCTGTTCAGGGATCTATGATATGCTCATACCTTGCCTTTATTTTGTTTATTTTTTAATATCTCACCATGTCTACGGTCAAGTATCTCCTGGAATGTGAGGGGATTAAACTCCAAATTTAAAAGAGCCTCCCTGTTTGATTTCCTTAAGGTACACATACCTCATATACCGTGCCTACAGGAAACGTACCTTATGGGATCAAAAGTTCTTTCCCTCAAAAAACATTGGGTTATGCATGGGTATCATTCCACCTATTGGAATTATACCCGCGGGGTGTCCATTCTCATACGGAAAGGCCTCCCCTTCTCATGTGACAGGGTAGTTCTGGACCCTTAAGGGTCGGTATATTTTTTCTTCAGTGCATGGTGTACGCCCCCCCCCCCCCCCCATTTAACAGCTGCAATCTTCACAGATTTGAGTGTACAATTTTCTACTTTGCCAATGCTTGCTACCCTTATAGTCGGGGACTTCAATTTAGTCTATGACCCTAGCTTGGACAGATTGAAACCTTTCCAGTATGACTAAGTTGTTTGGTCAGTGGTGTGCTTCCTTTGGCTATGTCGACCCCTGGCGACAAAAACATCCTATGGTCAGGGAATATTCATGCTAATCTCGGACATACCATACTCTTTCTAGGTTGGACTATGCCCTGGGAACTCCTGATCTTGTCTCCTATATCCAGACAGTCTCTCATCTGCCTCAGACGACATCGGATCATTCTGCCCTGTGTGTTGAATTGCTACTAGGCCATAGGCCCTCCTTTCAGTTGTGGAAGCTCTGTCCCCTATGGACTCACTATTGGGGGGGGGGGACAATGCGGGATCCGTTTCCTCTGGCCCCACATGGGATGCCTTTAACCACTTAAGGACCAGCCTCGTTTTGGATTTTAGGTGTTTACATGTTTAAAACAGTTTTTTTTGCTAGAAAATTACTTAAAACCCCCAAACATTATATATTGTTTTTTTTCTAACATCCTAGAGAATAAAATGGCGATCATTGCAATACTTTTTTTTGCACCGTATTTGCAGCAGAAAAATAAAGACAACAGTAAAGTTAGCCCAATTTTTTTAAATATTGTGAAATATAATGTTACGCCGAGTAAATTGATACCAAACATGTCACGCTTCAAAATTGTGCCCGCTCGTGGAATAGTGTCAAACTTTTACCCTTAAAAATCTCCATAGGCGACATTTAAAAAATTCTACAGGTTGCATGTTTTGCGATACAGAGGAGGTCTAGAGCTAGAATTATTGCTCTCGCTCTACCGGTCGCGGTGATACCTCACATGTGTGGTTTGACCACCGTTTTCATATGTGGGCGCTACTCACGTATGCGTTCGCTTCTGCGCGCAAGCTCGTCGGGACAGGGCGCTTTAAATTTTTTTTTTTTTATTATTATTATTTATTTTACTTTATTTTATTTTTCACTGTTTAAAAAAAAAAAAAAAAAAAAAATTGGATCACTTTTATTCCTATTACAAGGAATGTAAACATCCCTTGTAATAGAAAAAAGCATGACAGGTCCTCTTAAATATGAGATCTGGGGTCAAAAAGTCCTCAGATCTCATATTTAGACTAAGATGAAAAAAAAAAAAAAAAAAAGACAAAAAAATTTGTGCTCCGGCCGTCCTATGGTATACCTCAGCAGTGACAGGTCCCGATCTCCTCCGCCGCTACCGACGGCTCCGGTAAGCGGCGGAGGGGGGGGTGGCACCTCTCCCGCCGCCGATAACGGTGATCTCGCGGCGAACCCGCCGCAGAGACCACCATTATCGTGTACAGAAACGCCGGCCCTAAAGATGGATACCTCGGTTGTGACAGCAGCTGCTGCCGTTACCAAGATATCCATCTTTAAAAAAATGACGTATATATACAGTGGCCGGTCGTTAAGTGGTTAAGGCAACTGTGCGGGGCTCCTACATCTCTAATATTGCCAAGCATAGGACGTCCTTCTCAGGCTGCACTTCTGGCCTTGGAGTCCCCTCTGGAGACCTCTAGGGCCCAATACAATGCGATTCCCACCCCAGACTCCCATGGAGTCTTGGTGGGGGCGCATGGGGACTGGACCTCCATAGGGTGGACACAACAAGGAAGCAACAGTTGTATTTGTCGGCCAGGCTACACGAGTACAGTGGTAAAAATTTTAAGATGTTGGCCTCTCTTGCACGGATTATACCGCAAATTCAACTACCAGATGGTTCTATCACATCTAATCCCCTGACCATAAATCAGACATTTAAGGTCTTTTACGAAAGCCTTTATTCAGCCCCGGCCGAACTTGAGTCCGTGGGGTTTTGAGTCTATCCACTTCCCTGCATTGGAAGGCTCTCATAACACTATCTTGGACAAACCCCTGACGATTGAAGAAATCACTGAGGCCATATATTCTTTCCCCCCTAATAAAACTCCAGGGTTGGATGGTTTGCCCGCCGAATGGTACAAAAACTATGCTGATGAATTGGCACAGAAATTACACTCACTTTGGGTGGGCACTGGAGGAGGGCGAACTTCCCTCCTTCACGTGTGAAGCCCTGATTGTTGTACTACCCAAACCTGATAAAGATAAACTGTTGTGTGGGTCATACCGTCCAATCTCACTACTGAATAGTGATGTTAAGGTGTTGGCTAAAATTCTAGCTTCAAGGCTGCAAAAGTGGAGTCTCCACCTGTTCATAGGGACCAGACTGGGTTCATGCCTGGAAAGAGTACGTATCATAACATTCGCCATCTTTATCTGCATATTCACAGGGCTGCCACTGACCAAAAAAAGCAGACTGGTGTTATCATTGGATGTGCAGAAAGCCTTTGATACAGTTAATTGGTCCTTTCTTTGGGAAACTATGCATCGTATGGGCTTTGGCTCCCAATTTATCAAGTGGGTCCGTTTGCTTTACTCCAACCCTAGGGCCAGGATATGTACTAATAAGGATGTTTCTACTTTACAGAGGGGAACTTGGCGGGGCTACCCGCTCCCGCCGCTTCTGTTTGCACTGGCCATAGAGCCCCTTGCTCTGGCAGTGTGGCAGATAGCAACGATAGGTGGTGCTATGGGGAGCTGTCTGAAAAGATCTCTCTATGCGAATGATGCTCTAATTTACCTAGACGGCTCAGAGCAGTCCTGTGTTTCCCTATTGGGAGTTGTGGAGGAGTTTGGAAAGGTCTCCGGGCTGGGAAAAATCTGTGGAATTTCCTATAGGCCCCAAACTGGACTATGCCTACCCATCTCAAACCAAATTGACCATTCAACCCACATTTAAATATTTGGGGGATCTATAAACAACAAACACTGACCTATTTTTGAAACACTTAATATCACCCCGATTATAACCCACATGGAGGCCAGGCTACGTACCTGTACCTCCTTACCACTAAATCTAATTGGCCGTGTGAACATTTTTAAAATGATATGCTTACCCAAATTTCTATAGGTTTTCCGGACATTCCCAGTCTTTGTTTAAAAAAAACGTAACAAAATTAATTTACTTTTATCCACTTTCCTATGGCAGGGGTCAAGCCCACGTATTGCAAGGGCCTCTCTCCAGGCTGCTAAGCTTGATGGGGGGTTAGCCTGCCCTAATCTACGACATTATTTTATAGCTTCACAGCTCGCTTATGTCTATGACTGGTTTTTGGAGGCCTCCTCGTCCTGTTTCACTGCTCTATTGACTGCAATGGTTGGCTCTAGGGTCTCACTTGTTGACGCACTACACAGGTCTGTACCCAAACGTTGCTCTCCGATAAAAGTTAGCCTGGTATGAGGGTAATAAGGTGATCAACAAACTCAGATTCCCTATAGTGGACACGACTTGTGCCGTGGAGTGACGAATAAATTCTTTCAAATATATATCTTTTATTAGGTCATGCCATCTGGGCACAATTTACAGGTCTGACCCAGGAGCTCACTGAATCACCTCTGGGAGGTGCTACTGTCATATCCAGACATTAAAAAGCTGGTTACGACTATTTATTCTTGCCTGCAGTCTGCTGGGGTCAAGCCCTTCCAGATTACTCAGCGGAAATGGGAAGTGGAAATTCTGGGCTGTCCGAGGAGGGGTGGGAGGAGGCCTTGAAGGTCTGCTTTCAGGATCTTATTGGGTCAAACGATCAAAATGTACAGTTTAAAATTTTTACATCAGTTGCACTAGGCTGCCAGGCTGGCTCGAACGGGTTAGGTTTCCGCTGTTTCATGTTCCAGGTGTGGCTCCACTGATGCCGGATACATGCATATGTTTTGCTCTTGTCCAGCTTTGTCAGCATACTGGAAGGACTTATTTTCTTTTTTTGAGGACACCTTACACTTACCTGTACCTTACACTCCAGAAGTCAGACTGCTGGGAGTGTTAAACGACTTCCTACATAGGACCCATACTCCAACTCCTGTGCGCATATTATTGTTCTATGCTAGGAAATCAATTTTGTTGCAATGGAAGAATGCTTCTGCTCCGGATATTCAAATGTCTTAAACGCATGGCTTGCTGTGTCTGTAGGCTACTGTGTGCCCTGTTGTTGGCTTTGTGCTCCTTCAGCCTGGTTGGAGGGGGTGGCAGCAGTGAGGCTCGAATGGTTGTCTCACTTGCTGTAAATGTGTGTGTGTGTGTGTGTATGAAATGAAACAAACAAGATGTGATTTTACTGCAGACTTTCAGCTTTAATTTGATGGTATTTACATCCAAATCAGGTGTAAGGTGTGGGAATTACAAAAGTTTGTATAAGTGCCTCCCACTTTTTAAGGGACCAAAAGTAAATGGGACAGATTAACAATCATCCATCAAACTTTCACTTTTTAATACCTGGTTGCAAATCCTTTGCAGTCAATTACAGCCTGAAGTCTGGAACGCATAGACATCACCAGACGCTGGGTTTCATCCCTGGTGATGCTCTGCCAGGCCTCTACTGCAACGGTCTTCAGTTCCTGCTTGTTCTTGGAGCATTTTCCCTTCAGTTTTGTCTTCAGCAAGTGAAATGAATGCTCAATCGGATTCAGGTCAGGTGATTGACTTGGCCATTGCATAACATTCCACTTCTTTCCCTTAAAAAAACTCTTTGGTTGCTTTCGCAGTATGCTACGGGTCATTGTCCATCTGCACTGTGAAGCGCCATCCAATAAGTTCTGAAGCATTTTGCTGAATATGAGCAGATAATATTGCCCGAAACACTTCAGAATTCATCCTGCTGCTTTTGTCAGCAGTCACATCATCAATAAATACAAGAGAACCAGTTCCATCGGCAGCCATACATGCCCACGCCATGACACTACCACCACCATGCTTCACTGATTAGGTGGTATGCTTTGGATCATGAGCAGTTCCTTTCCTTCTCCATACCCTTCTCTTCCCATCACTCTGGTACAAGTTGATCTTGGTCTCATCTGTCCATAGGATGTTGTTCCAGAACGGTGAAGGCTTTTTTAGATGTTGTTTGGCAAACTCTAATCAGGCCTTCCTGTTTTTGAGGCTCACCAATGGTTTACATCTTGTGGTGAACCCTCTGTATTCACTCTTGTGGTGAAGTCTTCTCTTGATTCTTGACTTTGACACACATACACCTACCTCCTGGAGAGTGTTCTTGATCTGGCCAACTGTTGTGAAGGGTGTTTTCTTCACCAGGGAACGAATTCTTCGGTCATCCACCACAGTTGTTTTCCGTAGTCTTCCGGGTCTTTTGGTGTTGCTGGGCTCACCGGTGCGTTCTTTCTTTTTAAGGATGTTCCAAACAGTTGATTTGGCCACACCTAATGTTTTTGCTATCTCTCTGATGGGTTTGTTTTGTTTATTCAGCCTAATGATGGCTTGCGTCACTGATAGTGACAGCTCTTTGGATCTCATATTGAGAGTTGACAGCAACAGATTCCAAATGCAAATAGCACACTTGAAATGAACTCTGGACCTTTTATCTGCTCCTTGCAAATGGGATAATGAGGGAAGAACACACACCTGGCCATGGAACAGCTGAGCAGCCAATTGTCCCATTGCTTTTGGTCCCTTAAAGATGAGAGGCACATATACAAACTGTTGTAATTCCTACACAGGCCACCTGATTTGGATGTAAATACCCTCAAATTAAAGCTGAAAGTCTGCAGTTAAAGCACATCTTGTTCGTTTCACTTCAAATCTATTGTGGTGGTGTATAGAGCCAAGAAGATTAGAATTGTGTCAATGTCCCAATATTTATGGACCTTGCAGAATGAATGTTTCTCTACTGCTTATTGCTCTATGACTCACTGTAGCTGGGCCCTATGAGGTCCACATACATTAACCCTGCTAAACCTTTTGCTCAAAGTTTTCCTCCGTTGAGGAACCGGGGTTCACAAAACTTAAGCATTACTAATTAGCCCTGTTTGGCTACTGTTTTTGTACTGTAATTTACTTACGAGTTGTACCCGTGTGTGCCTGTAAAAAATTTTTTTTTAAAAGAAAATCAATAAACAAATATTTAAAAAAAGAAATAAGAAAAAACAAAAAGACAACACTTGCTTTTTATTCCTCGTCCAGATGGGCTGTCAAACTCTGCTCCTTCCAATTTTTCTTTGAGATCAGCTTCAAATCGTGCCAGGTCTGCATCTAGCCGTCTGATGTGTTTATCCACCTTTTTTTTTTTTTTTTTAAAGGGAATAAAGAATTGTAATTGGTGGAGGGGGAAGAATGATCAAATAAGCATCCAAAGCACCCCCAATTTAACATGCATGCAACACCATCAAACTGGTGAAGATAATGCTAATATCAAACACCATCTTTTATTGCATTTATTAGCAACCTCATCTGTGTGCCTTTCATAAAAAATTCCCATGTTTCTTTCTTTTGTTCGTATTGGTGCAACACAAAAAAGTGGAGACAAAAAGCCAAATCTGACACATTCCACGCAAAACTCCAAAAATGGAATTGACAAAATTATTGACACCCTCAATTTAATATTTGGTAGCACATCCCTTGGGGGGGGGGGGGGGGGTTGGGAAGCCAAAACCCTAAAATCAATTACTTCCTATAAACCATCAATGAGTTTTACGCCAATGGCATTACGGACCACTCTTTCGCTAACGGCTCCAGATCTCTCAGATTGGAAGGGTTTCTTTTCGCAGCTGCTGTTTTGAGATCTATCTACAGGTGCTCTATGGGATTTAAATCTGGACTCATCGCTGGCCAGTTCAGTACTCTCCAGCGCTTTGTCTTAAACCATTTCTGGGTTCTCTCCGACATGTGCTTTAAGTCATTGTCCTGCTGTAAGACCCATGACCTCTTACGAAGATCCAACTTTCTGACACTGGGCCCTACATTGCAGCCCAGAATTCCTTGGTAGACTTCAGATGTCATAATGCCATTCACACGGTCAAGACATCCAGTGTCTAAAGCAGCAAAGAAACCCCAAAACATCAGTGAACCTCCACCATGTTTGACTGCAGGGGACTGTATTCTTTTCTTTAAAGCGGGGTTCTCATTAAAAAAAAAAACTCAGCAGCTACAAATACTGCAGCTGACGTCATCGTGTGACGAAACGCGTGTCGGGAGGAGCCGACGTTCCGCGTGTACCGTCTGTAGGACGGGTGTTCGCTATAGCCGGCCGGCTGCTTTATCTTCGTGACATTGTAAGCGTCTTTCCAATTACTAATAAATTAGAGTGATCAGTATTACGCTATGTTGTTTCCTTTCTTTTTGGGGAATTTCTGAGTGATACTCATCTTGGTACCTTTGTGACCTGTGTACTTGACCAGATTTGTGCTGGTGCTGACCCCCTCCGTGGGGCTTGTTGGAATATCGCCCTCCAGACTACTTCTTGGACAAAGGCCCTGACCGGGTAACAGGTCGCAAGCTTTTAAAGCTTGCCTTTTGGTAAGCGAGCACTCTGTGTGGAGGATTTATTTATTCAAATATCGGATTGGTTTTATTTAATCATCATATTGGAAGATTATCTTTTTGGACTTAAGGCTTTGAACATTATCTTTCCATACAGATGGACGTTTTTTTCACCTATGCACCTTTTTTGTTTAATTCATTTATTCTCAATCATCTGGGACCGGTCACGTTTGTATGCAGCCCTCCGAGTCAATACTTTGTAGAACCACCTTTCACTGCAAATTAGAGCTGCATGTCTTTTTGGGGATGTCTCTGCCAGCTTTGTACATCTGGAGAGTGAAGTTTTTGCCCATTCTTCTTTGCAAAATAGCTCAAGCTCTGTCAGATTGGATGGAGAGCGTCTGAACAGCAATTTTCAAGTCTTGCCACAGATTCTCAATTGGATTTAAGTCTGGACTTTGACTGAGCCATTCTAACACATGAATATGCTTTGATCTAAGGCATTTCATTGTAGCTCTGGCTGCATGTTTAGGGTCATTGTTCTGCTGGAAGGTGAACCTCCGCCCCAATCTTAAGTTTTTTGCATACTGTAAAGCCCCATACACACACTATCAGATTTTCTGCTGATTTTTTCCTTCAGATTTACCAAAACCATATAACCATATGAGGTCAAACCTTAGGAGTTTAAATTTGTATGCAATCAGGCAAGCCCTTGCACTACATGGTTTTGGTAAATCTGAAGACAAAAATCAGCAGAAAATCTGATAGTGTGTATGGGGCTTTACAGGTTTTCCAAGATTGCCCTTTATTTGGCTCCATCCATCTTCCCATCAACTCTGTCTCTGCTTCCCTGCCTCTGGTGAAGAAAAGCATTCTCACAACATGATGCTGCCACCACCATGTTTCACGTTGGGGGTGGTGTGTTCAGGGTGATGTGCAGTCTTAGTTTTCTGCCACACATATAGTTTTGCTTTTAGGCCAAAAAGTAAAAGTTTGGTCTTATCCGACTAGAGAACCTACAACATGTTTGCTGTGTCCCCCACATGGCTTCTCGCAAACTTCAAATCAGACTTCTTATGGCTTTCTTTCAACAATGGCTTTCTTCTTGCCACTCTTCCATAAAAGGCCAGATTTGTGGAGTGCACGACTAATAGTTGTCCTGTGGACAGATTCTCCCACCTGAGCTGTGGATCTCTCCAGTTCCTCCGGAGTTACCATAGGCCTCCTGGCTGCTTCTCTGATTAATGCTCTCCATGCCCGGCCTGACAGTTTAGGCGGATGGCCATGTCTTGATAGGTTTGTAGTTGTGCTATACTCTTTCCATTTTCAGGTGATGGATTGAACAGTCTCCATGAGATGTTCAAAGCTTGGGATATATATATATATTTTTTTTTTTATAACCTAACCCAGCTTTAAACTTCTCCACAACTTTATCCCTGACCTGGCTTGTGTGTTTTCTTGGCCTTCATGATGCCATTTGTTCACCAAGGTTCCCTAACAAACCTCTGAGGGCTTCACAGAACAGCTGTATTTATACTGAGATTAAATTACACTTAGCGGACCTCCAGCTGTTGCAGAACTACCATGAAGTCCCATGAGGCATAGCAAGACTCTGACAGCTACAAGCATGACACCCAGGGGCAGAGGCATGATGGGACTTGTAGTTTTGCAACAGCTGGAGGTCCACTAATTGCATATCCCTGCACTAGATTTTAGTTAGGGGTATCAGAGTAAAAGGGGGCTGAATACAAATGCACACCACACTTTTCACATATTTATTTGTAAAAAATTTTGAAAACCATTTATCATTTTCCTTCCACTTCACAATTATGTGCCACTTTGTGTTGGTCTATCACATAAAATTCCAATAAAATACATTTATGTTTTTGGTTGTAACATGACAAAATGTGGAAAATTTCAAGGGGTATGAATACTTTATCAAGGCACTGTATAGTGCGAGCCGACACTTGTTCCCGATGCCTGAAGGTCAGCTTGAATTTGTCTGGAAGTTTATCTAGGTTCTTTATCAATCATTCGAACAATCCTTTGTTGCAATCTTTGAACAATTTTTCTTTTTCGTTCAGCATCCAGGGAGATTAGCTACAGTGCTGTGGTCTGTAAGCTTCTTGACAATGTTGCGCACAGTGGACACAGAAACATTAAGATCTCTGGAGCTGGACTTGTAACCTTCAGATTGCCCATGCTTTTTCACAATTTTTGCTCTCAAATTCTCAGACAATTTTTAATGCTCTCTCTTCTCCATGCGACACATAACAGAAAGGTTGAGTCCATATTTTTACCATTTTAATGGGTTGCCGGTGTGAGGTCTAGATGGTCAGTAAATTGATACAGGTGAGTTTAATTACAGATTACAGGTGCATCACATTGCATTCACTTGGAACGCAATTATTTCTTATAATTTTAAGGAGGTGCCAATAATTTTGTCTAGTACATTTTGGAGATTTGTGTGAATTGTGTCAGATTTGGCCTTTTGTGTCTGTACTTTTGTTTCATACGGATACAAAGAAATAAACATGAGAACGCCTAAACATTTGTAATTGCAACAATTTCCTGGGCAAAGTGGTGCAATATTTGACAGAAATGCAGGGGTGCCACTATTTTTTGCCATGACTGTGTATTAAATAAAATAGTGACTACCAGAAATTCCAATCCACAGCACTTTAACTGCATGGCTCTGGTACTTACCATCTCATATGTCTGCATGGCTAACTGCACTTTATCATCACTGTACTCCTTGCATTTGCTGTAGGCATTTTGAATGCGCTGTAAATGTTGCACTCTCTGTTCAGGGGTAAAGTCTCGTACTTTGTTGATGTATTCGCTAGCCAAGGCATCAATTTCTTTCTTTTTATCTGTTCCAAAAGAAAAGAAATACAGTAATCTTCATGCAACGCATAAAGTCCATGATATCACCACAAATATACCAATAAACCTCCTGGATTTTGGCTGCCCAATGTACACCTGTTTTGCAGCCATTGTGTCCTTGCTGGACATCACGTGCATCCCTCTGACTTTAAAGAGTGGGCTCCCTCTAGGCAGACCTGCCCTTAACCTTATTTTAATGCTATATGTGCTCCTACTTAAGAGTTAGGATTGCAGTTTACAGGAGAAGCCTTGATGTGGGCACTGCAGCTTTTGCATATATTTGCAAATGTGTGAAAACCAAACCCTCTGTATTTAACATGAATTGTTAGACGGTTCAATTTGGTTGTTTTGCAGGCTGGCTGGTAAGTGTGCTGGGAAATCTTGTGTGATATGCGTTGCCCTCCATGTGCACCTTACTATAAAGGCTAGTTATAGGTTGGGGGGTTGCCACTTTTTGTACTTTTGGCCATAACTGGCCAGCGATAGGACCACTAAAAAGTGTAGTGCCAACACTCACCTATGTTTATGCTGAAAAAAATGCTGTTGAATGTCATTTTGCCAGGAGATCAACACTCCTAAAAGTGTATCTTTTCCTGCTCAACAACTTCAGGGGACCTCTTAAGAGCGGCATTTACACACGCACTTCCTTTTTTTTTTTTTTTTTTTCAGATATGCCTTTAGCGAGAACATTCTGTATAGGAACAAGGATCCTACAAGCATTTTGCAAGCTGCCACCTGTCCTAATACGACACTCTTCAGACTAGCAATTACAAGGTTAAGAAAATTCCTGGGTATACTTGGCCTACAAAACCAACATGAATGTAACTGCAGACCACATACCCTCAGTCCTCTGATCCAGGTCACTCATGAGTTGGAAATTTCGTTGAAGCTCACATGGTAGATTTTCTATGCCTTAAGAAAAAAAAAAACAAAAAAACACGTATACAAAAGTATGACCTTTGTCTCTATGATAAACAAGGGACCAATAATTTTATCAACGCTTAAGAAAGAAAGAAAGAAAACAAAAAAAAAAAACCCCTACTGTCAAACAATAGTACTATAACCTACATCAGCCTTTTTACCCCAGAACACCATCTAAAACACTTTATGGTCTTGGAGACTGCCTACTAAAACCAATTCATTAGGGCTCAGTGGCAATAGTACCCTTAAAGTGGTTGTAAAGTTCTTTTTTTATTCTACTGCATTAAGAAGCCTTCTGTGTGCAATCGCCCCCCCCCCTCCTTTTACCTGAGAGATGGCTCAGGTGCCCCCACAGCAAGCTACTTGCTGTGGGGGCACTCAACAGGAGGGAGGGGCCTGGAGAGCCGAAGAGGGGGAGGATCGGGGCAGCTCTGTGAAAATCCACTGCACTGAGTAGGTGGATATAACTTTTTTTTTTTATTATTAAAAACAAACACGAGACTTTACAATCACTTTAAGCTGGATATATACATAACCAAAGTCAGCCAGTTCAGCAGGAACCAGCTGACTTTTGGTACATGTGTACTCCTCTCTGTTCAACAGAAGCCGGTTAGACCACCTTTTGCCAGTAAACCAGCATTTGACCAACGCGTGCAGCCAATAGCTGTAGCGTTGATCTGTGTATTCTGACGGGAGAATACAATACTGCTGCAGGAGAGATCCCGGCATCCACATCATTTGAATGGATGCGGGGATCTGTGGAGATTTGCTTTGCATTCGGCCCGCTGGTTGAACACAAAAAATAAAAACCACACACACACAACATTCTGCGTATATGCCCAGCAGAAGATTGGTGGTTGGTAGGAACAACGCAAATCTTACATTGGTCTTGTGCCACTGGCTTTGCCAAGTGGTGTTGGACTCATACAGCCATTCTCAGACGTTAGGTCAATCAGCCACAGCTCATGGAACCCTTAGCAACCTCTGGAGGAATTCTAAGATTCCAAAGAACCTTGGCAAAACATGGCTTCTCTACAATCTTAGTAAGAATATGACAGTATATTTTTAACAAAATTCCCAACAATAGATAGCAATATCTTAACACACATTTGTAAATTAAATGACTTTACTGGTGTTACAAAGTTCAAAGTACAAACATGCCTGCTCGGAAGCAAGGACAAGCCAGAAGCGGTTGGTTTTGTAAACTAGTGCTCGTAATGGAGAATTAACATTCGTGACATGGCAAAATTATGAAATCTCGAAATGCAGCGCACAATTCTCTTCTTCTTTAATGGTATAAATAATGAAGCTGCCTGGCTGGTAATACTGATGGAGTTTTTGCAAACGAATATTCAAAGGCTCTTTTTTTTCTAGTGATATCAAGAATAATATTATTATGCTTTTATTTTGGGCAAGTTACCACAACACCATTATCCCATAGTTTTTAAGATCAAAGATACAACTACGTTGGTATCCCTTGTCAATTTTACATTTTATTTTTTTTTAAATGTAACTGCCTACTCCCAAACTGTCATTTGAAGTAAAACACATACCCAAGTATTATTCTCCACAATTATTTTTATTGTGCATTAAAAAAAGAAAACAAATAAAATTAGACATGCTATCTGCCAATAGAACTTAACCAAAAGTGCATTCTATGAATCCAAAAATATAACAAATCAAATCATTATTATTCAACCAAAAAATAAAATAAAAGCCTCATGCATGTGCCCTGCTTCTTAACCACTTAAGCCCCGGGCCATTTGGCTGGCCAAAGACCAAAGCACTTTTTGCGATTCGGCACTGCGTCGATTTAAATGACAATTGCGCGGTCGTGTGACGTTGCACCCTAACAACATCGACATCCTTTTTTTCCCCACAAATAGAGCTTTCTTTTGGTGGTATTTGATCGCCTCTGCAGGTTTTATTTTTTGCGCTATAAACAAAAAAAGAGCGTCAATTTTGAAAAATAACACAATATTTTTGACTTTTTGCTATAATAAATTTCCCCATAAAATATATAAAAAAAAACTTTTTTCCCTCAGTTTAGGCAGATACGTATTCTTCTACATTTTTTTTTCTAAAAATAATCGCAAGCAGCGTATATAGATTGGTTTGCGCAAAAGTTATAGCGTCTACAAAATAGTGATAGTTTTATGGCTTTTTTATTATTAATTTTTTTTATTTTTTATTTACTAGTAATGGCGGCGATCTGCGATTTTTAATCGGGACTGCGACATTATGGTGGACACGTCGGACAATTTGACACATTTTTGGGACCATTGGCATTTTTACAGCGATCAATGCTATAAAATTGCATTGATTACTGTAAAAATGTCACTGGCAGTGAAGGGGGTAACCACTAGGGGGCAGTGAAGGGGTTAAGTGTATCCTAGTCTGTGTTCTAACTGAAGGGGGAGGGTCTGTGCAGGGGACCTGACAGGTCGTCTGTTCATACTCTTTTCTCCCCTCAGAGTACCGGAGACTGTATGTTTACACACACAGGTCCCGGTTCTCGGTGTGCCCTGAGCGACCACCGGGCACTCACATCGGCTCCGTGGGCGAGCAGGCGGCACGCACGTGCCCCCTAGTGGGCGTCTATGGTACCGACGTACCACGATGGCGATTCACGCAGCAGAGCCATGTTGCCGCAGTATAACTACGGCAGCTGGTCGGCATGCGATTAATATAGGGGGTCAACAATGCCAAGAGTTGGTGAAAGCAGGAGTCTGCCATCCAGAGTTAATTCTGATTAACATCTCGGATTATTCTCCTGGAGCTCCCGCAGCAAAGGCATATGACATAAATAATTTGTTATCTCCTCCAATTCCGCAACATGTCTGGTTGATGAACGGCCGCTCAGAAACGAACTGAAAAGTGCGAAATGAAAATCGTGAACTGAAAAGAGTGAATCAACAATAGAATATAATAGTGCTGCTGCTGCGGGAGAGATCCCGGCATCCACATCATTTGAATGGATGCGGGGGATCTGTGAGTTTTGTTTTGCGTTCGGCCCACTGGTTGAACACAAGGAAAAAAAAAAAAAAACAAAACAAAACACACACCACACAACATTCTACGTGGCCTGTTCACCAATGCCAGGAGCCTGGCGGACAAGATGGGTGAACTGTTGTACGAGGAGGATAAGGATTTTATGGGAATTTCAGAGACCTGGTTTAACAGCTCTCATGATTGGCTGGCAACCATTCAAGGGTATACCCTTTGGGCTCTTTCACACGAACGATCAGTTCAGGTCCGCCTGTCAGTTTTTTAGGCAGACCTGAACGGACCCTCCATAGACCTCTATGGAGCATTGGATGTCAGCAGTGACATGTGACAGTGACAAACCTACTTTTCCATCCGTTTGCGGATCGGATGATGACAGACTCTACGGTCCGTCATCATCCGATCCCCCATAGGGGAGAGCGGCGCTCTGACAGGTCCATCCCTGCACAGTGTGCTGAGACGGACCTGTCATCTGCCTGCTTAGCGGGGATCGACGGAGCGATCCCCCGCTGAGCAGAGCGGGCTCCGTACACGGACACGTCCGTGTGAAAGAGCCCTTTATCTCAAGGATAGAGAGGGTAAAAAAGGGGGATGGCGTATGCCTATGTGAGAGATGACATCAATAAGGGAGTTAGGGAGGAGGTGGAATCCTCATGGGTAGAGCTTCAAAAGGGATGAAGCCAAGGGGAAAATACTGGGAGTATGCTATAGGCCCCCTAACTTGAGGGAGGAGGGGGAGATGGATCTCCTATCACAAACTGGATTAGCAGCAAGGATGGGAAGTGTTATAATGGGGGATTTTAATTATCTAGACATACACTGGGCGGAGGGAACAACGTATTCATCTAAGGCTCGCCAGTTCCTAAATGTCTTGCAGGACAATTTTATGGGTCAGATGGTAGACGCACCAACTAGAAATAAGACGTTACTGGATCTACTGATCACCAACAATACAGACGTGATCATGGATGTGGATATACGGGGCAATTTAGGTAACAGCGATCACAGGTCAATTGGTTGCCGTATAAATCACACAAATAGGAAACATAAGGGGAATACAAAGACACTGAATTTCAAAAGAGCCAACTTTCCTAAACTACGAACCTTGCTAGAAGGCATAAATTGGGATAAAATCTTAGGAACAAAGATCACGGAGGAGAGATGGTTTTGCTTTAAGAGCATATTAACCACTTTCCATCCGGCCACTGCACATAAACGGCCGGGTGGTAGCTCTCTCCTGAGTGGACGTTCCCAAACGCCCTTCAGACGAAGCGGGTTCGAGCGATCCCGATGCGCGTGTGTCCCCCGGACACAACGCATCTTGGAACGGCAAGAGGACACTGCGATTTGCCCTCCTGATCTGCACGATGGCTGTGTCTAATCACAGCCATCGTAACGTAAACATAGGGGGAGGGGTGACATTTGACAGGGGATTGCGCCTGTTTGTCTGCCATTTACCCACTGATCACCCAGCTAGTGTCCCCAAAACACAGCGTCTCAAAAACAGTAAAAACACCTGTCATACAGTGAACATCTGCCCGCCAACATCTGGCGCATCAGCCGCCGCCCGCCAACATCAGGCGTATCTGCCGCCGCCCGCCAACATCAGGCACATCTGCCCGCCCACCATCTGGCACAGTCGCCCGCCAACATGACAAAAAGATCGTACAGCGCAGAGGAGGCTCTCCAGATACTCCAGAGTATGTCGGACGAGAGCAGCGGGGAACTCTCTCCGTCAGACTCGGATAGCGACTATGAGCCAGTGGAAAGCAGTGGCTCCGAGATGGAAACCGAGGAAGATAGAATTCTAACAAGGAGAATCGAGAGATATGAGCAGGCGCAGACATCCACCAGCAGTGCACCACTCCAGGGCATCCACCAGCAGCATAGCACTCCAGGATGATATGCAGGCGTCCACCAGCAGCGCAGCACTCTGGGATAGGCAGGCATCCACCAGCAGTTCTGCAACCTTCTTAGAGGATAGGCCAGATGCTAGCAACGGAGCATCCCATCAACGAGGCAGGGCCCATTCTAGCCTCCCAGATGGTCTACTGTATCCAACATGGCTGCCCGATACGTCAGTAGAACCTGCAATTCCCCTTTTTACAGCCCAGCCAGGCCCTCAGATACAGTCAGAAAACGTAACCCCAATTTATTAATTATTTTATTAATAAATTACATTGTGGAGCAATGTAATCTATACTCCAGCCAACATATAGCCAACAATACAAATTCTTCATATGCCCGTCCCTTTGTTTGGAAACCCTCACCGTGAAAGAATTTAAAATTTTCCTTGGCCTAACCCTCAACATGGAGCTGACAAAAAAAAAAAAAAAAAAAGAACTCCATGCCTACTGGTCTACCCAACCTATCCACCACATGCTGGTCTATTTTTCAATGATGCCCCGTTACGAGATGATTATGAGATTTTTACATTTCAACAATGCCAAATGCCCCCCTCGAAATCATCCCAGTTATGATAAGTTATTCAAAATTTGGCCCTAATCAATTTTTTTTTGCGCCAGCTTCAAGCAGATGTTTACCCCTGATATAAATATTTGTGTAGATGAATCCCTAGTACACTTCACCAGAAAACTTGGAATAAAGCAATACCTCCCCAGTAAAAGAGCCAGACGTGGGGTAAAATTTTATAAGGCCTGTGACAGGGCCAGGGGTTACACATATGACTTCATCATTTATGAGGGAAAAGACAGACAGCTAAACCCCCCTGGATGCCCTATACACAAGGAAAGGCGCAAAATCTGGGCATGAAACCATCATAATTTGCATAATTCGTCGCTCATCATAATTTGTGTGGAGTCCACAAGCAGGGCTGCCTTCCAGAGAACTGAAACCAAGCTCCAGGATCTGAAGGAAAAAAACACAAGGGGGAAGGCACCTCTGGGTGTAGTATAAAAACCATTTATTAAAAGCCAATGTGCAAATAACTCACATGTAGGTGATCATAAAACAGCATGTATTGAGGTGGGGGGAATGATCCATCATGGGACAGTCTGTCAGATCGGTCACGATGATCTCTGCTGGCTTGCTGGGCGTGTGGCTTGCTGTACACCGCTGAAGCCGGCCGCGGTTGTGATGTAACTCAAAGCGAGGCCAGGAACGCAGGTAGAAGGCAGGCGCGGAATTGTGACGGCACTGGTGAGCGACACGTTTCCTGAGCGTACGGGCTATGATATTACGGTAGCAGCGCTCCTTCCTCAAGCTACAGATGGATCGCGATGCTAGCTTAAATAAGCCAGGGCAGGGGGGTGGCCAAGATAAACACATTAAAAAGGTCCAATTTCATATACACACACACACACACACACACACACACACATCTGGGGAGTATTTTAAAAGGTAAACAAATGTTTAGAAATTCTCAAGACTGCGATAAACACACCAATAGAAAAAATAATAAATAAAAATAAAATTGAATTAAGAAACATGTATCTCTATACGTATATGAAAGATATATAGCCATACATATATATTATGATAAAGTCACAATACATGAAAAAAATGAGGGGACAATAATAGCGAGCTCAGCAATATGGTCAACAATATATATACACATAATGATAATGTGAATAAGTTGATCGAGTGCTTTGATCTCTAAAGGTAATAAGTTATTAGATTTCGAGGCAGAAGTGGATTCACATAGTTTCTTAAGGTCTGCAAAAAACAACTCTGTAAAAGGCTTCTATGTATGGGCCTTTAGACTGCGTGGGAAAGAAAATTGATTTGGGTTTGAGTGTAGTGTGGACAATGGGGGGGGGTGTCACGAGTTGCTGCGTAAGTGAACGCAGCACCATGTCATCACTGTAGGATACGTAAAGGTTATTAATATCTAGAGGACTCAAAACTAGATACAGGTGAGGCTATTATGGGATTGGTGGAGGGAGTAGCATTGAGATTACTGGGAATGTTTTTTTCTTTCTCAGATTGGATATGAAAATGCCTCTTTAAAGTAAGATTCCGTATGTAGCTATTAAGATCTTTAAAAAGAACAAAAGGATTAAGATCTTTAAAAAGAACAAAAGGATTAGGTTTATTCGTAGGTGCAAAATTAAGTCCATGGCTGAGAAGGGACAGATCTGCATGGGATAGGGTATGAGAGGATAGGTTAAATATTTTTATAGTTTGGGGTATTTCTGCGTATTTTTGTTGTTTCTTGCCTCGTCGTCCTCTGCAGCCTCGTCTGTGAGCTTTCTTTTTCGAGAGGTCAGGATCAGAGGACTGAGCACTAAAAAAGGGGAAGCTGCGGAGCAACCTGCATTAGGTGATATATTACAGGGGGAAGGGGTAGGTAGTGAAATACAAGAGGACAATTCATTTAGAATTGGAGGTACTCTTATTGGGGGGGAGTTTAGACTCACTAAAGGGTAGGTTGATCAACTGAATTAGGGTTGTTACAAGGGACAGTAGCAACATTGGGGATGTCAATAGGAGTAGTCGGGACTAGGGGACCTAGAACTGGGGAAATGGGTCGCATGGTTGATGATGAATTGGGAGGCCTATTGTAAAACCGATGTAGAGCACAAATAAGTTCATCCTTTTTGTTATTATTATGGGCGTAGGTATTATGGTTGAGGTATGGTCTAGAGGTGGTGTGGTTTCTCGGAGGATGTTGGGAAAAACGATGACGGGCATTGGGATTGAAATTATCTCGCTTGTGACAAGTAGAGGTATTGTTATTATCTAGTCGGAAACTCATGAGAGGAACAGGAGGATGACTGGAAGGTACAGAATCATGTCTACTATGACTGGGAGGATGGCGACTAGGAGATGAGGGGGATGTTCTTTTTTTTCCAAAGGAACACTCTGTTTAGATTATAGTCATCCAAATCACATTTGAATTTACCCATTTTTTTTATTAATAAGGTTATCCTCATCTTTTTTTAGTATTTTCTTTCGATATTTCTAACCATGATAATGGAATATGAACTGAGAATTTAGAGATTTCTTCTATGATGGTGTTAACTTGCTGACTAAGTTTATTAAATCTGTGTGTTCGATGGGAAATGAGTGTTCCCATCCACTTGGTACCAAGGACTCTGATTATGCTGAACTCAGCAAAACTCTAAAAAGAAAATTCCTCGACAAAAAGTACCCAGAAACGTTAGTTGAAGAAGCTTATAAACATTATCTACATGGGAAACCTCCCAAAACTAACCAACCTCCACATGATTGTTCCAGTAGGTTCATAACCACTTTTCACAATAAGTATAAAAACATGGAGGAGAAGATTCTGGAAAAACACTGGGGTATCCTACACCAAGACCCTCATCCAAAAACTTCCCTCCCCACCCGCAAGTTATTTACCGCAGGGCCCCCAACTTAAAAAAACAAGATTGCACCTAACAAACTTAAAACTATTTCAGCTATACCACCTGTACCTACACTGATCCCTTTGGTAGGCATGCATCAATGCCGAAAGGCCCTATGCAAAACTTTCAAATTTGTCCTACACAGACAAAAAACCTTCACCACCAAGGGTAAGACCTATGTACTGAAGGAATTCTTCAATTGCTCGTCCGACTTCGTCATCTATGGCCTAAGTTGTCCTTGCGGCCTATTTTATGTGGGCCGGACAATTAGGGCATTGAGACAGAGGTTTGGCGAACATAGAAGACTTGTTGAGGTTGGCACAGACCCTCAGTGTTCCAAAACACTTTGCTATGGCCCACCAGAGCTCTACGGTGGGTCTTAGGGATCTGTTCAATGACCCAGACCCTAGGTCCCTTCCGGCTGCTGAGAGATTTAGGAAACTCTGCGCTCGTGAGACCTACTGGATTTACACCTTGGATGTACTTTCGCCAGGAGGTATAAACGAGAGCATCGAGATTGCTACTATCTTATAAATATACAATCTAGTGTTGCTTTTTTTGGATCTAGTCCTCCAGCCCTGTTCCCATGTATTCTAACTATCTAATCTGTACCCACAGGTTGGTCTTTTCTTTGATTTTCCCTTTCTATGTGGGTGGCGGGCTGGTAGACTATACATTGTTCCGTACAGTCCTAATTGACCTTGTTTTAATGTAAAGTTTTTTCCTTCCCCTCTACTATATCTTAGTTTATATTTTTTACTCATTACCATACTGCCCATACGAGTCTGTACTGTACTTTATGCATGACCCCTATGCACACACTGGACGTTCAAAATGAGTAATTGCACATCCTTTGTATACACACTTGCATGGGTCTGCATATGGACTCGACTCATTACGTATATATATTGTTGACCATATTGCTGAGCTCGCTATTATTGTCCCCTAATTTTTTTCATGTATTGTGACTTTATCATAATATATATGTATGGATATGTATCTTTCATATACGTATAGAGATACATGTTTCTTAATTCAATTCAATTTTTATTAATTATTTTTTTTATTGGTGTGTTTATCGCAGTCTTGAGAATTTCTAGACACCCCCCTCCCCTGGCCTATTTAAGCTAGCATCACGATCCATCTGTAGCTTAAGGAAGGAGCGCACCTACCGTAATATCGTAGCCCGTACGCTCAGGAAACGCGTCGCTCACCAGTGACGTCACAACTCCACGCCTGCCTTTTACCTGCATTCCTGGCCTCGCTTTGGAGTTACAACACCACCGCAGCCGGCTTCATCGGTGTACAGCAAGCCACACGCCCGGCAAGCCAACAGAGATCACTGTGACTGATCTGACAGACTGTTCCATGATGGATCATCCCCCCACCTCAATACGTGCTGTTTTATGATGACCTAAACGTGAGTTGTTTGCACATTGGCTTTTAATAAATGGTTTTTATACTACACCCAGAGGCGCCTTCCCCTTTGTGTCTTTTCCCTGGATGCCCCACCTACATGGGAACAAGTGGCAAATTGTCTGGCAGCTAATCAAACCATTGCTTGGGAAAGGTTACCACCTATTACGTAGACAATTTCTAGACGAGTCTCCCACTTTTCCGCCATTTGTACCAAAAGGAGACTGTGGCCTGTGGGACAGCACGGACCAAACGCAAAGGCTTCCCACAGAGATTGGTCGCCAAAAAATTGAAACAGGGTGAAATGGCCAGTATGTGGACTGAAGAGGTACTGGCGCTGAAGTGGAGAGATAAAAGATGTCTACATCCTTTCCATAATGCATGACGACACCTTGGTGGAACTGCAGAGAAGAAAAGGCCCCATCCAGAAGCCAAAATGTGTGCATGAGTATAACCTATACATGGGGGGGCGGGGGGCGGTGGAGGATATGAATGACCAGATGATGCAACCCTATTGGCCACCAGGAAATCACTGTTTTGGTACAAGAAAGTTGCCATTTATTTGATGCAACTAGCCCTGTTCAATTCATATAATATTTTTTCTAAATGCACCCGAAGTTCCCTAACTTCCCCCAAAAAATGTCGTGTGTGTTCAAGTAGAGGAATTCGCCGTGACACCCGATACTACTGTCCCCAATGTCCCTCCCAGCCAGGCCTCTGTATTGGAGAGTGCTATCGGAGCTATCATACTTCACTACACTATCAGTAGTGAAGACAATTTTTTTCCAGCTTCCACTATCTGCCATTTCTGTGAATGACCCGGACTGTTAACGACTATGCCTCTGCCAAACATCTTTCTACCTTCAACGTGAATTGACCTCAGCCTGTTAAATGACCATGCTTTTTGCCTGCCTCCTGCACTGATCATTTGCCCTTCCACTGTACAGCACAGGGGTCTCACATATGTGAGGGCTCCAGGAAAGATTTTCCGAGTGGAGAAAACGTTTTTCTCCAGGTTTTTAGTTTTCTCGGATTAGGGTCTGGAGACTCAGGGGCTTCATAGAGATTTGGGTGGGAAGAAGCCTCTACCCCTGTCCTCATGTCTTACCTGACCAAGGCCCAATGTTATAGTGCTGCCTCTTGAACTGGCCATACCTTTGCCTGCCACCTGAACTGCCTGCTAAAGCTTGGACTGTACTGAACCATGTTCATACTTTTCCCATATCTGTTTGCTGCCTGGACATTTCCTTTGGCTGTCTGGAACGGTATTCCTGCCTGATAAAACCATCAGTGGAAAGAAATGACACGTTGAAAAGACTCATAGAATATATTATATATATATATATATATATATATATATATATATATATATATATATATATATATATATATATATATATATATATATATATATATATATATATATATATACATACACACACACACACACACATACATACATACCACACCTTAATTTTCCAAAGCATTGTGGGGAAAAAATTGCAACTTCAAAAATTCACTATGCCTCTTAATACCTCAGACTGTCTTCTTTCCAAAAAGGGGTCATTTGGGGGGTAGTTGTACTGTCCTGACATTTTAGGGCCTCAAGAAATGATAGGCCATCAGTGCATTAGGATTGATACATTTTCAATAATGCGTAGCTTAATTTGTAGACGCTATAACTTTCACACAAACCAATGATCACATACTTATCAGGATTTTTTTTTACCAAAGACATGTAGCAGAGTACATTTTGGCCTAAATTTTGGGCAAAATTAGATTTTTTTGGTGTCTTTTACAATAGAAAGTAGAAAATTTTGTTTTGTTTTTTTTTTTCAAAATATTTGTTCTTTTTTCACTTATATCACAAAAAATAAAAAATGAAGTGGTGAATAAAAACCACCAAAAGAAAGCTCTATTTGTGTGAACAAAATGATAAAAATTTCATTTGGGTACATGCAGCATGACTGAGTAATTGTCATTCAAACTGTGAGCACTGAAAGCTGAAAATGAGTCTGGGAAGGAAGGGGGTGTAAGTGCCCAGTATTGAGGTGGTTAAACAAGGGCATTAGCCAATGCATCCCATTGGGTAATACATTTAAAGGAGCGAACAAAAGTCCTGGATGGCTTAACTCCAATGTAAAAATGCATATAAAAAGCAAAGGAGAAGGCCTTCAAAAAATACAAGGTTGAGGGATCATCATCAGCATTCAGACTTTTATAGAATGCAACAAGAAATGTAAGGGTGCAATAAGGACGGCTAAGATAGAACATGAAAGACACATAGCGGAGGAGAGCAAAAAAAATCCCAAGAAATTCTTTAGGGCTGAAACAACTAATCGATTAATCGACAACTAATCGATTATGAAATTAATCGATTACTATTTTCATAATCGAATAATCGGCCAGTTACATAATGGGGTTAAAAAAAGCTAAAATGAGTCCTTTATAGTACAAAAAAAGAGCAAATCGCTACTGTAAATATTACTTTCACAGTTCTACACTAAAAAAATGAACCCCTTACATTATTATCTGTTTTTTTTTTGTACTATAAAGGGCTCATTTTAGTTTTTTTAATCCCATTATATTACTAAACATCTTAGACCTGGTACACACCTATGTGTTTTTTGGTGCTTTTTGCAGAAACGCACTACAGTTCATTTACATGGTTTCCTATGGAACACGTTCACATCTATGCTTTTTTCAGCCGCGGCATATTTGGAAAGGGTCAAGGACTTTAACGCAAAACGGTGCTTTTTTGGTTTAATATACTTCAATGGAGAAGCTGCAGAAGAGCATGTAATGGGTTTTTGCAGCAATTTGTGTTTTTTTTTTTAATCTGCTCAACGACAAATTGTCCAAAAATAAATTGCAAAAACGCAAATCGCAGCAAAATCACGTGCGCAAAAATCACAACGCACAACAAAAAGCACAGCAGAAACAGATCAAAAGCAAACTGCATAGGTGTGTACCGAGCCTTATGCTAGCCACACGGATCAATTTTCAGACAAGAATATTCAGACAAAAAAAAACTTTGTACATTCACTGAATGAAAGAATGTTTGAAATTTTCACTTGCTTTTAACATTCTGTTTTTTAAAACGAATGTAAATTTCTGAACAAAAACCACATCCACTGTCTGAAAATTCCTTTGACCAAGAAATGTTCTATTTCCAAATATTCCCGCCACTATGGTTGAAAATGAATGTCGATTTTACCCCACTAACGATTAGTAAATCGAACGAACGTTCTTAAAATTAAATTTTTTTTTTTTTTTGAAGGAAGACATTCGTTTTTTTTTAAATAAAAAAATGTGATCTCCGAGTCTGATATTTACCAGATTCACCCTTTTAATAGTATATACAGTACATCTCTTCTAATAGTATATACAGTACATCTCTTCTAATAGTATATACAGTACATCTCTTCTAATAGTATATACAGTATATCTCTTCTGGCTGTTATTCTCAGAGTGGATTAGATATTTTGCTCCCAAACCATATAGCTGGTTATTTATATTTACCACTGCATAAAGATATTTAAGAATAAATTGCCTTTTTTTAAAACTTTACATATTAACTAAATTATACACCACACTTTTTTTTTTAAGGTTATTAACCGATTAATCGAAACAATAATCGGCCAACTAATCGATTATGAAAATAATCGTTAGTTGCAGCCCTAAAATTCTTTAAAGTATGTAAACAGTAAAAAAGGGAGGACAGACCATATTGGCCCCATAAAGAATGAGGAAGGACATCTGGTTACAAAGGATGGGGAGATGGCGAAGGTATAGAATTTATTCCTCTCCTCACGAGGGAATCGGGGGCTTCAGTAACAAAAACTGCAGTGATTATCCTCATGACACATCACAGGAAGCACCTCCATGCTTAAACAGAGGACAGAATTAAAATTAGACTTGGGAAACTTAACATTAATAAATCACCGGGACCAGATGGCTTGCACCCGAGAGTACTTCGGAAACTCAGTCAAGTAATTGCCAGATCATTGTTCCTAATTTTTACTGACAGTCTACTGACTGGAATGGTACCAGCTGATTGGAGAAAAGCCAATGTAGCACCAATATTTAAAAAGGGCCCAAAATACATCCCTGGGAATACAGACTAGTTAGCCTAACATCAATAGTATGTAAACTCTTGGAGGGGATGATAAGGGACTATATACAAGATTTTAGTAACGAGAATGGTATCATTAGCAGTAATCAGCATGGATTCATGAAGAATCATTCTTGCCAAACCAATCTATTAACCTTCTATGAGGAGGTGAGTTGCCATCTAGATAAAGGAAGGCCCGTAGACGTGGTGTATCTGGATTTTACAAAAGCATTTGACACAGTTCCCTATAAATGTTTACTGTACAAAATAAGGTCCGTTGGCATGAACTATAGGGTGAGTACGTGGATTGAAAACTGGCTACAAGAGCGAGTTTAGAGGGTGGTGATAAATGGTGAGTACTCAGAATGGTCAGGGGTGGGTAGTGGGGTCCCCCAGGGTTCTGTGCTGGGACTGTTTAATTTGTTCATAAAGGACCTGGAGGATGGGGTAAACAGTTCAATCTCTGCATTTGCAGACGATACTAAGCTAAGATGGGCAATAACTTCTCCGCAGGATGTGGAACCTTGCAAAAAGATCTGAACAAATTAATGGGGTGAGCAACTACATGGCAAATGAGGTTTAATGTAGAAAAATGTAAAATAATGCATTTGGGTAGCAAAAATATGAATGCAATCTATACACTGGGGGAGAACCTCTGGGGGGAATCTAGGATGGAAAAAGACCTGGGGGTCCTAGTAGATGATAGGCTCAGCAATGGCATGCAATGCCAAGCTGCTGCTAACAAAGCAAACAGAATATTGACATACATTAAAAAGGGGATTAATTCCAGAGATAAAATGACAATTCTCCCGCTCTACAAGACTCTGGTCTGGCTGCACCTGGATTATGCTGTCCAGTTCTGGGCACCAGTCCTCAGGAAGCATGTACAGTACTGGAAATGGAGCAAGTACAAAGAAGGGCAACAAAGTTAATAAAGGGTCTGGAGGATATTAGTTATGAGGAAAGGTTGCGAGCACTGAACTTATTCTCTCTGGTGAAGAGACGCTTAAGAGGGGATACGATTTCAATTTACAAATACCGTACTGGTGACGCCACAATAGGGATAAAACTTTTTCGCGGGAGAGAGTTTAACAAGACTCGTGGCCACTCGTTAAAATTAGAAGAAAAGAGGTTTAACCTTAAACTACGTAGAGGGTTCTTTACTGTAAGAGCGGCAAGGATGTGGAATTCCCTTCCACAGGCGGTGGTCTTAGCGGGGAGCATTGATAGTTTCAAGAAACTATTAGATAAGCACCTGAATGACCACAACATACAGGGATATACAAGGTAATACTGACATATAATCACACGCATAGGTTGGACTTGATGGACTTGTCTTTTTTCAACCTCACCTACTATGTAATTATGTAACACTCAAACTTCTACTAACACTAAATTAGCATAAGGAGCCCAAAGGGTGGTGCTAAAGAGCTGAAAAACCACGTAGTACGTCACTACATTTGTGTTTGTTGGCCGACAATTCCTTGCAGTTTGTATGCAAGACAAAATCCAGGAACACGCCTTTGGACAAAAGTCCAAGGTTTTGTCTGTGGAAAATCTGATTGTGTGTATGAGGCTTATCTTTCATCTTCAAATGCTTAACTGAAGATAGAAGCTGATTGGTTTTCATACACAGCTGCTCCAGATTCTGGCTGCTCCAGTTTTTTAATTTCCTCGGAAGCATTTTATGAAAGGATAAGGGGGAGATGAAAAAGAAATGTGAAGGACAGGATCCCTTCATTGTACGCGAGATGGAACTCTCAGCTGCAGAGCTGGAAGAAGAGCACTGTGTTGTCTTCAATTAATGTATGATTTGTACAGTAAACAGTACTGATCCGGACCTTGGATAATCATGATTACAGGTAACTTATTTTACTTATGGGGTTTGAAAAACAAAAAATTAAAACAAAACAAAAAAAAATCTTGAATTTCTGCTTTAACGGCTGTTTTTTTACCTTTAAGCATTTATGTGTAAAGGTAAAAAATCTCCAGTATGCATTTCCCCCCGCAGCCCCACCCCCACCCCAATACTTACCTGAGCCCAATTGTAATCCAGCAATGTGCATGAGAGCGGCTGATAGAGCTTGCTTTTGGCGGTATTTAATCACCACTGGGTTTATTGTCTGCTAAACGAAATAGACTGTACATTTTGAAAAACAAAAGTTTTAGTTATTATAAAAATTTGAACCCATTTTTTCTTTCTATTTTTTTCTATTATAAGTAACTTTTCTCCTTCACTGATGTGCGCTGATGAGGCTGCACTAATATGCGGCACCGACAAGCAGCAATGATGGGCACTGTTAGGGCTGCACTGATGATCAGTGCCCCGATTATCAGTGTAGATTGCCGCTCTCTTCTCCCAATGAGCTGTCAGCGTGAGGAGAGGGCTGTCGATAAGAGCCCATTCACACAGGGACGACTTGTCAGGCGACCTAGTCGCCTGACAAGTCGCCTCCCGTTCTGTACAATGGAACCGTTCTAACTGGAGCGACGCAAGTCGCTCCAACTTAGAAAAAGGTTCCTGTACGACTTTGGGGGCGACTTGCATAGACTTCTATACAGAAGTCATTTTGCAAGTCGCCGCTGAAGTCGTTTGCAGGTCGCCTCGCTGAGGCGACCTGCAAGTCGTGTTGCCCCTGTGTGAATGGGCTCTAACTGGCAAATCCTGTTTACACTGTGATTGGACACAGCTGGTCACATGGTAAAGACCCGCTGTGATTGGCTTTCTACCCTGATCTGTAATCAGCTGTGTACGAAGGACACAGCAATCACAGATCCCTGCCGATGCGCGCTGTAAGTGCGATTACGGGAAGACGTCAATAGATGCCCTTCCGGAAATGTGTGATCGTGCTGTAGTAGTCATTCGAATATAGCATGGTCATGAAGAGTTTAATAATTATGCTGCCAAAATTAGCGTGTGCTATAAATTGCCTGCAGAAACGTTCCCGTTTCTTCTTGCTGGAGGCTGCCATTTTGCTGAAGCCCAGAGCCCCTGAACAGCAGTAAGCCATAAAGCAGAACTAAACTGTGAAGCTTTTCCAAAGCACTCTAGAGCAGACTGACATGCATGGAGAGTCCAAATATAACATGTTTGGTCCTGACATTTGCGGGCCACCCACCATTTAAGTAAATGTCATATTCAACTACAAGGGGAAGAACTTGCAGATTAACAAAAGATATCCGATGCAATTGTAATGGGAAAAAAAAAAAAATTACTACATTTCTGGAATTAGCAGAGAGAAAAATATCAGCGGAATATTTTAGGCACTATTTTTTTCACAGTTTTAAGTTCCCACTTCCATTTCAGTCACAGATTTTTTTGAGCTTGTAGATTTATTACCACTAATCAACTTCCTGGACACATGTTCAATGAATATTGGTATATATATATATATAGGGGATTCATTCATGTGATATTTAGCTATGATTAAGCACTGACTACAGTGTGAAACTTGTCAGCTTTCCTGCTTTGTGATGCTGTGGCCTGTATTTTTATGATCATATTTAAATAAAGATCAAAAGATTACTTTTAAGTGCAGCTGTCCAGGATTTCTCGTTTACCTCTACATTTCTGGAATGCCAGGATTGCCAACTGTCACATTTGCTTGTTTCTTCAACCAAACTGCCAAACCATCAAATGGCTGGTGTCATAACTGAACACATGCACAGCACCATGGCAGTTGCAGATCAAACAGAAGCAGCTTTCTTGGCTGTAAAGGATAGGAGGGTTTAATTCCGCTTTAAAGCAGAAGTAAACCCATCAATTTAAAAGTTTCAAAAAACTGTTACATTCCCGTGTCAGGTATGTAAATGGCCTACACCTATAGGAAGGGCATTATTCAACTTCAGTCAGAGCTGCATTGTTTGTTTTTATTGTCAGGTGCCCCCTATCTGCATAGGCAGTTCTGTGGTAAAGGTTAACAATCCCTGTACTGCAGGATCCCCCCCAACCCCCCTTATACTTACCTGAGCCCAATTTCGATCCAACGTTGTGCACAAGAGTGCCATCTCTCTCCCTCCTCACTGGACAGACTGATAGCAGCAGAAGCCATTGGTGGTATAAGTTTTAAGCGTGCACACGATATCCTTTAAGTCCTGCAGGCTTTGAGGTGGGACCTCCATGAATTAGACTTCCTATCCTAGTGCCATGTCTTCTCCAGGTACGTGACATACACGCACCTGACCATCCATACGATATAAAAGAACCTCAAGCCACCTTCTCCCATTGCTCCGTGGTCCAGGTCTGAGGCTCACGTGCCAATTGTAGGTTCTTTTTGCCTGTAGACACGGGTTAGCATGGGCACCCTGACTGGTCTGCGACTGTACATCTCCATACACAACAAAGTGATGCGCTGTGTGTTCTGACACCTTTCTGTCAAAACCAACATTAACTTATTATCAACGTGAGCTTATTATCAACGTGAGCTACAGGAAGCTCACGTACATCAATGAGCCTTGGCCACCCATGACCTGGACACCGGTTTTCCTTCCTTGGACCACTTCAGACCAGGAACATTGCACAAGAGCTGCAGTTGTGAAGATGCTCTGACCCCTGTCATGTAGCCACTACAACGGAGCCCATGGCAAAGTCACCTAAATCCCTACACTTACTATTTTTTTTCCTGCTTTCAAAGTCAAACACATCAACTTTACCATAGTCATAATGTGGCGTACAACCTAGGTAAGTGAACCTTGTTGTTATTTTAAATAAAGTTTCCATTACTCAAAATCGAGATACGTAAACTATCTACGTCAGCACGTCACACTCTTGCTATGAGCGCGCGCTCACGGGCTGGTGACGCAGTTTTAATTACACGCTCGGCTGATTCTTACTAGAACCGTCCCCGAACCGAGCGACAACAGCCCCGCCTGCCCTGCCCGTTCGCCTCCTCTTAGCCCACACTCACTGTCCAGGTAGTGTTCGAGGTACATCGCAGTCGCCATATTCACAAAGTCCGCCTGTTTCCTCCGTCAGCCCTCAATCCCGCTCAGCCGCTCGCTAGATTATTCATGAGCCGCTCGTTTCCGGCGCGTCGGGTTGGACGGCTGTCCGATTAATATTCATGAGCAGTCCCGCTGCTAGCAGCAAGCTCAGGCCGGTTTGCTTTGGATCCGCCTACAGGCTTACTACATTCAGTTCGCCCATTGGAGAGTTGCTTGCTCGGCGCTCTCATCCTATTGGTGGAGATCCTAATCTAGTTGGTGGGCGGTTTTCATGAGGATGTGAAACATTCCATTAGAGGAGGCAGGGTCGGCCTCGGGGTATAGGTTACTGGGCGTGACGAGTCTTACGAATCGGTGATTGGTTGGCTAGTCAGAGCGGCGCGTTTGACTAATTTCCGGGGGTTTAATAGAGCGCTAGTCTTCTTAGTAGTTGTGGCGGTCATGGCAGGACGTCGTGGGGCTTTGATTGTACTGGAGGGCGCTGACAGGGCCGGGAAGAGCACGCAGGCCAAGAGGCTGGTGGAAGTATTAAAAGAGCGGGGCTACCAGGCTGAGGGCATGCGCTTTCCTGGTAAGAGACGTGTCTTCTCTGTCACCAATCACATCTGTGCGAATAAGAAACACGGGCTGTACTTGTGGTGCAATTAGGCCTCGTCCACACTGAGGGTCTGCCCGGCTCTTCTAAATGCCTTTTCTGTTGGTGGGAGAAAATGAGCATTAATAATGCACCTAAAGCTGTGTTCTGCAAACACCTCTGGGTGTTCATTCATTTCATTGGCTAGTGTAGTGCTTTATTCTGGCCATTGATCTGAATACTTACATGCTAAACATGCCTAGCGCTAATCCTGGCTGTTCATGAGCGGTCCAAAAGACACAACTGAAGTCAAGCCATCAGACAGTTGCAAATCAGTGGTCATGCTATCAGACGAGTATTTTTTGGTTGGATTTTAAACACACAAAAACTAAATATAACATAATGGATGTGTGACAGCTCTGTATAATCATTATATTATATGTTACATCACCCTCTCTAACATTTACAATTTGGTATGAATTTACTGTAGAAATTTAAAGATACAGAGCCCCAAATACCAACCCATTGGCTATATAGTGACATTCTTCCAATACTTCTAAATGGGTTCAAAAAAAATTCTCCCATTGGACCAATACGTTTACAATGCAGATGTGTCATACACACCCCCCTCTATGATATCTTACAATACGGTAAAATTTTACTGTGGAAATTTAAAGATACAGAGCCCCAAATATCAACCCATTGGCTACATAGTGACATTTTTGCATAATTGCAAATTGGGTTCAAAAAAATTTCTCCCATTGGACCAATACGTTTACAATGCAGATATAAACACCCAAATATCTGTACATTGGCTAGTTACAATCAATATATGCCCTAAATATTAGCCCATTTATCGAAATTGATGATATATAAATATATATATATATATATATATATATATATATTCCAAAGGGTTGCTGCACTTAAAAACTTTCGGTTGCTTTATTTCATGTAGTCACATGGAAAAAATACAAAGCAAGTACAATCTTTCCAGACGTAATCATGACATTAAATGCCTATATAATGCAGATATGGATGGATTACGTTTTGGGCTAGTATGCTTGCGCCCTTCCTAAGATCCGTCAGAGCATATCTAACAGGTTTACTGCAATTAATTCTTTAAATACAAATTAGTGGTAGACATCACATGTGGAAACAATATGGTTGATTGATTCAATTCATAGTATATTCATCACCTATGCAGATACGTGTTTTTTACACCATAGACACAAGATCTAACAATTAGCGGCCGCCGGCCGATATCCTTATCTCATCATTCTTATTCTCCAAATGTGTTATATGAACCTATGAAAAATACATACATAGATAGAATGAGCATACCCATATACAGACCTCCCTATTTCGAAACACATTTCTATGTTTTTTTCATTTTTATTATCACTTATTAATCAATACTGTTAAATAAACAAATAAAGATCCAAATCAACATTTAAACCATATGGAGCAATAGTATTTAGAAAATGTATCCAATAAACTTCTCTTTTTCTCAGGGTTATTTCACGGTTACCCCCCTCCTATTTTTCTCTATTCCCTCTAGGACCATATACTTTAATTGTGATGCATTATGTCCATATTCCACAAAATGTCTGGCTAATGGTAGTCGTGTTAGTTTGTCACGTATTGAATATTTGTGTCTTGCTATCCTGTCTTTTACTTTTTGTGTAGTTTCTCCAACATACACTAAACCGCATGGGCACTTAATGGCATATATGACATATGATGATTGGCAAGTGTAATACCCACGTATAGGGATATTGAAGCCCCTATGTGGATGTGCAAAAACTTTTCCTTTTATCATGGAGTTGCATTGTATGCATGACAAACATGGATACGATCCAAGGTTTTTTTGTCCTAAAAAAGGTGTTTTAATAAATATGGATGTGGGTTGGTCCGATTTTATTAGTCTGTCCCGTATTGTTCTACCTTTCCTATATGAGGACATGGGGGGGATTCCAGAATTCCTGTTTTTAAGTGCAGCAACCCTTTGGACTCTTTTTCTATATATAAGGTCGGTGGGAAGACCTGATTCCTGGCAGTGAATCGTAAGCTGGGTGCGGCTCTCCTCTACGATTTGAATATATTCTTCCCTTGAGAAGGAGCACCAGCTATTTTGTGTGGAATCATCACAAGGATGGCAACGAGTGGCTTATACTCTTTCTCTGAAACTGAGGCCTCAAGGATCTTCACAGACACTATGGGATCCAGAGATTTCCTGACCCAGTCATCCCCAATACAACTAATCAAGAAAATGGAGAAGCTTACACAGAGAGCTATTACAATGGATTTACACGAGGTAACACTAGCGGAATACTATAAGATGCAAATGATCCCCAGAGGATTAAGAGTTCGTTTAATTCCAACTTTATTTTCACAAAATATGGACTTCAAAACCAAGTTTGCACAAATTCTAAATAAATGTTCCTTTGATATCATGACATTAACTGTACAATTTTTGCAACAAGAAAGAACTCTTGTACAGCAGGAGATTGTCCAATTAGAACAACTACAACAATGTTCAAATTAGGAGGAACTAATGGAATTTAAAAAAACTAACAAAGATAAATTGGAGAAATTTCATACTAATGTCCAGCTTCGCAAACGTACAAAACTTGAGCGGGACCGGTAAGACTACAAAAGTGATTGTGTCTATAACTGGATGGATCCCGTATACCATCACCCAAAAGGACATAGGAAAATACAGCGCAAACAATTCGCTAGCTCCAACTTATCTATCACATCTACTGGATCATCAAACAATGCATCCACTACTCCTCCTTTTTTACCAGCAAACATGACCGAACCCGGACCAGAAGGGGCGGCTGGAGAATCAAGAAAAGACGCAACGGGAGGTGTAACTACCAGACGGCAGAACCGACAGACACTAGAAGAAAACCTGGTACATAACATTTCTTCCATTATTTTGTCTGAAGCCGAACTTAGTGTATTAAATAAGGGTTTGGGCTTTTGCCCTAAAGAAAGAATGGATGATTTTGTACTTAAGCAGGATTTGTATAGATTTTACAGACAATTAAGATTTAAAGCACATTTCTCAGGTGGGTCGATTACCACATAATAAGGAATCACTTACATTATCAATTAAAAATATGGGTTTAAATTTGAAAAGCACTAAAGTACCCCCTACATCATGTGCTGCAGTGGAGGTGTATATAGACAAAGTGGAAAATGACAAAGAAATTCTTGTGTGATAGGAATAAAAGAGATCATATACCCCATAATTTGAATAAAGATGAGATTACAGCATTAAACTCCTTGTCAGCCCGGCGCGATATCACCATCAAACCGGCTGACAAGGGGGGAGCTATTGTGGTAATGGACACCCCCATGTATGAAAATGAAGTGATGAAACATCTTGGTGACACCCTTACATATAGAAAACTTGATAGTCCAGTCTTTAGAGTACAAAAAAGAATCAAAAAAATCCTTATGAATGCGGTTAAGGATAAAATTATTGATGACGAAACTATGGAATTTTTGGTGTGTGAATATCCGGTTACACCAGTATTATATATGTTACCAAAAATCCATAAAGACCCAAAAAAAACCCCCGGGACGTCCCATTGTATCGGGTATGGAATCTGTGACAACCCGTTTAGCACAATATTTGGACAAATGTCTAACACCATTACTGTTAAATATCACATCGTATATCAAAGACACTACAGATTTCTTGACTAAAATTCAGGATATTAAGTTGTCACCAGAATCCGTCCTGATATCATGGGACGTCTCCAGTCTGTTTACTATCATCCCTCATAGTTTGGGAATAGAGGCATGTCAACGACTGTTAACCCAATCAGGTATCTATAAAACTGAACAGATCTTGTTCCTTCTTGAACTGTTGTCCTTGAGGAAAACTATTTTCTCTTCAAGGATACTCATTTTTTGCAACTAATGGGGCAGCGATGGGCTCAAATGTTGCACCCCCATATGCGAATGCATTTATGAATATGATAGAAACCTTTTATTTATGTGAAATAACTATTTCTCCAACATTGCCATTGTTGGTAATGATTTGTGGACGATATTTTCGCTATATGGGATGACAACCTGGAGAGCCTATTTCTGTTCGATAAATATATTAACTATTTAATACCTGGCCTGAAATTTAATATTGAAATTGGTAAAGACAGGATTTCTTTTCTAGACACTACATTGAAGTTGAGTAACACACAGATTAGTACTGATCTGTATGTGAAACCCACAGATCGTAACCAGTTATTACATTTTATTTACACTTTGTTTTCTCGTCTATTCCAAAAAGTCAAATGCTGAGGGTACAGCGGATCGTGAGTGATCCCCTGTGCGGTGACCAGAGACTCAAAGAAATGAAAAATAAACTCATCAATAGAAGATACCCCCGAACCTTAGTTGATACGGAATCTCTCAATACTGACCATAATGTAACAACCCATAGAGAAACAAAGAGAATTACATTTATTATGCAATACCACCCTTTTTCTAAAAACATCTCTAAGATAATTAAAAAACATTGGAACCTTTTAAGAACTAGTTATCTGATGATACAGGAATTCTGGAATCCCCACCATGTCCTCCATATAGGAAAGGTAGAACAATACGGGACCGACTAATTAATAAAATCGGACCAACCCACATCCATTTATTAAACCAACTTTTTTAGAACAAAAAAACCTTGGATTGTATCCATGTTTGTCATGCATACAATGCAACTCCATGATAAAAGGAAAAGTTTTTGCACATCCACATAGGGGCTTCAATATCCCTATACGTGGGTATTACACTTGCCAATCATCATATGTCATATATGCCATTAAGTGCCCATGCGGTTTAGTGTATGTTGGAGAAACTACACAAAAAGTAAAAGACAGGATAGCAAGACACAAATATTCAATACGTGACAAACTAACACAACTACCATTAGCCAGACATTTTGTGGAATATGGACATAATGCATCACAATTAAAGTATATGGTCCTAGAGGGAATAGAGAAAAATAGGAGGGGGGGGGGGGGGGGTAACCGTGAAATAACCCTGAGAAAAAGAGAAGTTTATTGGATACATTTTCTAAATACTATTGCTCCATATGGTTTAAATGTTGATTGGGATCTTTATTTGTTTATTTAACAGTATTGATTTATAAGTGATAATAAAATGAAAAAAACATAGAAATGTGTTTCAAAATAGGGAGGTCTGTATATGGGTATGCTCATTCTATCTATGTATGTATTTTTCATAGGTTCATATAACACATTTGGAGAATAAGAATGATGAGATAAGGATATCGGCCGCTAATTGTTAGATCTTGTGTCTATGGTGTAAAAAACACGTATCTGCACAGGTGATGAATATACTATGAATTGAATCAATCAACCATATTGTTTCCACATGTGATGTCTACCACTAATTTGTATTTAAAGGATTGATTGCAGTACGTCTGGAAAGATTGTAATTGCTTTGTAATTTTTCCATGTGACTACATGAAATAAAGCAACCGAAAGTTTTTATATAATATATATATATATATATATATATATATATATATATATATATATATATATATATATATATATATATATATATATATATATATATATATATATATATATATATATATATATATATATATTATGAAAACATCAATTTCGATGAATGGGCTAATATTTAGGGCATATATTGATTGTAACTAGCCAATGTACAGATATTTGGGTGTTTATATCTGCATTGTAAACGTATTGGTCCAATGGGAGAATTGGTTTTGAACCCAATTTGAAATATTGCAAAAATGTCACTATGTAGCCAATGGGTTGGTATTGGGGGCTCTGTATCTTTAAATTTCCACAGTAAAATCATACCAAATTGTAAGATATCATAGAGGGGGGTGTGTGTGACACATCTGCATTGTAAACGTATTGGTCCAATGGGAGAATTGGTTTTGAACCCAATTTGCAATTATGTCACTATGTAGCCAATGGGTTGGTATTTGGGGCTCTGTATCTTTAAATTTCCACAGTAAAATTTTACCGTATTGTAAGATTTCATAGAGGGGGGTGTGTACGACACATCTGCATTGTAAACGTATTGGTCCAATGGGAGAATTTTTTTTAACCCATTTAGAAGTATTGGAAAAATGTCACTATATAGCCAATGGGTTGATATTTGGGGCTCTGTATCTTTAAATGTCCACAGTAAAATTTTACCGTATTGTAAGATTTCATAGAGGGGGGTGTGTACGACACATCTGCATTGTAAACGTATTGGTCCAATGGGAGAATTTTTTTTGAACCCATTTAGAAGTATTGGAAAAATGTCACTATATAGCCAATGGGTTGATATTTGGGGCTCTGTATCTTTAAATTTCCACAGTAAAATCATACCAAATTGTAAATGTTAGAGAGGGTGATGTAACATATAATATAATGATTATACAGAGCTGTCACACATACATTATGTTTAGTTTTTGTGTGTTTAACCACTTAACAACCGGCCCATAGCCAAATGACGGCTACAGGGCGGTTGTTTTACTCTGGGAGGGCGTCCAGGGACGTCCTCCCAGAATCCTGCTCTCGCGCGCCCCCTAGGGCGCGCATTCGAGAGCATCCGTGACCGCCGGGTCCGGAGGACCCGGCGCATCACGGATCCCGGTAAATGGCCGCTGATCGCGGCCGTTTACCATGTGATCGCTCCGTCAAATGACGGAGCGATCACATGTAAACAAACCGGCGTCATCTGACGCCGGTTCCTCTCCTCCCCTCCTGTGTACCGATCGGTACACAGTGACCGGAGAGGCGGATGGATGGATGGCTGCAGCGTTGTGGGCTGCATCTGTAGTGCCCACAGCGCTGCACAGAGACATCCAGCCATCCATCCATCCATGCTCAGCCATCCCTACTACTCTGCATGCCCTGCAATGCTGTGCAATACTCTGCAATTCCCTCTGCAATGCCCCACAATACTCTGCAATACCCCTGCAATACTCTGCCATACCCTGCAATACCCCGCAATACTCTGCCATACCCTGGAATACCCCACAATACTCTGCAATACCCTGCAATACTCTGCCATACCCTGCAATACCCCGCAATACTCTGCCATACCCTGGAATACCCCACAATACTCTGCAATACCCTGCAATACTCTGCCATACCCTGCAATACTCTGCCATACCCTGGAATACCCCGCAATACTCTGCCATACCCTGGAATACCCCGCAATACCCTGGAATACCCCGCAATACTCTGCCATACCCTGCAATACCCCGCAATACTCTGCCATACCTGCAATACCCCGCAATACTCTGCCATACCCCAAAATACCCCGCAATACTCTGCCATACCCCAAAATACCCCGCAATACTCTGCCATACCCTGAAATACCCCGCAATACTCTGCCATACCCCGCAATACTTTGCCATACCCCGCAATACTCGGCCATACCCCGCAATACTCGGCCATACCCCGCAATACTCGGCCATACCCCGCAATACTCGGCCATACCCCGCAATACTCGGCCATACCCCGCAATACTCGGCCATACCCCGCAATACTCGGCCATACCCCGCAATACTCGGCCATACCCCGCAATACTCGGCCATACCCCGCAATACCCCGCAATACTCTGCCATACCCTGCAATACTCTGCCATACCCTGCAATACCCCGCAATACTCTGCCATACCCTGCAATACCCCGCAATACTCTGCCATACCCAGCCATACTCTGCAATACCCCGCAATACCCAGCCATACTCTGCAATACTCGGTGATACCCAGCAATACTCTGCCATACTCTGCAATACTTGGTGATACCCAGCCATACTCTGCCATACCCAGTCATACTCGGCGATACTCTGCAATACCCAGCCATGCTCAGCCATACCCAGCCATGCTCAGCCATACCCAGTCTCTGTATGTGGCCAGGCTGTGGAAGTCTCACACATGTGGTATCGCCGTACTCAGGAGGAGTAGGAGAATCTATTTTGGGGGGTCATTTTTGGTATGTACATGCTATGTGTTAGAAATATTGTATAAATGGACAACTTTGTGTTAAAAAAAAAAAGCATTTTAACCACTTCCCGCCTTCCGTCATACAACGTCCTTGACTTTGTGTGGGGATATCTGAATGATGGGTACAGCTACAGGCATCATTCAGATATCATCTTTTTCAGCCAGCGATTCCCTACACCATAAGAATGATCATAGCGGCTGTTACACTGCTTGATCGTTCTTACGGGAGGCGAGAGGGGACGCCCCCCCCCTCCCACCGCCCTCCGTTGCTTCTACCGACTCACCGCTACGATCGAAGCCAGGATATTTTTTTTTATTTTTTTATTTCAGGAACAGCCTAGAGGTGAGATGTGGGGTCTTATTGACCCCATATCTCACTGTAAAGAGGACCTGTCATGCCATATTCCTATTACAGGGGATGTTTACATTCCTTGTAATAGGAATAAAAGTGACCAAAAAAATTTTTTTTTGGAAAAAAAGTGTCAAACTAAAATAAAGTAAAATGAACAATAAAAAAAAAAAATAAAAATTTTTTAAAGCGCCCCTGTCCGTGTGCTCGCATGCAGAAGCGAACGCATATGTAAGTCCCGCCCACATATGAAAACGGTGTTCAAACCACACATGTGAGGTATCGCTGCGATCGGTAGAGCGAGAGCAATAATTTTGGCCCTAGACCTCCTCTGTAACTCAAAATTTGTAACCAGTAAAAATTTTTAAAGCGTCGCCTATGGGGATTTTTAAGTGGCGAAGTTTGGCGCCATTCCACAAGCGTGTGCAATTTTAAAAGGTGACATGTTAGGTATCTATTAACTCTGCGTAACTTCATCGTTCATATTATGCAAAAACATTGGGCTAACCTTACTGTTTTGATTTTTTTTAAAGCAAAAAACTGTTTTTTTTCCAAAAAAAATGCGTTCGAAAAATTGCTGCGCAAATATCGTGCGAGATAAAAAGCTGCAATGACCGCTATTGTATTCTCTAGGGTCTTTGCTAAAAAAACATATATAATGTTTTGGGGTTCTATGTAATTTTATAGCAAATGATGATTTTTTTACATGTAGGAGAGAAATGTCAGAATTGGCCTGGGTGCTCAAGAACGCCTGAAGGTGCTCCCCTGCATGTTGGGCCTCTGTATGTGGCCACGCTGTGTAAAAGTCTCACACATGTGGTATCGCCATACTCGGGACTAATAGCAGAATGTGTTTTGGGGTGTAATTTGTGGTATGCATATGCTGTGTGTGAGAAATAACCTGCTAATATGACAATTTTGTGAAAAAAAAAAAAAAAGAAAAAAAAAAAACCTTGATTTTGCAAAGAATTGTGGGAAAAAATGACAACTTCAAAAAACTCATCATGCATCTTTCTAAATACCTTGGAATGTCTTCTTTCCCAAAAGGGGTCATTTGGGGGGTATTTGTACTTTTCTGGCATGTTAGGGTCTCAAGAAATAGGCCGTCAGTACTTCAGGTGTGATCAATTTTCAGATATTGGTACCATAGCTTGTGGACGCTATAACTTTCACAAAGACCAAATAATATACACTAATTTGGGTTATTTTTACCAAAGATATGTAGCGGTATAAATTTTGGCCAAAATATATGAAGAAAAATTACTAATTTTCAAAATTTTATAACAGAAACGAAGAAATTTTTTTTTTTTTACAGATTTTTCGGTCTTTTTTTCTTTTATAGCGCAAAAAATAAAGAACCCAGCGGTGATTAAATACCACCAAAAGAAAGCTCTATTTGTGTGAAAAAAAGGACAAAAAATTCATATAGATACAGTGTTGCATGACTGAGTAATTGTCATTCAAAATGTGAGAGCACCAAAAGCTGAAAATTGGTCTGGTTATTAAGGGGGTATAAGTGCCCAGTGGTCAAGTGGTTAAAATCCAACCAAAAAATACTCGTCTGATAGCATGACCACTGATTTGCAACTGTCTGATGGCTTGACTTCAGTAAAGACACAAGTCCAAGCTATGTGTGATTATGTGTCAGTATTACATTGTATATCCCTGTATGTTGCGGTCAGTCAGGTGCTTATCTAATGGTTTCTTGAAGCTATTGATGCTCCCCGCTGAGACCACCGCCTGTGGAAGGGAATTCCACATCCTTGCCGCTCTTACAGTAAAGAACCCTCTATGTAGTTTAAGGTTAAACCTCTTTTCTTCTAATTTTAATGAGTGGCCACGAGTCTTGTTAAACTCTTTTCTGCGAAAAAGTTTTATTTCTATTGTAGGGTCACCAGTACAGTATTTGTATATTGAAATCATATCCCCTCTCAATCATCTCTTCTCCAGAGAGAATAAGTTCAGTGCTCGCAACCTTTCCTCATAACCAAGATCCTCCAGACCGTTTATTAGCTTTGTTGCCCTTTGTACTCGCTCCATTTCCAGTACAGTGGAACCTCGGATTGCAGTACTAGCACTGTATTTTTAAAAATCGTAACTCGGTTTGCGAGTGTTGTCTCGCAAAATGAGCATGATTCAGGCCAAAGCGTGTGCAGTACCGCGTTTGGCCTGAGGTGGGGGGGGGCACACCAGAGTCGTGCGGTGCCGTTCGGAAAGGCCCGAGGACAGCTCGGCTGACTTTGAGAACGGAGTTTTGCCGAGGTGTCCTCGGGCCTTTCTGGATGTTTCCGAGGCACCCTGGTGCCCCCCCACCTCTGGCCACATGCGGTATTGCATGCCATTTGAAGTCAATTGACTTCAATGGGGAAACTCGCTTTGATATGCGAGTACTTTGGATTACGAGCATTCTCCTGGAAGGGATTATGCTCGTAATCTGAGGTTCCACTGTACATCCTTCCTGAGGACTGGTGCCCAGAACTGGACAGCATATTCTAGGTGCGGCCGGACCAGAGTCTTGTAGAGCGGGAGAATTATCGTTTTATCTCTAGAATTCCCTTTTTAATGCATGTCAATATTTTGTTTGCTTTATTAGCAGCAGCCTGTGGAAGGGGAATTTCACATCCTTGCTGCTCTTACAGTAAAGAACCCTCTACGTAGTTTAGGGTCAAATCTCTTTTGTAAAACTCCCTTCCGCAAAAAGTTTTATCCCTGTTGTGGGGTCACCAGTATAGTATTTGTATATTGAAATCATATCTCCTCTCAAAGTAAACTTCCATCAATAAATTGTACCTATAGGTAAACCTATATATAATAAAGCTTACACATATAGTGTAAACCTCTCCTAAATGTGTACAGTTTAGGAGATTTTACCTCACATGCGGCCAGTGACATCACTGGCACATGCACGCTGAACGAACGGCCTCCTGTGCCGTGAATGGTGGCACGGGAGTGATGTCATCGTAGCTCTGGCCAGTCACAGAGCCAGAGCCTGGAAGCAAGATGGGTGATTGGAAGTGGCCTCCAGCGATCGCACTGCTGGAATACTTTTTCTGGCAAGTTTTGCATAATGTGCTAGAATGCAATACATGCTAGTGCACTATAACATTACCTTGCAGGTAAGAAATTAAGTCCGGTGGTTTAAACCACTTTAATTGCTAATAAATGCAGAAAGCGCAACGCCGGAGAAAGTCCTGGAGTGTTTTTTGGTGTGTGTACGGTAGCATACAGGGTGGATAAAAATCAATGGTTTAAAAAAAAAAAAATTCTCCCCCCCCCCCCCCCCCACCCCCTTCCTCCAAGACAGCTACTTGAGAGATGATTGGCTCTGCCCTCTACAGGAAACACAAATCGGACACAATTTTTAAAAGGCTCCTCTGACCTTCAGTTGTGTTTCCAGACTCTCTAGGAGCACACCGTAATGTTTGGTGTGTGTGGTGGTTTGGTTTTTGTTTTTGTATTTGTTTTTTTTTTTTTTTTTTTTTTTGTTAAGGTCTGGTCACTGTGGTTGGTGGACCCTTCTGCTGGTGATATCCAGGACTGGTTGTGGCCACGTCTGGGGTGTTTTTCTGTTATAGACCGAGAAGGGCCGCCTGTATGTATTTGGTTACTTGCCTCCCTGGTGGGTTAGCAGCAGCAACTCCCTTCCATTTCCAGCGTCTAGCTGTGTAGAGAGTCTTCTTCCTCGTGTCGGCTCCGCACTGGGTGTACCAATATGGCGTCGGACATCTGGTGACGTGGCAAGATGGCGCCGGAAGTGATATGACATACTTCCTGGACGCTGTTTTCTTAAAGGATTTGAGTGGTACAATGCAGGGGACTCGCTGCTTTGGAAACAGTCTGCCGGACGCAGGGCAGACTAGAGGTGCAGAGGTGGTCAGGGAGTCTCACCAGCCGGCTTACGTTCTCCACTATGAAGTCTGAGGATGGAGCACCTGCTCGAGTTGAGCCAGCGGTGGCATCCGGGTCCATTACTGCCCCCAAGGTAAGCCCCTATCTGATGATGAAGAGCTTCTGTAGCAAGGGGGTCTGTATGAGCCTTTTTTATGGTTTTTTTTTTTTTTTTTTCTCTAGGTTGACAAACCTGTAAAGAAAAAATGGGAACTGTAGAGCCAGGCTTTCTGATAGTTGTAAGAAACTAATTTGTGAGGATTGTATTCTGTCAAAGGCAGGTTCTGGGTCTACTGCCCCTTTAACCCCTTGCCGACCAGCCGCTGTCATTATACTGTTACAGGTCGGCACGATCCTGCGAGCCGTCTTGGCTATATGTCGACTCCTTTAAGCTGGCTAGCATGTGTGCGCCCGCTGCAGTGTGGGGGTGCCAATACTCATGACCGGCGGTCGCAATGACCGCTGGCCACGAGTGATCGTGGGCACGAGAGGCAGAACGTGTGTGTGTGTGTGTGTGTGTGTGTGTGTGTGTGTGTGTGTGTGTGTGTGTGTGTGTGTGTGTGTGTGTGTGTGTGTGTGTGTGTGTGTGTGTGTGTGTGTGTGTGTGTGTGTGTGTGTGTGTGTGTAAATCCCTGTTCTGAGAGGATAGAGATCGTGAGTTCCTATGAGCTGGGAACCACAATCTCTCATCTCCTATAGTCACTCCCATCTCCCACAGTTTGAACACACAGGAAACACAGTTAACCCCTTCATCGCCCCTACCGTTAACCCCTTCCCTGCCAGTGACATTTACACAGTAGTAAGTGCATTTTTTAGCACTGATCGCTGTATAATTGTCAATGGTCCCAAAAAATGTCAAAGGTGTCCGATGCGTCCGCCATAATGCCGCAGTCCCGATAAAAATCGCAGATCACTGCCATTACTAGTAAAACAAAAAAATAATAAAAATGCCATAAATCTATCCCCTATTTTGTAGACACCATAACTTTTTTGTGGTAACCGATCAATATACGCCTTTTTTTTTTTTTTTTTTTTTTTTGCACCAGAAGAAAGCTCTATTTGTGGGGGGGGGGGCGTCAATTTTGTTTGGGTACAGCATTGCACAACCGCACAATTGTCAGTTAAAGGGACGCAGTGCCGAATTGCAAAAAAATGGCCTGGTCATTGAGCAGCCAATTCTTCCGGGCCTGAAGTGGTTAAAGGAGTTGATGACTTCTATGAAAGAGGTAGTGGGTACTTTTCAGTCCTTTAACGACAGAGTAACCGGGCTAGGTCCTACTTCTAAGCCTGTGACTCAAGCCTTCAGGATAAAATGTACAGAGGTCTGCAAGGACGGAAATCTAGGTCTTTTCATTTACATCTCTCGCGCAAGGATATGATCCTTTCTGAGTGGAAAGAACCTGAAAGAAGGTTGTTCCTGTCTAGAGGAGTAAGAGAAGGTTTCCCTTTTTTTGGGGAATTTCTTTCAAATGTCCTAGATTAGATGCTCCTATGTCACAAGTATCTAAAAAGTCAGATCTTTCATTTGAGGACTCTGGAGTCCTTAAGGATCAGATGGATAGAAAGGCAGGACTCCTTATTATGTAAGGCCTGGGGGATGCCTCTGCTTTTTCTTTAGGGCCAGCTGTAGCGTCTACCTGTGTGGCTAGAAATTTAGACGTGTGGGTCCAATGTCTGGATGACCTTCTCTCCTCCAACACCCCCCATAGAGGAGATCAGGGATTTTCGACCCCTTATTGCCAAGTCTGTTGCTTTTTTGGCTGATGTTCTGGCAACAGATTTTATAGAATCTGCTGCCAGAACATCAGCACTCCTTAATTTAGCTAGACGGGCCATCTGGCTAAAATCTTGAAGGTGATCTTACCTCCAAGAATAAACTTTGCAGCATATCCTTTGAGGGCAAACTCTTATTCGCTTCTTCCTTAGAGGAAGTCCTAGCTTGTTCCTCTGAGAAAAGTAAACTGTTTCTATCTTCTCAAAAGAATAAGCCCCAGAATAAGAGACCTTTTTGTGGCTTTCAGAACAAAGTTAATTTTAAGACCAATGGGCAACGGGCAAAGAAGTGGCAATTTAACAAAGACAAACAAAAAGGTGGGGGGGGGGCACTCTTTGCACCTTCAGCCCCTACCAAAAATCTCCAGTGACACCAGAGCCGGGGTAGGAGGGAGGTTGTCCCATTTCATCAAGGAATGAGCAGAGATTACCAGAAATCCTTTTATCCTCCAAATTGATAGAAAGAGGTTACAGGTTGGAATTCAAAAAAACCCCACCCCCAGAGGCTTTTTTCTTACCCATCTGCTGAAGGACCAAGAGAGATGGCAGGCCATGCTGAATCTGATTGTGATGTGGGAAATGGAGGGGATTATTTCTCCCGTTCCGGAAGATCAAAAATTCTGAAAAAAAATCTTTCTGGTAAGCAAGGCTATTGGCGGTTTTCGGATGGTCATCAATTTAAGCATCCTGAACAGATTCATAGTCTACAGGCGATTCCGGATGGGAAAACCTTTATTCTGTAAGGAATCTGTTATTACCAGGAGTGTTCATGGTAACCCTGGATCTTCAGGCCGCTTACCTTCATGTACCAATCTGCCAGAATCATCAGAAGTTTCTCAGATTTGCAGTTCTCATGGATAACGGTCCAAGTCATTGGCAGTTCAGAGCCCTCCCTTTTGGTCTCTCAGCAGCACCAAGGATTTTCAGGAAAATCATGGCCGAAGTCATGGCCTATTTTCGAATGCAGAGGGTATCGATTGTTCCATATTTAGATGATTTTTTGGTCTTTGCCCAAGAGACACCCAGCTTTGTTCAAGATCTGCAGTTAATCTTACAGACTTTTCAGAAATTTGGGTGGAAGGTCAATCAGCAGAAGTCTTGCATGATTCCCTCCCAGAACATGCCCTTTTTGGGTTGCCTAATACACAGTTGCCCAAAAGATTTTTCTTTCGGAAGAATAGATTTTAAAGATTCTTCTCTCTGCAGAACTTCAGGTTGCTCCCACAGGCCTCCCTTCATCAGATCATGCAGTTATTGGGCTTAATGACTGCAGCCATTCTGTGGTTCTATGGGCCCAATTGCATTACAGGCCCCTTCAGGCGTTTCTTCTGCGCCATTGGGATTGCAGAAAAAGCTCTTTGAAGAGGGTCAATTCAAAAGACCTGTCTTTTCAGACAATGCCACGACCATGGCGTACCTAAACAAGCAAGGGGGCACTCGCTTGGATACTCTTCTATTAAAGCGGGAGTCTGGCGACTAATACATTTTATTTTTTATTTTTTTGGTCTTTGAGACACTTTGCTAATCCCAAAATAATACTCAGTTTGGGTGTAATATTTCCGCCTCTGTTTTCGTACTGAAGAATAACTTAAAAAATGTGATGCTGGCTGTTTCCAGCTTGCTTGTGGGCATGTGAAGCCCACAAGCATTGATTTCCTGGATGCGGTGAATGCTGTTCATTCACAGCTTGTTCACGCGCATGATCATTGTTTCTGCACTGAATCTTGGGAAGCTCCCAGAAGACAGTGCGGCGCCGGGGAAAGGCAATAAACATGCCTACTCCCATGGGAGGAGATACAGGAAGTGCCACAATAAAGTACAATATAAAGGTAATTACAGCAATAAAAAAAAAATGTGCATGGCATTTGAACATCTATGCAATTAACTGAAGGGGGTAAGATTAAGTTAAAAATTTGAGTGGAACTCCGCTTTAAGCCAGCAGATTCTGTCCTGGACAGAGAACAATGTCTCTTCAGTCAGGGCGGTGCACATTAGTGGGACAGCAAATGTTCTGGCAGAGTAAACCTCAGTACCAGCAGTTGAACTGAATCAAGACATGTTCCAGGAGATCGTGTTAAAGTGGGGTGTTCCCAGCGGAGATCTTTTTGCATCCAGTCTCAATAAGAAACTACTGGCTTTTTTATTCTTGCTGGAAAGAGACAGAGTCCTTAGGGACAGATGCGCTCTTTCCTGTGGAATTTCACTCTGGCCTACGCCTTCCCTCCATTTCCTCTCTTACCACTGGTAGTTCGGAAGATTGTTTAGGATAAAGCAGAAGTTATCCTGATTGCCCCTTGGTGGCCCAGGAGGAGTTGGTTCTCCTTGCTGAGAGCTTGTCTTTTCAATCTTATTTTTTTTCGCTGAGCTCTCTTAATAGAACCCCCCTGGGGCCCTGCCGGAGTGGAGGGATCTTTTCTGTCAGGGGCCAGTACTCCATCCACACCCTCAGACCTTCCATTTGACGGCCTGGAGGCTGAGCTGCGCATCCTACAGCTAAGAGGGTGTTCAGAGAGGGTTATTGAGGTTAGTCGTAAGTTAGTCGCAAGAAAGATCTATGGGAAAGTTTGGAAAACTTTTGTTTCCTGGCAGAAGATAGGAATTCTCTTTGTTACTCCCTGTATACTAGATTTTTTGCAGAGGGGAGTGGAGAAAGGACCTTTTGTCAGCACCCTTAGGGTTCAGGTTGCTGTCCTGTCTCTGTTTGCAGAAAGACTAGCTGAGGACCCTTTGTTCAAGAGGTTCCTTTCAACCAGAACTAGGCATACACCAGGGGCTGTTAAACAGATTCCTCCCTGGGATCTGTTAGTATTATGCTCTAACTGAGCCATTGCATGAGGCCTCTCGGGAATTGATTTCCTTAAAGATTACTTTTTTTTTTTTTTTTTTTTTAATCTTTTGGCTATAACGTCTGGGAGAAGGATTTCTGATCTAGACTCCCTTTCCTGTAAGGACCCTTTCCTGAGGATTTGAGGACATGGTAGTGATTAGGCTTGATCCTTACCCAAAGTTGCTTTCACAGGCCCCAGGAGGTAGTTCTTCCTAGTTTATTCTTACCCCAAGAATGCGGAAGCCGCTGCCTCACCTAAACTCCTGCCCGCAGCTCCTCAGGACCGGCGCGGTGTTGGCGCCGGTCCTGGTGGAAAAAAAAACAATCGATATGCTGAAAATTTGAATCGATATGAACTCGATTCAAATAGTTTTTTTTTTTTTTTTGGTTGTCGCCCCCCCCAGCCCTAATGTTCACCCTGCATGCAGCTGCTGTCAGCAGTGCATGCGCTCTGAAGGTCCGGCAGATCATGCTGGAACTTGCCAGTATGAGGGGCTCGCACGTGCGTGGGAGTGACGTCATCACGGCTCCGGCCCCTCAACACCGAAGTCCGCACATCCGTAAGAGACGCAGAGTGAACATGTCTGTCAGCCTCCTCAGTGGTGACCGGATGTGCTGTGGGAGCTTCGGTTTAAGGTAAGTATTTTTTATAATGTGCTAGTATGCAATGCACATTATGCTATTGTCTTGCGGGGTTTCCCCCCCCCCCCCCCCAACAGTTTACTACTGCTTTAAGGTTGCCTACCACGATGTAGTATTTACTTCCTGGAATACATCTGCTCTTAACTCAGGCATGCAGGCAGGAGGATGTGCTTAGCTAAGAAAACCGCTCTTCCTCTTGAATTCCTGGGATATATGCCATTATTTCGCCTAGGCCTGGAATCAAAGAAGTAACTTAAGAAATGTAAAAAAAAAAGCTTAAAACCAGAGAAAGTGAAGTTATGCTTTAACCACTTCAGACCCTGGAGAATTTACCCCCTTCCTGACCAGAGCATTTTTTTGCGATTCGGCACTGCGTCGCTTTTACTGACAATTGTGCCACGTTGTACCCAAAAAAAAAATTGATGTCCTTTTTTTTTTTTTCCCCACAAATAGAGCTTTCTTTTGGTGGTATTTGATCGCCTCTGCGTTTTTTTTTATTTTTTGTGCTATAAACACAAGTGCGACAATTTTGAAGAAAAAACACGATTTTGTACCTTTTTTTTTTTGCTGTATTAAATATACCCCCCCCCCCCCCCCCTTTTTTTTTTTTTTTTTTTTTTTTTTTTTTTTTTTTTCCCCTCAGTTTAGAACGATATGTATTCTACATATTTTTGGTAAAAAAAATCGCAATAAGCGTATATTGGTTGGTTTGCACAAAAGTTATAGCGTCTACAAAATAGGGGATAGATTTATAGCATTTTTATTTATTTTTTTATCAGGACTACGACATTACGGCGGACACATCGGACAATTTTGACACATTTTTGAAACCATTGGCATTAATACAGCGATCAGTGCGATTAAAAATGTCACTGGCAGTGAAGGGGTTAACACTGTTGGGGTGGTGAAGGGGTTAACTGTTCCCTGGAAGGTGATTCTAACTGAAGGGGAAGGGGACTAACTAGAGGAAGTGACGGATCGTGGTTCCTAGCTAATAGGAACACACGATCTGTCACTTCTGTCAGAACAGGGAAGTGTGTGTTTACACACTCTTATCCCTGTTCTGTGTCTCCTGGTCACAATCGCTCGTGGCCGGCGGTCATCACGCCCGTTGGCCACGAGCATCGGCACCCCTGCTGTGCAGCACGCGCACCTGCTATCCGGACCCCGCAAGCCGATGTATAGCTACATGGTTTTGCGCAGGGGAGCCAATGGAAGCGGTTAAATGGCGCTCTCCAGCGGCGTGCTTTCACTGCTGCCAATGTTTCTATCTTCACCCAGGTTTTTTTTTTTTCCAGGTTTATGCTGTGGCTGTTTTAATGGCCAGGCTGTGATGCCACGGTTGCAGCACAGTGCTCTGTGCATTGATGGTACACTCGGTGTGCCTTGAATGCAGAGCTTCTGCACTTGTAGCAGTGACGTCAGTGGCTGCAGCCACTGTGAATGTCCTCCAAATGGCACAAGTTTAGAACATATTCACAGTACCTACAGGTAAGCTGCCTTACAAGCTTACCTGTATGTACAAGTGAAATATTTTACTACCTGTGTCTCTACAGCTGTTGTATAAGCAAAGGTTCACATTAGTGTGTGTGTGTGTGTGTGATTTTTCTACAAAAGAGAAAACACTTCCGTTGAAGTCTATGGGGCCAAAACACACACCAAAGAGGCACCTGCACCTTTTCAAAAAATGGCACTGCATTGTTGTGAAGAGACCCTTTAGAGAATGAGAATGTGATTTTACTGGAGGGCCACAGTTTGAGCACCCACGAATCTAATCCTCAACCAAAACTAGAAAAAAATGTTTTTGGCTTGATACACTTTAAAGTGGTTATAAAAAAAATGTTTTCATTCACTCACTGCATTATGGTAAAATGTCTCGGTAGCAGCATCAGCCCCTCACAACACCACTCTAATACTTGCCTCACTTGACCCAGCGCTGTGCCCATCTGTAGCGGCTCTCTTCTCCCCTGGCTCAAATCGGGTAGCAGCAGGAAGCGTTGGCTTTTGCTACTGTCAATCCAAATTGTGTGAGCAGGAGGCAGGGTCGAGCTATGCTGTGTCTACGGGTGCACACAGCCTGTATTGCGAGCGAGCCCCTAGAGCACAGGGCTTGCTATAGTGGCAAACACTGAAGATGAGCCGAAAACACTGGGAGACCCCAAAAGAGGAGGTTTGGGGCAACTGCAATACCATTGCACAGAACAGATAAATATACCACGTCCTATTTTATTTAAAAAAAAAATCCTCTTTAAAGTTAAATAAGAAACCTGCTTGTTTGAGGTTATGACACTGAATTTATAAATTGATATGAGTGGATCTCCAAGGCATGAGGGTGCATGCAGGAACACTTGTAAGATGAATGCTTGACCTTTCAAGGTGGTATATTCTTCCCTTCCCCAGGAAAGCTCAGTGCTAACTGTCACTTAATAATAAAAGGTAGACTGTTTTTCCCCTACCGAGACTAGATTACCAAAGTTTAAATTGCACTTTTTATTTCATAAACGTATCTGTTTTGCAGAGAGAACAACTGAAATCGGCCAGCTGGTTGGCTCTTATCTTGAGAAGAAAAGTAACCTTGAAGATCACACTGTTCATTTACTCTTCTCTGCAAACCGCTGGGAACAAGTGTAAGTACAGGAGAGCTAAGGAGAGCTAAAGTGCTTCCTTGGAGATAAACCAGTGGAAAAATAACCCCAAACACAAAGTACAACAGTGAGGTTGGTTTACTAAATTCAAATGGATTGTTTTGCAAGAGAATTTTCCCTTGACTTGGTGAATGACAAAAATCCACTTTGCAAAGAATACCTAATTTCTTGCAAGGAAAATTTAGAAAAAAGTTTTCTTGCACACTATTGTATGATGAGTCAGCTAAGTTTTACCTCATTTACTAAGCGAAATGGAAATTTCCTTGCAAAGTGAACAGACCATTTGCCTTAAAGCCCACCTCTGGAGAAAAAAAAATCCCTTGCAGTAGAGCTCCTTTAGCTCCTGCGAGTATCAGGATGGTACAGGGGTATCTGCGTATGTCTGGAACACGGAGCATCTGACATAACCAGTAGTATCAGGTGAAGATAAATATATTTTATTATTAATTTGCCAATTGGGCCCAATTGGCCATTTTCCCTCCCCGGTGTTGTGTGCCTCGGTGTTATCATTCTCATTCTCTCATACTGGTCACTGGAAGTTAAACGTGCCACCTCGTGGCAAAGAACTGAGAAGAATTGTTGTTCTACATAAAGATGGCCTAGGCTATAAGAAGTTTGCCAAGACCCTGAAACTGAGCTGCAGCACGGTGGCCAAGACCATACAGTGGTTTAACAGGACAAGTACCACTCAGAATAGGCCTCGTCATGGTCGACCAAAGACGTTGAGTACACGTGCTCAGCTTCATATCCAGAGGTTGTCTTTGGGGAAATGGACGTATGAGTGCTGCCAGCATTGCTGCAGGGGGGGGGGGGGGGTCAGCCTATCGGTGCTCAGACCATACGCCGCACACTGCATCAAATTGATCTGCATGGCTCTTGTCCCAGAAGGAAGCCTTTTTTTAAAGATGATGCACAAGGAGGCCCACAAACAGTTTGCTGAAGACAAGCAGACTAAGGACATGAGACCCAGATAAACTTATTTGGTTCAGATGGTGTTAAGTGTGTGTGGTGGCAATCAGGTGAGGAGTACAAAGACAAGTGTGTTTTGTCTACAGTCAAGCATGGTGGTGGGAGTGTCATGATTTGGAGCTGCATGAGTGGTGCCAGAACTGGGGAGCTACAGTTCATTGAGGGAACCATGAATGCCAACATATACTGAAGTAGAGCATGATCCCCTCTCTTCAGAGATTGGGCAGCAGTGCAGTATTCCAACATAATGACCCAAAACACACCTTAAAGACGACCGCTGCCTTGCTAAAAAAGGTGAGGGTAAGGGTGATGACCTGGCCAAGCATGTCTCCAGACCTAAACCCTGTGGGGCATCCTCAAACGGAAGGTCTCTAACATCCTCCAGCTCCGTGATGTCGTCATGGAGGAGTGGGAGAGGACTTTAGTGGCAACCTGTGAAGCTCTGGTGAACTCCATGCCCAAGAGTGTTAAGGCAGTGCTGGAAAATGGTGGCCACACAAAATATTGACACTTTGGGCCCAATGTGGACATTTTCACTTAGGGGTGTACTTACGTTTTGTTGCCAGCAATTTTAGACATTTATGGCTGTGTTATTTTGAGGGGACCGCAAATTTACACTGTTATATAAGCTGTATACTCACTACTTCACATGGTAGCAAAGTGTAATTTCTTCTGTGTTCTTGCATGAAAAGATGTAATAAAATAAATATTTACAAAAAATGTGAGGGGTGTACTCACTTTTGTGAGATACTGCATTTGTTTGCCCAGCTGAGCTTAAAAGAATTTCATACAACTGAAGCCTAACATGATTATGAGTACTTTAAAAGTGAGTTGTTTATCTTGCTAGGCATGACTTGGTAATAGGTCTCCCTTTTTTTTTAATTTTTATTATTTTTTTTTTTTATATTTACTGCAGCTGCTGACTTTTAAAATATGGACACTTGCCTGTCCAGGGTGCCCGTGATGTCCTCACCCGAAGGCAATCTGGCTCTCAGAAGGGGGGGGGGGGGGGGCACCGCCATCTTTGGTAAAGGGAATCAGCAAGTGAAGCCTTGCGTTCTCTACTGCGCATACGCAAGTCACGCTGCACGTTCTCACTGGTCCCTACTGTCTTCTGGGACCTGTGTGTCTCCCAGAAGACAGCGTGGGGGGACGGAGGAGGGGCCAGACTTGGCTTAGATCGCAGCGGAGCCTGCGGTGATCTATGCCCGGAAGTGGGAGCAAATACCGAAAGGTGCCAAATGTGACCCCGGAGAGGGGAGAAATCCAAAAAGTGGAAGTTCCATTTTTGGGAACTTCGCTTTAAATAGTAGTTATTTCTAGCACACAGTTGCAATATTCATAACAAATCTTTTATAGATCAGGGTTAAGTCGGTATGTAATTTTTTATTCTATATTTTTTTTTTTTGTAGTCCTTTGATGAAAGAGAAGCTAAGGAGTGGTGTCACCCTTGTGGTCGACCGATACGCTTTTTCAGGCGTTGCCTTCACAAGCTCCAAAAAGGTAATGTTTAAAAATAACTAAATATCAATGCCAAATTAAATTGTGTTGTTGCTCTTGTACTGTACAACGTGGATTTGGATACAAATCAAAGCACTTCGGAAGCCGCTATTGCCATACAGTTTGAGCTGCTTCGGAGTCTGAAGCCCATTTAGACAAACTGCTAATGTGTGTTTGTAATTTGGACAACCCTTTGAATGATTTCTACAAACATTTTCCAGGACAGCTACTGGAGAGATGATTGGTTCTCTTTTCAGGAAACGCAAGCCAAAAATGGTTAAAAGCGCATTTCTTTACCCTTGGTTCCTCGGGTTCATTGGTTTCCAACAATCCAGGAACACCATGTTTTGTTTAAGTCTGTGTCAGAATGTTGTGGTCAGCAACTCCCCTTTTTAAAATGACCCTTATAGACCTGAGGGAATTCAGCCCTCTTTTTGGCCAGACCTTGCCCAAAAGGTTTTTTTGGGTTTTCCCTAAGGGCAGATCATCTTTGTGGTTGTCTGTGGTTTACAAAGCTGAGGGCCCTGCCCTGTTGGCAAATAGCTCTCTGGCTTGTGGGTGATGGCTAGGAGAGGTGGTCTGTTGCAACATTTTATTGTTGCTTTTGGTGCTGTGAGTGATGCATTACTGGCAGCACGGTTATCAGAGTGTGGCCTGCTCATCCATGCAATTTTAAAAGCAAGGAGTGTGCCTGTACGGGGCAACACGGGGCTTGAAATGAGGCTCACTGGTGCTTGGCCACTCTAGATTCAAATGGTAGGCCAGGTCCCCTCTGCACCCTTTGTTACGGAAAATGCTGAATAGGACAGTGCAGATTCCAAGAGACCTGCTGTATTGGCGTGGTCAAACTCCTCTGGTTCTGAATCTTACCTGATGTGGGGGGGGGGGGGGGGGTGCGTGGCGCAAGTCAGAATCTGTAACATGGTAATGAACTGATTGACATATATCTTTTAACTCTGTTTATTTACAGCTATTGTGCTCCTTCTGCTGTTATCTGAATCATCATGTTTTCCTTTTCTTAATGCTCACACCTACTTTGGAGAAAGCTCCTGACAATTTTGTAATATGCAATAAAAAATGCACCAACTGTAATGCTAAGCTTTTAGGGTTTTGGAACCCTACACTACTAGCAGGCTCAAACTGATTGTTATGAAAGACTCCTTGAATACTATGTGTGAAGACATAGTATCCACCTTTCATTCATATAGTTCTGTTCTTGAGAACCTAGAGCCCTCCACTTTAAATACTCCTCAGTAGAAACTGACTGCTGTGGTAATTCTAGCTCCTGGAAAAATTAGAGACCCGGGTAACTTCAGAATTAAGGTGGGTAAAGATTGTGCCTCCCTTTCTGATAGGTCCAGGTATTGTGAGGAGATGGAAGATGCAAAGGAGATTAGTGCAGTTAGATTTTTGTTCCCGGTGGATGACACTAAGCTGTTTAAAGCTATACATACACTTTAGAACAAATTGAGTATTCCCTCCAGTCCTGTCGGTACAGGCTAAAATGTATAGGGGTCTGCCTGGGCATAAAAGTAAAGCATTCCCTATTCCTCAATCTCCGATTTTTAAAAGAACCCCAAAGGACTCTTTTTTTTTTTTTTTTTATGTCCAGGTCCTGAAAGCGACACTTTACTTTCATAGGTGATAGAGATGATGTCCAAAGCTGAACACAACACTCCCGGGTGTCTAGCAAAATGGGGCCTTTTGAATACTTTGATCTCATCAGGGATCAAATTTGATCCCTGATGAGACCCACTGTTATTTTGGGATGTGTCTACTTTGGCTTCCACAAATCTTCCAGAACAGTGTCAATTCCCACCCAAAGTGTGTGTATGTATGTAGACCCCCTTAAATTTTTTACTTTGTTATATTGCAGCCATTTGCTAAAATCATTTAAGTTCACTTTTTTTCCTCAATGTACACACAGCACCCCATATTGACAGAAAAACACAGAATTGTTGACATTTTTGCAGATTACAGCAGAAAAACACAGAATTGTTGACATTTTTGCAGATTTATTAAAGAAACTGAAACAATGGCAAAGAAACTTTGCTCAGTATTTATCCATGAGTCTTTTTGGGAATAATGCAACTAGTTTTTCACACCGGGATTTGGGGATCCCCTGCCATTCCTCCTTGCAGATCCTTTCCAGTTCTGTCAGGTTGGATGGTAAATGTTGGTGGACAGCCATTTTTAGGTCTCTCCAGAGATGCTCAATTGGGTTTAAGTCAGGGCTCTGGCTGGGCCATTCAAGAACAGTCACGGAGTTGTTGTGAAGCCACTCCTTCATTATTTTAACTGTGTGCTTCGAGTCATTGTCTTGTTGGTAAACCTTCGGCCCAGTCTGAGGTCCTGAGCACTCTGGAGAAGGTTTTCGTCCAGGATATCCCTGTACTTGGCCGCATTCATCTTTCCCTCGATTGCAACCAGTCGTCGTCCTGTCCCTGCAGCTGAAAAACACCCCCACGGCATGATGCTGCCACCACCATGCTTCACTTTTGGGACTGTATTGGACAGGTGATGAGCAGTGCCTGGTTTTCTCCACTCATACCGCCTTAGAATTTAAGGCCAAAAAGTTCTATCTTGATCTCATCAGACCAGAGAATCTTATTTTTCACCATCTTGGAGTTCTTCAGGTGTTTTTTAGCAAACACCCATGCGGGCTTTCATGTGTCTTGCACTGAGGAGAGGCTTCTGTCGGGCCACTCTGCCATGAAGCCCCAACTGGTGAGGGGCTGCAGTGATGGTTGACTTTCTACAACTTTCTCCCGACTGCATCTCTGGAGCTCAGCCACAGTGATCTTTGGGTTCTTAACCTCTCTTACCAAGGCTCTTCTCCCCCGATAACTCAGTTTGGCCGGACGGCCAGCTGTAGGAAGGGTTCTGGTTGTTCCAAACGTCTTCCATTTAAGGATTCTGTAGGCCACTGTGCTCTTAGGAACCTTAAGTGCAGCAGAATTTTTTTTTTTTTTTTGTAACCTTGGCCAGATCTGTGCCTTGCCACAATTCTGTCTCTGAGCTCTTCAGGCAGTTCCTTTTGACCTCATGATTCTCATTTTGCTCTGACATGCACTGTGAGCTGTAAGGTCTTGTATAGACAGGTGTGTGTGCCTTTCCTAATCAAGTCCAATCAGTATAATCAAACACAGCTGGACTCAAATGAAGGTGTAGAACCATCTCAAGGATTATCAAAAGAAATGGACAGCACCTGAGTTAAATATGAGTGTCACAGTTAAGGGTCTGAAATACTTAGGACCATATGATATTTCAGTTTTTCTTTTTTAATAAATCTGCAAAAATGTCAACAATTCTGTGTTATTCTGTCAATATGGGGTGCTGTGTGTACATTAATGAGGAAAAAATTAACTTAAATGATTTTAGCAAATGGCAGCAATATAACAGAGTGAAAAATTTTAAGGGGGTCTGAGGTCTGAATATTTTCCGTCGTGTGTGTCTCTGTCCTTGGAAGATTCATGGAAATGGCAGTATTGGTGAGTCAAGAGTTTAATCTTCCAAAGATTCCCAATTGGAGAATTTGGTCTAATATAATGGGCCCTATAATGACTGCCTCAGGAGGTTAGCTAGATAATTGTACATGTTTGTTGCATGCAACTAGTGCAAATCTGCCTTGATATTGCCCTCGTGTATTCCACATACAATGGAGCTTAGACTGAGGGAGGGTTAGTGTGCACCACCAATAAAGTGCTGTAAGTACATGTCCTGTGAGAAAAGAGATGTCCATAGTATTCTGCGTTTGCTGCTTTCCTTGCATGATACGGGTAAATGACCTACAGTGCCTTGCAAAAGTATTCACCCCCCTTGGCTTTTTACCTATTTTGTTACATTACATTTTGTTACATTACAGCCTTTAGTTTAATGTTTTTTTTTTTATTTGAATTATATGTGTTGGTGAAGTAAAAATTATAAAAATATGTACATAACTATTTTTCAGAAATAAACTGATAATTAGCATGTGCGTATGTATTCACCCCCTTTGTTATGAAGCCCATAAAAAGCTCTTGTGCAACCAATTACCTTCAGAAGTCACATAATTAGTGAAATGATGTCCACCTGTGTGCAATCTAAGTGTCACATGATCTGTCATTACATATACACACCTTTTTTGAAAGGCCCCAGAGGCTGCAACACCTAAAGCAAGAGGCACCACTAACCAAACGCTGCCATGAAGACCAAGGAACGCTCCAAACAAGTAAGGAGACAATGTTGTTAAGTAAAAATTGGGGTTGGGTTATAAGAAAAAAAAAAAATATCCAAATCTTTGATCCCTAGGAGCACCATCAAATCTATCATAACCAAATGGAAAGAACATGGCACAACAGCAAACCTGCCAAGAGATGGCTGCACACCAAAACTCACGGACTGGGCAAGAAGGGCATTAATCAGAGGCAGTATAGAGACCTAAGATAATCCTAGAGGAGCTGCAGAATTCCACAGCAGAGACTGGTGTGTCTGTACATAGAACAACAATAAGCCGTACACCCCATAGAGTTGGGCTTTATGACAGGGTGGCCAGAAGAAAGCCATTACTTTCAGCAAAAAACAAAATGGCACGTTTTGCGATTGCGAAAAGGCATGTGGGAGACTCCCAAAATGTATGGAGGAAGGTGCTCTGGGCTGATGAGACTAAAATTGGCCCTGTCAGACCCCACATCCACCACTGGCTGCCCTGGGTCTAACACCTAGGGAGGGGACCCCAGGCCTTGGTTGGGGAAAAAAAAAAAAGTTTTGCTGCCATCCTGTGGGAAACGCAATCAATAACTGAGGGACAGAGGGAAGGATGGGGCCTTTTAAACTGTTGATTGTGTTTCCTATCAGGTGAGACCCATCCTCTTCCAGGCACACCTGAGATGACGGGTCTTGCCTGACAGGAAACACAATCAATAGGGTTTAAAAGGCTCCACCCTTCCCTCTGTCCCTCAGTTATTGATTGTGTTTCCTACAGGATGGCAGCAAAACTTTTTTTTTTTTTTTTTTTTTTTTTTCTCCTGACCAAGGCCTGGGGCTGAGGTCCCCTCCCTGGGTGTCAGACCCAGGGCAGCCACTGGTGGATTTGGGGTCTGACAGGGCCTTCAGGGGGAGGCGCAGGAGCTTGGAGATTCCCCCTGAGTGCTGGAGGCTCCTGCACACAGTGTCCAGAACTTCAGGGACCACATACCCATAGCATTTTTTTTTTTTTTTTTTCCCCCTCCTACCTGACAGCGGTGGATGGGATGGAGAAGCTGCTCTGGGTGCAAATCCCTGGGCGGACCCCGGCATCAGCTTAGCTGGCCGGGCTGAGGGATCTCCTGTTTGCCGGGTGTCTGTTTGTTGTCGCCGACCGCTACTGCGCAGGACCAGATGCCGATCCCTCCCTAAGGGTCGTCTTTTCTGGAACGGATGAGGAAGGACTGAATATGGCAGCACCTGAGACAACAGGGGGTGAGTCGACCCGTCGGGGTGAGGGGTGGCCTTCATTCCTTCACCCCCGCAGGACATCATAAAGGGGCGTAGGTTAACATGAATTCATCTGTTTTATTCTTTGCAGAAACTGAATGCCCTGCCCAGGGGACTACCAGTAGGTCTAAGTCCAAAGTCACCTCAAAGGCAAAACGGTGTGGGTACTGCAACGAGAAACTTCCGCAGGACCACACCAAGCTTTTTTTCTTCAGGTGCATCTAAGTTAGCAGAAAGTGATTGATATGCTTTTGCTAAGTAGAAAACTGATCACTAGACAGATTTATGCAAAGGTTTGGAAAGTCTTCTCTCGCTGGACTCAGACAAGGGACTTCCTCCAGGAGGGGGTCGACCAGGGTCTAGCAGTGAATACCCTCAGAGTTCAGGTCGCAGCCTTATCTGTATTCTTCGATAATAGACCCCCTCAGGACTTGGCGTTTGGCAGGAAGGCCCTACAGGCGGTGGTCCCACCCTAAAGTAGGCCTGAACTTCTTGCTCATCGTCTCAGGTGTGCCATCCTGGAAGATGGCTGGAGAAAATTACCAGTTACACTTACCAGTAATGAGTTTTCTAGAAAATCTTCCAGGACAGCAGGCCTACTTCCCTACCCTTAATTGTTGGTGATGTTTCAATTCTCACAGAATGTAACCTCTGGCACCGGCATAACTGAGAGACGGAGGGAAGGGTGGGGCCTTTTAAACTCTGTTTGCGTTTCCTGTCAGATGAGACCTGTCATCTCAGGTGTGCCGTCCTGGAAGATTTCCTAGAAAACCTGTTACGGTAAGTGTAACTGGTAATTTTTTTTTGGCCATCAAAGAAATCGCTATGTCTGGCGCAAACCCAACAGATCACCCAAAAACACCATCCCCACAGTGAAACATGGTGGCAGCATCATGCTGTAGGGATGTTTTTAAGCAGTTGGGACTGGGAAATTGGTCAGGGTTGAGGGAAAGATGAATGGTGCTAAATACAGGCATATTCTTGAGCAAAACCTGTACATATCTGATTTGAGGCTAGGACAGAAGTTCACCTTCCAGCAGGACAATGACCCCAAACACACTGCTAAAGCAACACTTGAGTGGTTTAAGGGGAAACATGTAAATGTGTTTGAATGGTCTAGTCAAAGCCCAAACCTCAATCCAATAGAAAATCTGTGGTCAGACTTGGATTGCTGTTCCCAAGTGCAAACCATCCAACTTGAAGGAGCTGGATCAGTTTTGCAAGGAGGAATGGACAAAAATCCCAGTGGTAAGATGTGGCAGTCTCAGAGACTTATCGAAAGCGACTTGGAGTTGATGGCTGCAAAAGGTGGCTCTACAAAGTATTGACTTTAGGGGGGATGAATAGTTATGCACATTGACTTTTTCTGTTATTTTGTCTGCTTCAAAATAAAAAAAATCTTCCAAGTTGTAGGCATGTTCTGTAAATTTAAATGATGCAAATCCTCAAACAATCCATGTTAATTCCAGGTTGTGAGGCAACAAAACACGAAAAATGCCAAGGGGGTGAATACTTTTGCAAGGCACTGTAAATGTACTGAACTTAAGTAAATAGAGGTTCCCATCTTAGTTCTGCTGTCTAAATTTGTATTGGTGCTGTTTTTTAAAATCGTAGAGGTGCTCTAACAAAATGTCTGCTATTGGCAGTCCGTGTTAATATTTAGCTACTGAGGTTGATAAGCCTGTAACCCCTTGCACATTTAAATTTTTGCAATTGGGTTTTTTTTTTTTCTCTCCCTCCACTGAAGGTTAAAATTGCCAAACCTAGCCAAGTTACGTTGTGTATTCCTTTGAATCTTAGCACTGTTCTGTACTTGGGGGGCCTCAAAGCTTAAGTTGCTATATATGCAAATAGAATTGTTGGGAAACCTGTCTCCCACTGCTGCTTGAAAACACTATCTCACTATTGGTCCAGGCACTGTGCCTGTCCACTGTTGGACAGGCACAGTAACCAGTAATGATTTTGAAGAGAGGCAGCCTATAGAGTGGTGTGTATCTCCAGTTGTCCCTGTACTCATACATTTCTATTTTATGACTATTTGGTTCTTCCAAAATTAAACTACCGTATATACTTGAGTATACGCCGAGTTTTTCAGCACTTTTTTTTTTTTTGCTGAAAATGTCCCTCTCGGCTTATACTCAAGTCAAGCACTTTTCTGCAGCAGAGAGTGACATTTTCCGAACCGAATTTGGGGCCCTGTATCTCGGGGTCACTTGGTGCTAGGAACCCCAGCTTTGGATATGTTGCAGTGCTAGTTCCACTGGGTTTGCACGCCAAATTTGTTTTTTTTTTTGCACCAAGTGGCCTCGAGATACGGGTCCCCAAAATCTGTCAACTGTGTCCATCTGCAGTAATGTCATTTCGGGACCCTTTGGGTCCAGAGACCCCAAATTTTGGCTGCAGCTAGGGGGCATCTAGGAACCCTTAACTACAGAGTTTGAAGTTCAGGGGACCTATGGCTGCAAATGGGCACGGTGAGGCTGCAAATGGGCATTGTTGACCCTCTTTTCCACTTACAGTAGCTGTGCATTTCTCACCTTAGGCTTATACTTGATTCAAAATTTTTCCCAGTTTTTTTTGTGGTAAAATTAGGTACCTCGGCTTATATTCGGGTCGGCTTATACTCAAGTATATACAGTATGTACAAACCTGAGAAACTTTCAAGCAGTTGCAGAATGTTAATTGTGGTTTTCTTTTTATACAGAACTTTTCCCTTCACTGGTGCAAGCAGCCTGATGTGGGACTTCCAAAGCCAGATCTTGTTCTTTTTTTGGACATAAGTCCAGAGGCTGCTTCTAAGCGTGGAGATTTTGGAAATGAACGTTATGAGACAAATGCTTTTCAGCAGAAAGTGCAGAAACGCTATGCTGAACTTATGGAAGACAGGTCTCTTAACTGGAAGGTGAGTTTAATACATACACCTGAACAGTCTACATATTGAATAAGAATTGTTTATATAATTCCCAGGTAGTCTGCAGCTGCTTCTGTATTGGAACAATATTTAAATTCTAATGGGACAAAAAGGGCCCTAAAGGTTGGATATTCATGTTTAAGGGTAATCATGGAGTTTCCTCTTAACCACTTGCCTACTGGGCACTTTCACCCCCTTCCTGCCCAGGCCAATTTTTAGCTTTCAGCGCTGTCACACTTAAAATGACACTGTACCCAAATGAATTTTTTTTTTTTTTTCCCCTCCGCTGATGAGGCGGCACTGATAAGCTGTACAGTAATCGGGGCACTGATGACCTGTGACCAGAGTACCTGTACAGGTCTTCCCTGCGAGGAGATGCCGATTAAACGACATTTGTTTACCTGTGACCGGCTGTGATTGGACACAGCTGATCACATAGGTAATGAGCTGTGTCATCAGTGCTTTACCGAGTTAGAGGTCCTAGGACAAGGTGGGGCTGCAATCCCCCCTGAGCGGTGGTTCTGGGGCGTCATATATGGCGGTGCCCCAGAACGAGTGCCACCCTGCTGTCCTTTTACTATAGGACAAGTGACAAGCGGTTAAAATGAAAGGAAAACAGGATATTTGCTAATATAAGTACATGGTACAGCAGGCACATATCATCAGGAATATGAAGTGTTGGGGTAACAAATGCTTTAAGGTATCTTAGAGTTCGACTTGTTTGATATGTTTATTGAATTTTTATGTGTTATACAAGAGAATAATAAGCAATAAACTAAGTACAACACAATCAATCTATGCCTCCCGCACCTCAATAAAAGTGATGGTAGTACAAAAAGCGGTGGTAGGTATCAAGTTGCATAATATGTCAGAGTAGCTTTACATCTGCAAAAATAACATTTTATATGGGGGGGGGGGTCATATGTTGCAGAAACCAGTGATGTCTGGGTAAGAGGGCTTGGACACCCAGTTAGGCCACAGTTTATCAGAGATGAGGTTTCTTTCTGAGTTTAAAAGTACGTTTATATAGAGGCCTATTACAGTTTATCAGCTGGATCCAAGTGGTCAGAGTAGGACAAGGCGTAACTTTCCAAGATGGGAGTATAGTAATTTTAGCAAAGAAGTATAATATACGTAACAAATGTTTTACTATATGCAGGAACAGGTACTTCACCGAAGGTGCCTAACAAACAATTCTTGGTTGGGGTGGAGAATATTGAGCAGACCCAGAGAAGTAGATAAAAATGAACCCACTTTTGTTCAAAATGCAAAGACCTAGGACAAGACCAAAAACTGTTCGAAGTCAGCCTCATTCCCACAGCCTCTGAAGCATTCAGAAGTAGGGCATAAGCCCATCTTGCACATCTGAGAGGGAATGAGGTGACTGGTATCAAATTATTCAAATAAAAGGTATCTCTGCAGGATATCCCTGAGCCCTTATATGTATCAACAAACTCAGTCCAGTCATTATCGGTTAGGCTAACTGGTCTGAGCGGGAGCGAACCTAGGATTGGAATCGCCCATTAGGATAGAGTAGTATTCCGAAACCAGTTTAGTTGTCTGGTTCTCAAGGTCTCCATTGAGAAAACCATTATTGAGAAGTGGAGCCAAATTGAGTTCTAAGAGCAGGGCAGAATAAAGTCAGCTCTTGGCTGAGTGAAAGACTTAAGGCCTTGCTTAGTATATAAATGATTGAGGTATTGGACACCTAGAGATCCAGTGTTGTGGATTGGGGATGGTAAGTTCGTTCAGCTTAGGGTTAAACCAAAGTGGATTATTGGGAGAGGCAGTCCATGTGCCCCTAGAGAAGCGGGTTACTATAGTGTCAAAGATAATGTGGTCTATAACATGGTTGTTCCAAGGTAATTGGGCACTTGCCTGTGGTAAATGTTATGTAAGGATTCAAAGGATAAATCTATGGCAGCCTTTGTGGTGGTGCAGGCATTAGTGGAATACTGGTGCAGCCAGTTGTGCTTCACTACCAGCTGAGAGGCTAGATAATACAGATAAAAAAATAAGGAAGACAAGCTAAAAGAGGGAAATTTCAAGATCTCTAAAGCCATCTTGGGAGCACATTGGTTCCACAAAACCTGTGCAGATGGAATCTATTTGTCTAAGATCTTTTGATTTTACACGGAGAGTTGGCCACCACATAGAGAAATTTTGGGGGGGAAAATCATTTTTAGCAAGTTAAAGCGGAGTTCCACCCATATAAAAGTCAGCAGCTACGAAAAGTTTAGTTGCTGACTTTTAATAATCGCACTCACCTGTCCCGCGGTCCAGCGATGCAGGTGAACGAAGCGCCGCTCCTCTCCCCCTCATCTCCTCGGCACCGGCATTGACTGGGTGCCCAGCTGTGTCTTCACAGCCGGGCACGCGTGAGCCACACTGATTGGCCGGGCGATCTTCTGAGACCTATGACGTGTCCCAGAAGATTGGAGGGAGGTGAACTTCCTTCTGGCTCTGCGGTGCCCCGGGAGGAAGTGGGAGCTGGATGGGGGGGGCCCCCCAAAAATGTGGCATGTTAGGGGGGGTCACCTTCACTTAAAGTGGAAGTTCTATTTCTGGGTGGAACTATGCTTAAACTATGCCCATAAGATTTACAGGTAGATCCATCCACTGACTGGTTCGCTGCTGCAGTTGAGTAATAACTGGGCATAAATTACCACCTAGGAGTTTGGGGGCAATTGTACCACCACTCCCAGATAACGAAAGGAATCAACAAACTGGAGTTGAGAGTTCAGGTGTACCGCGTGTTCAGCTCCCGGATCTAACATACTGGTGTGTTCTCGGGCTTCTGGATTAATTGGGCTAAATCCAAAGTTCTCCATCTCATGTAACAAGGAACATCAAAAAGCCGAGGGGTCAGCAGTATATAAGGGCGTCATCTGCATACAGTGAAATTCGCTGCTTTTAGTGCTGATTAGGCCTTCTATAGAGGATGAAGATTGTATACGGACAGCCAATGGTTCAATAGCCTTGGCACATAACAGTGGAAATGACACCCCTGGCAGGTTCCTCTGAAAATGGAGACTGTAGGTGAAACAAAATTATTGACCCGGCCTCTAGACTAGAATATAGGAGCCATATCCAAGCAATTATCCGAGGTCCAAATCTGTAAAGCTGCAGTACTTTAAACAGACATGGCCACTCCACACTGTCGAATGCCCTGCAGATATCCAGGGAGACTATAACACGAGTAGTGGAGTGCCCATGGGGGTATTGTAAATTTTTTTGAAGGAGTCTACATATATATATTCCCATAGAATGGCCTGTAATAGATTCCCCCCTGATCACTTTACACCAATGAGGAGATCACCTTATTTAAGCAATTAGCCAGCACCTTCGCTAGTCTTGTAACCTCCTACATTGATAGGTCTGTAAGAATCACAATCTAGCGTGGCTTGAGAATTAGGACAATCTGAGCATAGGAGGAAGAATACCTTCCTTCAAGGATGCATTAAAGGCAGGCAAAAGATAGGGGTTCCATAGGTGACTAAACTTGTTCTACCACTCTGTTTTTGTGATGGCATTTGAGTGATAGCTGATTCTATTTCCTTAGCAGGGGAGGGGGCATCCGACTTGTGTCCAGTACTGGATATGTCTGCCAAATATGCAGACGAGATTTGAAGGCTAACAGTCAAGGTAAAAAGTCGAGCATAGAAGTTGGTGAAAGCTTCTAGAATTTCATGGGGGTGGGGGGAATTGACCATTGCATCTACAGAGATATGGATGTGGGGAATAGATGTTGGGGCACATTCTGGGCACGCTTGGTAGGCTAGTAAGCTACCAGCTTTGTTGCTATGCTCCAAAAAAGTTCTGGTATATAGCATGTGCCTTTTTTTTTTTTTTTTTTTTTTTGCGCAAGGTCCAGAGGATGGAGCTCATAGTTTCTATGAGTGCAACCGGCAGCGTGAGTGTGAGGAGTAGGATTATCAGTGTAGGCTGCGTCTGTTTGTTACGTGGTAGGCTCAAGCTCCTCAATGGACATGGTGGTTGTTCTTCTGGAGCATGCCAGTTATCACCATAAAGGCTCCACATAGAGAGACCTTAAAGGCCTCCCACTCCATGGTAGGTTCAGTTTCCAGTACTGTGCTATATCTTTAGAGCATGCTCCATAGACCGTCTGATCTTCCAACCACTGGGAGTTTAAAAACCATATGGCCGGGCCAGTGGGAGGTTAACCTAATAGGAGAGGGGCATGGTCAGACTCCTCTAGGAGGTATGAGGGAGACCCAACTGAGGGGCAAAGGCCAGGTCAATGCGTGACCTTGTACAAAAGGTCAGAGTGGCAAGTAAATTGTCTAGCATATGGATGTTTCCACCTCCATACATCTGTGAGGCCATAAACATGAGCCCAATCTAGGAGGAATTTAAAAACTTTCCCTTCACCTCGCTAATTGTCCATAGAGGGCTCAGGGACTGCATTAAAGTCACCCAAGTATAATAATGGACCTCTGGGAAGGTCTAGCACAAAGGAGGATATTTTTTGCCAAGATGTCTGCTGAATGTGGGGGGGTGGGGCGGCGGATATACACATTATTGGAGTCGGTGTAGTTTGTCCAATCTGTAGGGACAGAAGGATGAAGCGGCCCTCAGTGTCAGTTCTTACTGAGAATTTGCTGCTTGTAGGTACTAAGCTCGCGGTACGGACACTACTCCTGGAGTATGAAGTATGGGTAGCATGAAAATGACAACCAGGCCTTTTTGAGTGCTAAATATTTAGGGGCCACTAAGGTGGGTCTCTTGAAAGCAGACAATATGCAGTTTGTATTGTAAAGAGAATACCGGGGACCGTTTTTTCAAGGTGAATTTTAAACCTGACATTACAAGATAAACCTTTCAAAGTATTAACCATAAGAACAACCGTGCATGAGTAGTGGCAGGTAAAAGATCTCTATAAAATATCCACCATTTTACATCAAATGATTAGTGCAAAGACCACTATGAGCCACTGGGGAGGCCTAGGTAACAAACATAAAGTGGTGAGGGGGGGACCTGAATCTAAACAACCCTGCTCTTCCATCCCAAATATAGAGCCTAAGACCCAAACCAGAAAATCAAAACCGTGGTGCTGGTACCACATACAGGTGGGGGGGGGGTAGCAGTGTCGTTTTGTGACAAATACCAGAGCGCAGATGCCTATTGATAAGATCCAGATAGATATGCAATGTGGTAAGGTATTCCTCCGTGTATGTGCCCCATTTGGGTAGACGAACAAGGCTAACAGGTGAAGGAAAAAATTATACGCAAAGTAACTCCAAGCATGGAGTAATATAAATGAAGACAAAAGATGGGTGGGTGAGAACTGTTGGCAGCAGAGGTTTTCATAAATAGTGGAGAGAAGACGGTCCACTCCCAAGTGTTCCAGAAAGGGTATCTCACCATCTCCAAGCGTTGGGTACATCCAAAGGTCTCATCCAGCCAGGAAGAGGCACCCGCAGGAGAAGGGGGGGGGGGGGGTGCTTTTGCCTGCAGAGATGACTTTCAGCTTTGCCGGGTACAGCATGGAGTACTAGAGCGCTTGGTCCCTCAGCCTAGTCTTGACAGATGTAAAAGAGGCACGCTGGTGGTTTATGTCGGCAGAGAAATCCAGAAATACATTCGTCCTGAAGTCACGCAGCCTGCAGTATGGCCACCTTATCTTGGAAGTTAAGGATGGAGGCTATGAGGGGTCGTGAAGAAGTGCCTGTTGGAGGGGGTGTAAGATGTGCACACTCTATGGCAAATGTAGCTGTAATGGCTTTGGTGCTGAGGGTGTCCCTTTAGCCAGGTGCATAGGACTCTTTCAGGGGAATTCCCTTCTGGTTTTTCAGGGAAGCCCACAAAGCGCAAATTATTACACCGGGGCCTGTTTTCGAGGTCATCCACCTTGGCCTGGAGTACCACCAATTTGCTGGAGGTTTCACACATAGAAACCGACTGAATAGCATCTTTCCAACATCACCCTAAACCTCAGTCGGCCTTCTTACTTTCCAGATTTCTTTACAAAGCTGTACAGTACTATTATTATTATGGATTTCTAAAGCAACAGTATATGCAGAACTCTAAAAGGAGACAGTACATTTACAATACAATGCAAGATGACTCAGGGAATTTGTCACAGTGCTGATCTGTTCCTCTGCAGCCCCAGTGCGATCGCGCAGATTCTATACATCTTGTGTAAGGAGGGCAAAGTCCTATATGTTTTTCCATTTGTGTGGCCAGGGAAGCCTTACAATCTTGTATGGCAGACCTAATTTGGGCCAATGTAGGTTCAGCTGGAGGGGATTCTGACTCTAAAGTAAAAGCAAGATCACAGACAGGATCTATACTGTCAGGCATGCTGTGAGGTTGATGCAGGAAAGGTGACCTGAGACGGTGAGGGAAAGTCTTCCTGTGTGGCCTGTAGAGAGCAGGGAGACGGCCGAGAAGGAAAAGCTGCCGGCGCCATCTTGCGTAATTGGTTTTTTTGTGTTGTGTGTGTGTGTTTGTGGTTTGTTTGTTTGTTTTTTTTTTTTTTGTTTTGTTTTTTTTTGCCGCTGCAGGGGGTTTAAGCTGGTTATGAAGAGTGAGGTCCCTTGTGCTACCAAGTGAATAAAACAGTGATACTTGGAACTGTTGCTAGACCGATAGTGTACACGGTGCACATAGATGAATGTAAATATAAACTGATCAGCGCAACTTCTTAACCACTAAGCCACCGCCCACCGTCATATGACGGCTGGACGGGACTTCTGTTGTTCTGGGCGGGCGTCATATGACGTCCTCGCCCTCCCGAGCCACTAGGGGGCGTGCGGCGGCGCGCGCGTGCCCGCTGCGTCGTTCTAGACCCGGTGCGCGTGCCCGGCGGCCGCGATGTCCGCCGGGCACCCGCGATTGCCGGGTAACAGAGCAGGAGCGTGGATCTGTGCATGTAAACACAGATCCACGTCCTGTCAGAGAGGAGACCGATGGTGTGTCCCTTGTACATAGGGACACCGATCGGTCACCTCCCCCAGTCAGTCCCCTCCCCCCACAGTTAGAATCACCTCCTTAGGTCATACATTAACCCCTCGATCGCCCCCTAGTGTTAACCCCTTCCCTGCCAGTCACATTTACACAGTAATCAATGCATTTTTATAGCATTGATCGCTGTATAAATGTGAATGGTCCCAAAAATGTGTCAAAAGTGTCCGATGTGTCCGCCGCAATATCGCAGTCACAATAAAAATCGCAGATCGCCGCCATTACTAGTAAAAAATAAATAAATAATAAAAATGCTATAAATCTATCCCCTATTTTGTAGACGCTATAACTTTTGCGCAAACCAATTAATATACGCTTATCGCAATTTTTTTTACCAAAAATATGTAGAAGAATACATATCTGCCTAAACTGAGTAAAAAATTTGTTAAAAAAAAAATAAAAAATTGGATATTTATTATAGCAAAAAGTAAAAAAAATTGTGTTTTTTCAAAATTGTCCCTCTTCTTTTGTTTATAGCGCAAAAAGTAAAAACCGCAGAGGTGATCAAATACCACCAAAAGAAAGCTCTATTTGTGGGGGAAAAATGATAAAAATTTCATTAGGGTGCAGTGTAACATGACCGCGCAATTGTCATTCAAAGTGCGGCAGCGCTGAAAACTGAAAAATGGCTTGGGCAGGAAGGGGGTGAAAGTGCCCAGTATTGAGGTGGTTAATCATAAACCTAATAAAAACTGAATACAAATATTGAATAACGGTGAAGTGCTAAATGTCACACAGTATAGTGCAAAATAATCTATAGTGCAAAAAGTTCTTCCAAGTGTCGGTAAGACAGTCCTTCCAATTAAATTTTCCTCCAAACAATGTTTCCCTGACTTCACACAATTGCTTAGTGCTCACAGAACTCCCCTCTGTGTAATGTTGAATCAGCCTTATGAGTATCTATGGTGGTAACGGGCTTCCACTTCCAGGCTTCCAATTACCAGGTCGCTCAAACTTCCGGGTATCATGTGAGAATAAAATAAATGCCTCCCATAGCGTAAAAACGTTTAAACAACCAAAGATTTATTAAAAAGCCAAATTAATCTTAAATAAAATTTTAAAAGCGCATGTAAAGTGCAACAACTGTGTTCTAGTCGTCTCTTGCGTCCCTTCCGCTGTGAACTTCCAGCCATGCCCTATGCGTTGCATCATGTGACTTCATCAGATGAGCCCTGACCTGATGAAGTGACGTAGGGCGTGGCCAGAAGTACATAGCGGACCGGAAGGGACGTAAGAGGCGTCTGGAACGCTGTTGTTGCACTTTACATGCATAAATAACATTTTAAAAGCGCAAGATTAATTTGGCTTTTTAATAAATCTTTGGCTGTTTAAACCTTTTTATGCTATGGGAGGCATTTTATTTTGTTCTCGCATGATACCTCGGAACTTTGAGCGACCTGGTAGTCGGAAGCCTGGAAGTGGAAGCCCGCTACCACCATAGATACTTATAAGGCTGATTCAACATCACACAGAAGTGACTTCTGTGAGCACTAAGCAATTGCGTGAAGTCAGGGGAACTTTGTTTCAGGAAAATTTAATTGGAAGGACTGTCTTACGGACACTTGGAATAACTTTTTGTACTTTAGCTTATTTTGAACTATACTATTTGATATTTAGCACATCACTGTTAATCAATATTCATTTTTTTTTTTGTTTTTTTGTGATTTTAAGTTGCGCTGATCACTTTATATTTACATTTAGGCTGGTTATACGTCACCATTTTAGGAGTACTGAGGGTGTACACAGCCCAGAGCAATAATGTACAATAGATGGTACTGCGCTGTAAGGTAAATGACCAAAACAGATTGCTAAAACAGAGTTTACTATGTGCTAAATAAACAATATAATCTATCACAATGGGAATATACCATCAAAGTGCTAAAGGTAGCAGTGTACATGTGATACAGTCCACATCAAAGAAAATCTTGAGTATATGGTGGAGGGAAAGTGAAACCAAGTGCTGGATTGCCTCTGCAACTTTGTGCAAATAAAATATAAAAAGGTAACTTATCCTCTGTGCAAAAAGGCTTGTGCAAAGTGACTTAAAATCTTCTCTGCAACACACTTAATTGTAAGGTGGCCTCTTGCCTTACGGCTGTAAGGTAACAGAGCGCGTGTGTGTGTATAACAATGGAGATCGTGGGTATTTACAATAATGACGACTTGTGGATGAACATCTAGGGAGCCGCCTTATCCTGATAAATCACTCAGTATGGTGATGTATATCTGCTCCCTTGGAGTCAGTAACAGCAATGGCTTCCCTCTCCCAGTTAGTACATGTACAGTATGAAGGAAAGGGGGGGGGGGGGATTCTGTAGCATGTAAAACAAATACTTTATTGTTTAAAATGGCTATGGTACACACATCTCAAACGAGGTTAAAAGCTAAACACCACAGTGAACTCGCACGCCGATGTCACTTCCGAGGCCTGTCTGTCCCAACGCGTATCGTCACGTGACTTCATCAGGGATTAAGGACTGGCACTGGAAGTGTCCTTTAAAGATTAAGCATTGAACTGATTGGGAGGCCATTTTCTTGTAGCTCAATGCTAAGGAAGTGCTACAGTGGCCATGTTTTAGTATATTCTTATACATAACAAGTTTTAGCCATTTTCTGATAGTCCAACGCTATGGGACATCAGAACAACCCAATTTTGGTGACTTGTGTGTGTAAAAAAAAAAAAAAAAAAAAAAAAAAAAAAAAAAAATGATGAGGCAGATTGAAAACTTTAAAATGGAGATTATAAAATGCAGAAGTAATATCGGTCTATAAAACGTACCACTTCAGGGGCATTCATTCACACATGGGTCATAATATAAAATAAGGTAAACTAAATGGACTTCACAAAAAAGGTTTAGAAAGAAGATGAAGAAAAGAAGAACCGGATTACATAAGTGGCATTTGGAAACTCAAAGAGGAAAGACCTGGTTGTCCAACCAGCAGACAAAGGAGGGATTGTGATCCTCTCCAAAGAACAGTATAATGAAGGCATGACTAAACTGTTGGAGGATAAAAGCACATATAGTTGATTACTAAGTAAGCCTATGTTCAAGTGCAGGAAAGCACTTGAACAAATGGTACATTCGGGTCTAAAAAGGAATATACTCAACAAAAAAAGCCTAATTTTTAATACCAGAATCCTGTCGCACACCAATTATATATTCGTTGCCAAAGATGCATTAAGGTAAAGTCAATCCACCTCCTAGACTGATAGTAAATGGGATAGATTCACTTACAGCCAGAATGAGCCAGTATATAGACAACCACCTACAGCCAGCTGTACAAAATACAAGAGCTTACTTAAGGGACACCAAGCACATGCTACAAATTATAGAAGGGATACCAAAAAGCCCCTGGATTATGGCCACTGCTGATGTGTCTTCATTGTACACCATAATATTTCATCACCAAGCATGTGAAAGCTGTACAATGGGGTTTAAGAACACATACCACATTACCCTGTGTCCAGAGAAAATATCTTGTTAAATGTCTAGCCTTTTGTCTGAAGAACAGTTACTTCTGGTATAATCGGAATTATCAAAAAACAGGAGTTGCCATGGGAGCAAAATTTTCACCCAGCGTAGCAGGCCTGTTTTTCACAATGGGAAGAAGAAACCGTCTTTATGAATACACCAGGGGAATTGGTCATCTTTTAAAAGAGATCTATCTATCTATCTTTTTTGTTTTATGGAAAGAACGGAATCATTGTGTTGGGTTTTTTATAATTAAATTTTCCAGGGAAAAAAAAAAACACAACAAACCTCAGACTTTCTTGGGATATTAGTGAGGAGAAGACTATCATTTCTAGATATAGAGATCACGCAAAAAGAACATTAAACTCTCTTCAAAAACAAATTTTTAGAATGTAGATAGAAAGTTACCTCCTGCTGGAAAGCTGCCACCATAGAAACTGGGTCTACAATATCATCAAAGGCCAATTGATGCGCTTGAGAGGGAACTGTCCCCTTAAAGGTGATTTCCTAGCCAAAGCCGAGAACATGGGACACCGATTTATTAAGAGCGGCTATGATAGCCAATATGTAAAAAAGAAAATCTCAGAAGTAGCCGAAATGAATAGCAATGAACTAATCAAAGATAAGAAACAGGAGTTTCTGTCAGATACAGTACCAATTATTCTTGATTATAACATTTGTGTACAGAAACATAGAAAAAAAATCAAAGCAACACTGGCATATACTATTAGCTAACAGACACCTCTAAGATGTACTTGCCTGGTACTCCCAAATTTGTATATACAGTGCCTTGCAAAAGTATTCACCCCCCTTTTTGGCTTTTATCTATTTTGTTACATTACAGCCTTTTGGTTCAATTTTGTTTTTGTTTTTTTAAATGTGATGGATCAGAACACAATAGTCTAAGTTGAAGTAAAATTAGAAAAATATATACATAACTATTTTTCAGAAATAAAAAAAAAACTGATAATTGGCATGTGCGTATGTATTCACCCCCTTTGTTATAAAGCCCATAAAAAGCTCTGGTGCATTCAATTACCTTCAGAAGTCACATAATTAGTGAGATGATGTCCACCTGTGTGCAATCTAAATGTCACATGATCTGTCATTACATATACACACCTTTTTTGAAAGGCCCCAGAGGCTGCAAAACCTAAGCAAGAGGCACCGCTAACCAGACACTGCCATGAAGACCAAGGAACTCTCCAAACAAGTAAGGGACAATGTTGTTGAGAAGTACAAGTCAGGGTTAGGTATTAAAAAAATATCCAAATCTTTGATGATCCCTAGGAGCACCATCAAATCTATCATAACCAAATGGAAAGAACATGGCACAACAGCATACCTGCCAAGAGACAGCAGCACACCAAAACTCACGGACCGGGCAAGGAGGGCATTAATCAGAGGCAGCACAGAGACCTAAGGTAACCCTGGAGGAGCTGCAGGAGTTCCACAGCAGAGACTGTAGTATCTGTACATAGGACGACGATAAGTCGTACGCTCCATAGAGTTGGGCTTTATGGCAGAGTGGCCGGAAGAAAAGCCATTGCTTTCACCAAAAAACAAAATGGCACGTTTTGAGTTTGGGAAAAGGCATGTGGGGAAAATCCCAAAATGTATGGAGGAAGGTGCTCTGGTCTGATGAGACTAAAATTGAACTCTTTGGCCATCAAAGAAAATGCCATGTCTGGTGCAAAACTAGAGCTGCACAATAATCATTAATTCAACCCCCCTGACGATCTCTATTGCAGAGTTTGCCGATTCTTCCTATAACAAGTGGAGAGACTTATCTGCTCACTCAGCTGTCAAAAGAAAACATCCAGGCAGTCTGCCAAGTTTTTAACATGAAACATTGTAACTAACTCTTCCTTCTTTGATCAAAGGGATAAACTTGTGTGTAAAAAAATCCAGGCAGTCTGCCAAGTTTTTAACAACCTGTAAATGCAGGAAGTTTAACCACTAAACCACTTCAATACTGGGCCTATTCTGGCACTTCTCTCCTACATAAAAACATCATTTTTTTTTTGCTAGAAAATTACTCAGAACCTCAAGCATTATAAATGTTTTTTTTTAGCAGACACCCTGGGGAATAAAATGGCGGTCATTGCAACTTTTTATCTCGCACGGTATTTGCGCAATAATTTTTCAAATGCCTTTTTTTTTTTTTTTTTGGAAATTCATGAATTAAAAAATAACAGTAATAATGGTAAAGTTAGCCCAATTTTTTTGTATAATGTGAAAGATGTTACACTGAGTAAATAGATACCGAACATGTCACACTATAAAATTGCGCACTCATGGACTAGCGCCAAACTTCAGTACTTAAAAATCTCCATAGGCGACGCTTTGAAAATTTTTACATGTTACCAGTTTAGAGTTATAGGAAGTCTAATGCTAGAATTGTTGCACACGCTATAACGCACGCGGCGATACCTCACGTGTGGTTTGAATGGCGTTTACATATGTGGGCAGGACTTGCGCGTGCGTTCGCTTCTGATCGTGAGCTACCGGGGACAGGGGCGTCTTTTAAAATTTATTTATTTTTTCTTACACTTTTTTTTTTTATCGCTTTCATTCCTATTGCAAGGAATGTAAACATCCCTTGTAATAGGAATCTGTGACAGGTCCTCCTTTTATGGAGAGATGCGGGGTCAATAAGACCCCGCATCTCTCCTCCAGGCTGGTAAGCATGAGATTGTGAAAAAAAAATTCACCGATCTCATGCTGACAGCCGCGATCGCGGCTTTGTTTACATCTGCCTCCGCCGGTCATGTCATTTGACTGTGCGGTATTGAATCTGTTGCTGTCAACTCTCAATATGAGATCCAAAGAGCTGTCACTATCAGTGAAGCAAGCCATCATTAGGCTGAAAAAACAAAACCAACCCATCAGAGATAGCAAAAACATTAGGTGTGGCCAAATCAACTGTTTGGAACATCCTTAAAAAGAAAGAACACACAGGTGAGCTCAGCAACACTAAAAGACCCGGAAGACCATGGAAAACAACTGTGATGGATGACCGAAGAATTCTTTCCCTGGTAAAAAAAAACACCCTTCACAACAGTTGGCCAGATCAAGAACACTCTCCAGGAGGTATAATGTATATTGTAGATCAGCATCTGACTGAATTTGTGCCACATCCAAAATTATTTATACATAACCGCAAAGCGGGGTCCCCTAGTGGTGGACTTTTCAGGCACATGTAGCAATAATAAGAGGTGTACTTGGTACAGATATAATTTATTGAATTAACATAAAATATAACAACTGTAACATCTATTGTTTAGGAATGTAAATCCATCAGTATTACAATCCTGTATATACAGAGTTTCGAAGCAGTACTTATTCAGCCGACGCATTTCTGAGTCAATTAAACTCCTTCCTCAGGGGTAGTGTATGCTTTAGATAGTTCTGTGTTAAAGAAGATATATTGAAAAGATAATAATCAATATCTGAGTATCCATCAATAAAGCATTTCATAATGTAATTTTCATATCTGATACACTTACATTAAACACTGTATTGGCTGACTTGACATTCCATAAAATTGTGTGATTTAAAAACTGCGACAGTACTCCACCAAGAGTATATATATGTTCTCTTCAAAAAGAAAAGAAAAGCCCAAGAAATATGGGCGTAAACTAAATGCTTGAGGCTCCACTGAGGCCGAGAGGCAAATCCTGCAAAAAATGTAATAACATAAATATATAGTAGGAGGTACTATTTTAATATAGTAAGGAAGTTGGTTTGCAAAATTAAGTTCATACCTGAAGGTGGCTCAAAAGTTGATGTTCATAGGTGTATATATTGATAGCTAGAGAGGTAGTAGATGATAAGATAGGATATTCAATTCGTTGTCTATTTGGATTGCAGGTATTATTTTAAATTGTGTCCTTATGCTAAAGGGTTGCTTAGAAAGAAATAATATAGATCCTGTGATGTTAAGTGGCCAGTTGGGCTAGATTTGCTTGGCAGAGACACACCTGTCACATGTACAGTATGTATAGTGAGGCTAGGTCTAAAGTATAGCAGTCATCATATAGTTAATCTTGTATAGGGTTAATCTATCAGGTTGACTGGGAGTCAACAGAGAGGTCCCAGACAGAGCCAAATATAGATGCAATTAAGCAGATTTAGGGTAGAGATTGCATAACCAATAGGTAGTGCTTGTTCATTTATAAAAATGCAGATTCAAGGATTGGTTTCTCCAAGTGCTACATAAATAGAAAAGTATGCAAGAATTGTGGTTGTATAGCCTCCAAAACTAATTTTAGTTTTTTTTGTTTAGTTGGGAGTTGATTTTAATGCATAGGGTGTTTAAAAGCATACAACTATCAGTCTAGTGTGAACTCAATCAAGCAAAAAAAAGTCCCAGTTTATAGCCACAATAAATAGAAGTAAAGTTGGCCAGCTTAGGTTGGTATCGTAGTTAGTGAATAAAAGTAGTTTTTAATTTACATGACATGAGGGTGAATCAGATCAAGTAGCTGTTCAGGCCGGTAACATCCCGCAGTGTGTGGAGGATGTCTGGCATGAGAATCAGCTGATTTAAGAAGCCTCTTTCCTCCAATCAGCTGTTGATGTCTGACTACAACAGCTGATTTGAGTGGGAGGGAGAGGAAGCAGGTGCAAGCCATGTATGGCCCCCTGGGAGGAGTGAATGCAGTCCCGTCCGTGGCGCGTGTGCAAGCCCATACGTCGGGACGTTAGCACTCCCACTCCTCCCACCACCACAGAGAGCTTCCCCGGCAGACTACGCATGTCCACCAGAGTCGCAATAAACTCATTAGTTCTATTTGGAGGCTATACAACCACAATAATTCTTGCATACTTTTTTCTATTTATGTAGCACTTGGAGAAACCAATCCTTGAATCTGCATTTTTATAAATGAACAAGCACTACCTATTGGTTATGCAATCTCTACCCTAAATCTGCTAATTGCATCTATATTTGGCTCTGTCTGGGTCCTCTCTGTTGACTCCCAGTCAACCTGATAGATTAACCCTATACAAGATTTAACTATATGATGACTACTATACTTCAGATCATATAAGATTAACTATATGATGACTACTACCCTGTTTCCCCCAAAATAAGACCTAGCATGATTGTCAGTGATGGGTGAAATATAAGCCCTACCCTGAAAATAAGACCTACAAGGACTTTAACTAGGGCTTATTTTGGGGGTAGGGCTTATATTGCAGCCATCACCGACAATCACGCTAGGTCTTATTTTCGGGGAAACGGGGTATACTTTAGACCTAGCCTCGCTGTACATGTGACAGGTGTGTCTCTGCCAAGCAAATCTAGTCCCACCTGGCCACCTAACATCACAGTATCTATATTATTTCTTTTTAAGCAACCCTTTAGTGTAAGGACACAATTTTAAAATAATACCTGCAATCCAAATAGACAACGAATTGAATATCCTATCTTATCATCTACTACCTCTCTAGCTATCAATATATACACCTATGAACATCAACTTTTGAGCCACCTTCAGGTATGAACTTAATTTTGCAAACCAACTTCCTTACTATATTAAAATAGTACCTCCTGCTATATATTTATGTTATTACATTTTTTTGCAGGATTTGCCTCTCGGCCTCAGTGGAGCCTCAAGCATTTAGTTTACGCCCCTATTTCTTGGGCTTTTCTTTTTGAAGAGAACAACATATATATATACTCTTGGTGGAGTACAAAAAAAACACTTCTACCTGTTTTACATAATCTCCAACACATAGATGTTTGTTCAATTTGAAATCAAGAGCATACTGGGCAGACAGACTTTGTCACTGTCGCTGTTTTTAATCCACAAATTTTTTTGGAGTGTCAAGTCAGCCAATACAGTGTTTAATGTAAGTGTATCAGATATGAAAATTACACTATGAAATGCTTTATTGATACTCAGATATTGATTATTATATTTTCAATATATCTTCTTTAACACAGAACTATCTAAAGCATACACTACCCCTGAGGAAGGTGTTTAATTGACTCCGAAATGCGTTGGATGAATAAGTACTGCTTCGAAACTGTATATACACGATTTGTAATACTGATGGATTTATATTCCTAAACAATAGATGTTACAGTTGTTGTTTATAATTTATTGAATTAACATAATAAAATATATCTGTACCAAGTATACCTCTTTTATGATTGCTACATGTGCCTGAGAAGTCCACCACTAGGGGACGCCTTTGCTGTTATGTATAAACTCTCCAGGAGCTAGGTGTATGTGTGTCAAAGTCAACAATCAAGAGAAGACTTCACCAGAGTGAATACAGAGGGTTCACCACAAGATGTAAACCATTGGTTAGCCTCAAAAACCGGAAGGCCAGATTAGAGTTTGCCAAACAACATCTAAAAAAGCCTTCACAGTTCTGGAACAACATCCTATGGACAGATGAGACCAAGATCAACTTGTACCAGAGTGATGGGAAGAGAAGAGTATGGCGAAGGAAAGGAACTGCTCATGATCCAAAGCATACCACCTTATCAGTGAAGCATGGTGGTGGTAGTGTCATGGCGTGGGCATGCATGACTGCCAATGGAACTGGTTCTCTTGTATTTATTGATGATGTGACTGCTGACAAAAAGCAGCAGGATGAATTCTTAAGTGTTTCGGACAATATCTGCTTATATTCAACAAAATGCTTCAGAACTCATTTCATGGCGCTTCACAGTAGATGGACAATGACCCGAAGAATACTGCGAAAGCAACCAAAGTTTTTTAAGGGAAAGAAGTGGAATGTTAATGCAATGGCCAAGTCAATTACCTGACCTGAATCCGATTGAGCATGCATTTCACTTGCTGAAGACAAAACTGAAGGGAAAATGCCCCAAGAACAAGCAGGAACTGAAGACCGTTGCAGTAGAGGCCTGGCATAGCATCACCATGGATGAAACCCAGCGTCTGGTGATGTCTATGCATTCCAGACTTCAGTTTGTAATTGACTGCAAAGGATTTGCAACCAAGTATTAAAAAGTGAAAGTTTGATGGATGATTGTTAATCAGTCCCATTACTTTTGGTCCCTTAAAAAGTGGGAGGCACATATACAAACTGTTGTAATTCCTACACTGTTCACCTGATTTGGATGTAAATACCCTCAAATTAAAGCTGAAAGGCTGCAGTTAAAGCACATCTTGTTCGTTTCATTTCAAATACATTGTGGTGGTGTATAGAGCCAAAAAGATTAGACTTGTGCCGATGTCCCAATATTTATGGACCTGACTGTATATATATTTTTAGCAGAGACCCTAGGGAATAAAATGTCAATTGCTGCAATATTTTGTCACACTGTATTTGCCCAGCGGTCTTTCAAATGCAATTTTTTGGGGAAAAATACACTTCAATGAATAATGAAAAAAAAAAGAAACCAGTAAAGTTAGCCCAATTTTCTTTGTCTTAATGTGAAAGATGATGCTACACTGAGAGAATAGTGATCCATCTTCTAAGCAAAAAAATCGTGATTCATTTTTAGCCAGAATCGTGCAGCTCTAGCACAAACCCAACACCTCACATCGTTCAAAGAACACCATCCCCACAGTAAAACGTGGTGGCAGCATCATGCTGTGGGGATCTTTTTCAGCAGTCGGGACTGGGAAACTGGTCAGAATTTAGGGAAAGATGGATGGTGCTAAATACAAGCATATTCTTGAGTAAAACCTGTACCACCACTCTGTTAATTTGAGGCTAGGACAGAAGTTCACCTTCCAGCAGGACAATGACCCCAAACACTGCTAAAGCAACACTTGAGTGCTTTAAGGGGAAACCTGTAAATGTGTTGGAATGGCCTAGTCAAAGCCCAGACCTTTATCCAATAAAATCTGTGTCCAGACTTGGATTGCTGTTCACAAGTGCAAACCATCCAACTTTGAAGGCGCTAGAGCAGTTTTGCAAGGAGGAATGGACAAAAATCCCAGTGGTAAGATGTGGCAAGCTCATAAAGACTTCTCTAAAGCGACTTGGAACTGATGGCCGCAAAAGGTGGCTCTACAAAGTATTGCGTTTAGGGGGGTGAATAGTTATGCACATTGACTTTTTTTTCTGTTCTTTTGACGTTTTTTGTTTTGCTTCACAATTTAAAAAAAAAAAAAAAATCTTAAGTTGTGGGGATGTTCTATAAATTTAATGAACAAAAGTGCAGTGCTAAATGTGTCAATGAAACACCATGTATATGGTGAACTAATAATAAACAAATATATCAATTTTTATTATTCAAACTCGTGAAGACAAAAACAAGTGCTGTACACACATTATATAAACTTATAAACTAAGATAATGATCTAATGTCCTGTGAGAAGACAAAAAAATGTTCAAACATTAACATGGGTGTAAAAAAAGTAGTTCAGCGCTGGACGAATATCACAAGTGTGAAATGTGTTATGTCAAGTAAATTAAATGACCAACGGCAGTGAATGACAGCCCATAAAACCGGCTGATATATAAATCAATTAGGTGCTCCATAAATAATTACAAAAAGCATGGTAAAAGATAAATATAGTGAGAAACAGTTCATATAATAAAGTGAAGGTGAGAATAAAATCCCAAAGTTATGATGCTCAATGCTGAATCCTGGATCAGTATTCCACCGCTAGTGCTGCCCACCACCTGGTGATAAAGTAATGGAGGCTTACCGGAGAGCCTGCGACCACCCTTATTCAGGGGGGTCAAAACAGGCTTAGTAGAGATATACGGACCTCAGGGAATGTCCCGCAGGGAGCTCTGTTTAATGTCCTACCAACCTCCTTCCTGGACGGCTAATCAGCAACAAACAGGGAGCCAATTCGAAGGATGTAGTCCCAGGGGCATTTCCTATATGGCAATAATGAGGGGGATAGGAGAGGAAAGAAAGGGAATAGAGAAAGAAAAGTAAGAGAAGAGTGGAGAAAAGAGATTTACTGGATTGATCCGAGAGCCAGTGTGGGGTTTAGTAAAGTTTGAGTTCCATCACATATAATCAACTACCATGGCAGGAGGACTGAATTATCAAAGGATGATGATGCGAAAGAGTGAACCCATAGATACCACATTTTTTCAAATTTTGGAATTTGATTGTGTTCTATGGCAGCCATTTTAGAGTGGATCATGAAGTTATTCATTCTATGTTTGACTCGGCTATCACTAAAGAAGGGGATTTCCATGCTTTCGCGAGAGTTTGCTTTGCAGCTGTGAGGAGCTGGACAAAAAGCTTGAACTGCAAATGCGTCAAGCATACAGGTTTAAGATTAAGTAATGCCGTAGTAGGATCTGGTTGCATTGATATTTTGAATAATTTGGAGGCAATTAAAACTATTTCCTTCCAGAAGGTTTGAGCTATAGGACAGGCCCACCAGATGTGCATTTGTGTGCCCAAGTCCGAACAGCCGCAAAAGCAAAGGGCTGAGCAGGATGGAGAGTATTTAGCAACTCTATAAGGTACGAGGTACCACCGGGTCAAGACTTTATAGTTGGTTTCAACCGCTAACGCGTTGGGGGAGGATGTTTTGGTAGCCAACCAGATATCTGACCACTCTGTAGTGGTTATTGTGCGCCCAAGGTGGTCCTCCCATTTCTGAGCATAGGAAGGTTTGTCCGAGTTGGGTGTAGCTAATAATTGAGAATAAAGAGAAGAGATTAGTCTCTTGGCATGTGGATCCTTTTTACATGTGGCTTCAAAATGTGTGAGTCGATCAAGTGGTGTGTCTATATTTGTGTAGGGAGTGAAGAAATTTTTAATTTGAAGGTACCGGAATATTTCCGAGGGGGGTAACCCAAAGGTCTCTTGCAAATTTTGAAAAGGAATAATGTTGGAGGAGATAACAAATTTATGTAATCTCGATACATTTAGGGAAGCACAGACTTTGAATGACTTGGGGGAGACCCTTGCTGGGTAAAAAGCCGGATTTTTAAGGAAAGAGAGGAGAGGATTGTGTGGGGATAGTAATTGGTGTTTAGTTTTAAGCCTGTCCCAAAGGGATATAAAGTGTTTAGTAATGGGGTTACGTAGACCAGTGCGATCTTTAGGATTAAGCCATAAAAGATTTGAGACAGATAAGGGATCACATTCAGTCGCTTCTATTGATGCCCATAAGGGGGTTTCCTGTGTTGCATGGTACTTTGGCAAGCTCGCGATATGGGCAGCTTTGTAATACACTGCAAAATTGGGAAAACCCAAGCCGCCAGAAGGCTTAGGAAGTTATGTTTGGGATGGGATGCGAGGTTTGGAAGATCCCCATACAAATGTTGTTGCTCTTTTCTGAATTAATCGAGTAAAGTATGCTGGGATCGGCAGGACTCTGAACAGATAAAGTAACTTAGGTAAAATTGACATTTTAATAGTATTCTACCTAGCCAAGATAATGGAAGGTGGGACCATTGTTTCATTAAATTAGTCACTTTTCTCAGAGTAGATGGGTAATTGGCTGAAAAAAGATCTGAGATGGAAGCTGTTAGATGAATACCAAGATATGGGATTGTTTTTTCTGCCCAGGTAAATGTAAGTGCTAATTTAATCGTATCTTTTTCTCTGTCAGATAGGGATATATTCAGTGCTAAAGATTTTTTGGGGTTAATTGTTAATCCGGATATATTGGCAAACCTATTAAGGATAGGTAATAGATTGGGACCAGAGACTTGGGGAGATGATAAAAATAATAAGATATCATCCGCAAACAAGCAGAGTTTGTGATGGAAGCCTCCTAGTTCTATTCCAGTTATTTTTGGGTCTAATGTATTGTGCTAGGGGTTCTATTAAAAGGGCAAATAAAAGTGGGGAAAGTGGACAACCCTGACGTGTGCCTTTTTCTATTTTGAAAGAGTCAGATTTATAACCTGCATATTTTACATATGCTTGAGGTCTGTCATAAAGTGCTGTAATCCATTTAATGAAGTGGGGTCCAAACCCCCATTTCTGGAGAGTGTGATACAAATAAGGCCAAGAAACCGAATCAAAAGCTTTCCTAATATCCAGGGAAAGGAAACAAGCGGGAATGCGGCGAGTTTTGGCAATGTGTGCCAAGAGTACTGCTCGACGCACATTATCACCAGCTTGGCGAGTAGGCATAAAGCCTACTTGGTCACGATGGATAAGGTTACCTATGATTTTGTTGAGGTGGGATGCCAAAATTTTCGCTAGAATTTTTATGTCAAGGTTTAAAAGTGAAATGGGGCGGAAATTCGAGCAGGATGTGCTATCAGAATTTGGTTTTGGGATCATGCATATAATTGCCATTAGCGATTCTTGTCTAAATGAGTATCCTTCTAATATTGTATTGAAAGCTTTGGTTAGGAGTGGAGAAAGGATCTCTACAAAAGTATGGTAATATATGGCTGAGAAACCATCGGGGCCTGGTCTTTTGTTTTGCTTTAGTTCTTTAATTGTTTTCACTACCTCTTCCACTGAAATGGGTTCTTCAAGAAGAGAATTTTGGGTCTGAGTTAGTTCAGGAAGCTTTAATTGAGAGTAAAAGGTATCAGCTTCAGAAGGGTTAAATTCTTTCGTTTCCGAATATAGGGAAGCTAAATGAGTTCTAAATTTGTGGACTATTTTAACCGGGTTGCAGGTAAAATTATTCTTAGACAATGGAAGTCGGATAGGATTAGATAGTTTATGCCTAAAATTAAGAGCACGTGCCAACATAGTGTCCGGTTTGTTAGATTTCATAAAGAATGCGTGTCTAGAACGTCGCAGGGATTTATCCGCATTTTCTGTAAGAAAGATCATATTCTAAACTAGCATTTTCTAATCTAGTTTTTGTGGTCGAAGAAGGGTTATTTTGGAAATTTACAAAGGCAGTGTTATATTCCAAGTCCAATTTGCGTTCAAGAATTTTCCGCTCCCGTTTAAACATTGCAGATTGGCGTTGGAATATTCCTCGTAGAACTGGCTTATGTGCTTCCCAGAGGGTCAGTGTAGAAATTTCAGGAGAGGTGTTGTGCATAAGATATTCTTTTAAGGCTTGGTCAAATATGAGGCGATGAGATGGGTTTTTTAGCAAGATATCGGGGAGGTACCATGATGAGTCGTGCGATTTAGGAATAGTAGATGCTATAGTAGTATATACTGCATTGTGGTCTGACCAAGGGATTGGTATAATATTTGATGAGAGAATCTCTGGTAACATACCAACAGTTAGGAGTAAGGAAAATTATAAACTGCGCTAAACAAAAATCTTATGTTTGGAGTAAAGTGGTCGTATAACCTAACACCAGCAAATATTTATAAGAAACAATAGAGTCCAAATCTTCAAAATGGTAGAATATTCAGTTTGAATGTAGATGATAATCCAAATGAGCTATGATTGCTCTTACCAGAACTTCAGTGATATGGGCGGATGGCAAAAAATCCTGCCAGGGCCTTTGGGATAATAGACCAGTCAGCACCGTCCGTTTTCAAATTAAAATCCCCTCAATGGATGCAGGAGAAAAAACAAACAGAAGAAAACTGGCCATAGTGTAGTATATTAAATGCTAGGCATGGACAGACAGACATACCAAACACCCTGGTGTGCACATAACAACAACCAAAAAGGAGGGGAGGGAAGTGAAAAAAACCCCACCACCGTGGCTGTAGATTGTGCTTACCGACTCACGGTGATAAACAGGTTCTTAGTAGGTTAAAAGCTGACAAAAAGTTGGCAAGGAACACTTTGATTCGTCCACATTAGCCCGAAGTCCACATCATCAGTACACAACCCAGAATATAAATGATAAGCTTTCCATGGTGAAGTACGTATAAAATCGAATTTAATAAGTAAAGTAATGCACTTACAGGATAAAAACACTTGTATCGCATAGAGTATAGGTCGTCGGCCGGCATACAAACATGGAAGCGAAGCTCGTCCTACTTCCTGGTCTCGTGGTAGCGTCGTTGCATGCGTACCCAGACGCGTTTCGTCATCAAAAGGACGTTCTCAATAGGGACGAGCAGCGCAGTGAGCTACCACCAATATATAGGCATCCAAGCCTCGTTCTGAGTTGCAAGCATGAGGACGCCATCTTAAATATGGGCAGAAAACCCTAATTCTCCCTGAAGTGTGTGCATAGTTGAAATTTACACAATATCAACAGGAACAGACTAAACCGCCATAATGGATGTGGGCAAATGCCCTAACTATACCGGGACGAGCGAACAGCGCGCCCTAAATTAAGGCACACAGAGAGCAACGTACCCGGAAGCACATATAGCAATTCGGCCAAAAACATAAAAATTTATTATCATGAGATTAAAAAAATGATGAATACCTGAATATAAGGTGTAACCGAATCTGATCTTAACTAATAAATTATAACCCAAAAATTTTTTTTATGATAAGTCTCATAAGGAGATTAAATAGTACTATTAAAGGTGTATTCCAACCTCCTAACAGGTGTAGGTAAATATGAAAAAAGTCAAATAAAAATAAAAATAGGTGAGATGAAACCCAACCCCTAGTAAATAATCTTATGAAGAGCAAAAAAAGGGGGGAAAGGATGGGGAAATTTTTTTTTTTTTTTTTTTTGATGCCCACCATAATATGTATATGTGCACATTTGGTTACTGTAAGTGACCACAGAGAGTGAAAAAGCGTACCTAACAAAAAAATATTATATTGAAATATAAAAAATGTAAATGAATAGTAATTTCATTACTTATCTAAAAGTACAAAAGTCCATCATTGTATCAAAAATATGATCATAGTGTCCTCTAGCAAGCATCTCAGAACGAGTACACATCTCGTATAAAAACGCATTCAGAAGTTGAAACATAAAATCAAACTAAAACCAAGTTAAGAATTATCTATAAAAGCGTTAACATCCATATCGATGCTTAACCCATAAGGGGCATATGTCCTTAACCTATGGATCCAGCTCATCTCCAGCTGGGATATGCCCCTAATTAGTGCACTGCCCCTCCAATGGGGTCTAAACCTATCTATCCCCATAAAAAGGGTTTTTGAGGGGTCCCTATCATGTACCAATAGGTAGTGTTTAGACACTGAATGATTCCTAAACCCAGTAATTATATTGGTGATGTGTTAAGTCGCACCTGGAGAGGACGCTTAGTCCTGCCCACATATTGAAGGCCACACGGGCACTGCAACAAATAAACGACACTCTCCGTGGTGCAAGTAATGAACGGTTTGATGTTATGCGTTTCTTGTGTGCTAGTAGAGGTAAAAAAGGTAGTCCTTCTATGGGAGCATGCATTTAAAGTACAAACCCTGCATTGGTAGAAACCAGTCAGTTGGTCAAAGAAAGTTGGTTTAAATACGCCCCTAGCCTCGCCAACCTCTTTATGGGGAAATGGGAGGAGGATGTCATCTATGCCCAGGACATTTCCCAGTTGGTCCTATGGGCTAGATATATAGATGACATCCTCCTCCTATAGGATGGCGAGCTCTCGGCTCTGCAAAATTTTTTATCTGCCCTTAATACTAATTCTATTGGGATTAAACTGAACTATGAGATAAGCCAGACCACTATTAATTTTTTGGATCTTAGAATTTCTGTGGATGGTGATAAGTTGATCACCTCCACTTTTTTCAAAGAAACCGATAGAAATTCGTTCATACCAGTTGATAGTTGCCATTATCGCCCATGGCTGGAGTCGATCCCAAAAAGCCAATACCTTCGGATTAAAAGGAACTGCTCCAGCCATGTGGATTTTGTTGCACAGGCTAAGATCCTTACTGAGAGGTTTTTGGAGAAGGGTTACTCTAAAGATTCCCTTGATAGAACCCTTGAAAATGTACAACTTGTTAATAGAAATGATCTGCTTGCTCAGAGGAGCTCTGACAGGGGTAATTTTGATTTAGGCGTCCCTTTTTGTTACGTCCTTTTCTTTACAACATAACAGCATAAAAAATCTAATCTACAAGCATTGGCACGTAATTAAGAGCGACACAACTCTTAATGACATCCTGCCAGACAGGCCTCGTGTCGTTTTCAGGGGAGCGCCCTCTGTACGCAATCAGTTGGCCCCCAACATTTTAAATCCTCCAATTACTAAACCAACTTTCTTTGACCAACTGACTGGTTTCTACCAATGCAGGAAATGCAGGGTTTGTACTTTAAATGCATGCTCCCATAGAAGGACTACCTTTTTTACCTCTACTAGCACACAAACGCATAACATCAAACCGTTCATTACTTGCACCACGGAGAGAGTCGTTTATTTGTTGCAGTGCCCGTGTGGCCTTCAATATGTGGGCAGGACTAAGCGTCCTCTCCAGGTGCGACTTAACGAACACATCACTAATATAATTACTGGGTTTAGGAATCATTCAGTGTCTAAACACTACCTATTGGTACATGATAGGGACCCCTCAAAAACCCTTTTTATGGGGATAGATAGGTTTAGACCCCATTGGAGGGGCAGTGCACTAATTAGGGGCATATCCCAGCTGGAGATGAGCTGGATCCATAGGTTAAGGACATATGCCCCTTATGGGTTAAGCATCGATATGGATGTTAACGCTTTTATAGATAATTCTTAACTTGGTTTTAGTTTGATTTTATGTTTCAACTTCTGAATGCGTTTTTATATGAGATGTGTACTCGTTCTGAGATGCTTGCTAGAGGACACTATGTTCATATTTTTGATACAATGATGGACTTTTGTACTTTTAGATAAGTAATGACATTACTATTCATTTACATTTTTTATATTTCAATATAATATTTTTTTGTTAGGTACGCTTTTTCACTCTCTGTGGTCACTTACAGTAACCAAATGTGCACATATACATATTATGGTGGGCATCATTAAAAAAAAAAAAAAAAAATTTCCCCATCCTTTCCCCCCCTTTTTTTTGCTCTTCATAAGATTATTTACTAGGGGTTTGGTTTCATCTCGCCTATATTTTTATTTTTATTTCACTTTTTTCATATTTACCTACACCTGTTAGGAGGTTGGAATACACCTTTAATAGTACTTTTTAATCTCCTTATGAGACTTATTATCATAAAAAAAATTTTTGGGTTATAATTTATTAGTTAAGATCAGATTCGGTTACACCTTATATTCAGGTATTCATCATTTTTTTTTTTTTTTTTTTTTTGTTATCTCATGATAATAAATTTTTATGTTTTTGACCGAATTGTTGTATGTGCTTCCGGGTACGTTGCTCTCTGTGTGCCTTAATTTAGGGCGCGCTGTTCGCTCGTCCCGGTATAGTTAGGGCATTTGCCCACATCCATTATGGCGGTTTAGTCTGTTCCTGTTGTTGATATTGTGTAAATTTCAACTATGCACACACTTCAGGGAGAATTAGGGTTTTCTGCCCATATTTAAGATGGCGTCCTCATGCTTGCAACTCAGAACGAGGCTTGGATGCCTATATATTGGTGGTAGCTCACTGCGCTGCTCGTCCCCATTGAGAACGTCCTTTTGATGACGAAACGCGTCTGGATACGCACGCAGCGACGCTACCACGAGACCAGGAAGTAGGACGAGCTTCGCTTCCATGTTTGTATGCCGGCCAGCGACCTATACTCTATGCGATACAAGTGTTTTTATCCTGTAAGTGCATTACTTTACTTATTAAATTCGATTTTAAACGTACTTCACCATGGAAAGCTTATCATTTATATTCTGGGTTGTGTACTGATGATGTGGACTTCGGGCTAATGTGGACGAATCAAAGTGTTCCTTGCCAACTTTTTGTCAGCTTCTAACCTACTAAGAGCCTGTTTATCACCGTGAGTCGGTAAGCACAATCTACAGCCACGGTGGTGGGTTTTTTTTCCACTTCCCTCCCCTCCTTTTTGGTTGTTATGTGCACACCAAGGTGTTTGGTATGTCTGTCTGTCCATGCCTAGCATTTAATATACTACACTATGGCCAGTTTTCTTCTGTTTGTTTTTTCTCCTGCATCCATTGAGGGGATTTTAATTTGAAAACGGACGGTGCTGACTGGTCTATTATCCCAAAGGCCCTGGCAGGATTTTTTGCCATCCGCTCATATCACTGAAGTTCTGGTAAGCGCAATCATAGCTCATTTGGATTATCATCTACATTTAAACTGAATATCCTACCATTTTGAAGATTTGGACTCTATATTGTTTCTTATAAATATTTGCTGGTGTTAGGTTATACTACCACTTTACTCCAAACATAAGATTTTTGTTTAGCGCAGTTTATAATTTTCCTTGTTCTGATTGGTGTTGTCGCACGGTTTACTGCTGCTCATCTTTTATGTTTCTAGCGCGGAATTTTTTTGTTATATACAACAGTTAGGAGTATGTGGTCTATTCGAGAGAAGGTTTTATGAGGGTGTGAATAGTAAGTAAATTTCCTTTTTGCTGGGTTATTTTCCCTCCATGAGTTGATTAAATTATATCTCAAGAGAAGTTGTGGAAAAGATTGCTTGGTTGGGCTTCTCGGTGGAGAGTATGGTGATTTATCTAGAATTGGGAGGAGGACCTGGTTTGAATCTCCACACACAATAATTGTACCCATCTTGTGCGTGGATACCACTTGAAGAAGGTGAGATATAAAGGATGTAGGCTGTTTGTTTGGGGCGTAATAGGACACAACTGTAACTGCTGTATCCAAAATATGTCCCGTGAGAATAATACATCTCCCTTCTGGATCTTTGATTTCTGATTTGAGGATAAATGGGATAGAGCGGTGAAAAGCTATGAGGGTTGTTCCACGTTTCTTAGTGGTAGCTTAGGCCGTGTAGATTTGTGGATAAGAGGAGCTCATATATTTGGGTGTGGAGTCCACTGTAAAGTGAGTTTCCTGTAAGCAAACTATATGAGCTTTTTGTACTTGAAAGAAATGGAACGCTTTAGTGCGTTTTTGCAGTACATTAATTCCCTGTACATTCAGGGAAAGAATGTTTAAGGGTGCCATGGTAGATGATAAAAGTGAAGATTCTTACCATTATTCACGAGTTCCTGGCTGAATGGATCAATCCAATTGAACGAGGAAAAGGTAAAGTTGGACCAAGGATAAACTGTAGAGAAAGAAACATGTAGCATGAGTAGTAAGATATAAAACTGTAAACAGTGTCTTATGATAGATATCAAGAATTACCCGTGATGAGGGAGAAATCCCCCCCATCAGGGGAAAAAAAGGCCGACTTCAATCGTCCACATAATATTGGTGGGCGATCGAGGGAGGCACATTGGAACACACTAAACTGCCGTGGAAAGAGGAAAAGCCCTATGAAGGGAACATCATCAAGATGTATAGGGACGTAGCCAGCTCGGCTATAAATAAATGTAAGGATAAAATCTCCATTTAATCATACTGGGGGGTAAATGAGATCAGTATTCTGGAGTGTATTATTATAATTTATATTAGGGTGTAGTAGGGGAAATACGTGAGAAAATTATGAGTAAAGGGATGGGGAGTGGAATAGAGAACTGGGAAAGAGAATATAAAAATGAGCAAATGGACCTATAACTACCCAGAGATACAGGTATGGGTTTAGACACCATTGAGAAAAAAAATAAAAATAAATAAATAATTAGAACGTGGAATTTAGATAAACTATCGCTCTGACTATATCAGGTAAAACTATCTATATGTTGAATGCATCTACAACATTTGCTTAGTAATGTTCAAGAAAAAGGAAAAAAAAAAAACTGAGTTTGAATGGATAAAGGAAATGGTAACTGAATTGTGCAATAAATCTAGATCGATTAAAGAAAAATAGTTGATACCCTACAATGGTGAAGCCAATTTAGATATTTTGAAATGGCTTCCTATGTTGGATGGGTACACTGCACTATCAAACATCATAGTTTGCCTATGCATGAAAGGACACAAATTACATAGAGAGATACCAGTTGTCACACAAAATTGTTAAGGAATCCTTGCAAAGGGGGGTTTAATATTAAATTAAAGTATGAGGACCAATGTAAGATACAGTTTTACAATCTCTTCAGCCCCGAGACAGTCATTCTGCAACTGCACTTTGGAAGAGTGGGTAAAACAATGAGGGGTTAAGATGCGACTATGGGTAGGAAAAGTGGTCAGTCCATGGAGTTTTCTTCATCCAGCGGAAGGGAGGCTAAACGACTCCTCTTGTGAGCATGTTGGTTTCCTATTTGTTCTGGAGATTGAGCAGAGCTGTGAGGGGTGGAAGGGGTTGACCTCCTTGATGAATTGGAGATGTGTGGATCATCCACAAGGCACAGATCTTGTAAAACTCGCTGCAGTTCATCTGAGGATCTACAGGTAAACTTTGAGCCCTTGTATGTGAATCGAATGGAAAACGGAAAACCCCATTGATAAGTGATATGATGACTTTGTAGCACTGTCAGTTGAGGTTTCATTGATCGATGCTTAGAGATAGTCAATTGGGATAAATCAGTAAATAACTGATAAACATGACCTTGGAATGTAAGATTGCCTTTATCGCTGGCTGTAGCCAGCAGTTGCTCTTTTGTGCGATAAAAGTGAAATTTTGCGATATCGCGTGGAGGGCCATCTGTTTTCCTGGGCATGAGGGCACGGTGAACTCTGTCCATTTCCAAACGATCGATAGGTAGGGTCGGTTGGAGTTCTTGAAATAAGGCAGTCATGGTTGAATGCAGGTCAATCACAGATTCAGGGATACCTCTGATGCGGAGGTTGGAACGTCTGGCTCTGTTCTCGTAATCTTCCAGCCTAGATTGTAGTAAGTTTTCCTCTTTAAGGTTTTCTATTTCTGACATATTTTGTGCTGAAATTTCCACCTCATCCACTCTAATTTCTAATGCTGCTGTACGATCGCCAATTTCTCGTATTTCTTTTGTAAGGCTACTTGTAATATGCTCTGAAGTCTGTTTCAGTGCTTTTTGCAGCATACGTTCAAATTGCTTTAAAGGTACTGGGGAATCGGCAAATTCATGTGGAGAGTTTTGTGAGGGAAATAATTCAGTATCAGAATCACCAGATAATTCTGTGTGTAACCGTTTCTGCTTCTGTTTCAGTGTATGGGAGCGCTCTGAGGTGCTGTGTGAGGCAGGTGGTGGCGCCATTTTAGCTGCAGCCCATACCTGTGACTCCTTTGTGGAGGTTTTATATTTGTTACGGTTACCTCCTAGAACCATATTGAAGGTCTCCAACTGAGCTCCGGGTTCACTGGTAGAAGTAGAGTAATCTGGAGTGCTTTATGTCAGCTGATATGCTTAAATATTCAGCTTTTCCTCTGTCACGGAGCGGAGCTCTAGCAGTGCATAACTGCTCTGTCAGACTCCGCATGCGCCTCCACTTTAATAACTTTTCATATATTGTTTATGCACCTAGCGCAATTCTTTTTAATAACATGGGTGTATCTAGACACCAAAAAGGAAGTGTTAGTAAACTTCATAGAAAAAAAGTCCAGTCAAATGACTGATTGTAAACCCTCGGTGACAAATAGCGTGGCAATGCAGACAGGGGACTGGCTGTACGACACATTCAAAAAGGAACGAACATTCTTCCAATGTAAAGTTGTAGATAAATACTACTTACCGCACCGGTGGACCCACCTCCCATATGGCAGTGGGTCAGTCGAGCTTATGTCGGCCGGAAGCCAGATGGTCAACGATGATGCTAACTCTGATGGGACATATAGGAGGATCTCTCCAAATGCAGGCGTTCGATAGATCGACAGATTAATCCAGCAAGTGTGACACAGCCAAGTATCACGAGTTCAGGAAACTCTTCAGACCAAAAATCAGTTGGACTTTGATGGAGGGTCAAGGACCAGCAATAAATGGAAATGCTTTCACATTCAGACCATAATGCAAAAAAGTGGTGCAGGTCAAAAAAGAGATTTTTAATCTTAAAGAGGGAGTCCACCTGAAATTTTTTTTAAAAGCCAGCAGCTACAAATACTGCAGCTGCTGACTTTTAATAAACGGACACTTACCTGTCCAGGAGTCCAGCGATGCCAAAGCCGAGCAATAGCTCGGCTCTCGGCTGCTGCCGCCGCCATTCTCGGTGAGAGAATGAGGAAGTGAAGCGTTGCGGCTTCACTTCCCGGTTCCCTACTGCGCATGTGCGAGTCGCGCTGCGCGTCCTAAGTGGTCCCCGCTATCTCCTGGGACCTGTGTGTTTACAGGTATAATACAGGTATCTGCACCCCCCTCCCCCCTGAAAGGTGCCAATTGTGACACCGGAGGGGGGGGGAGGAATCCAGATGAGCGAAAGTTTCACTTTTGGGTGAAAGTCTGCTTTAAAAAATATGAACATCAAATCCAGATGCCTGCATAAATGTGTGATCACAAGTAAAAATATTAAAAGCAATGTGGGAAGCACGTAGAGCAGGCCCACATCCATCGAAGTCCAATTGATTTTTGGTCTGAAGAGTTTCCTGAACTCTTGATACTTGGCTGTGTCACACTTGCTGGATTCATCTGTCGATCTATCGAACGCCTGCATTTGGAGTGATCCTCCTATATGTCTCATCAGAGTTGGCATCATCCTATGTTATAAATTTTCAATCTGCCCCATCATTTTTTACATACAAGTCACCAAAGTATGGCTGTTATGTCCCATAGCATTGGACTATCAGAAAATGGCCGCAATACTTTTATATATAAGAATCTACTGAAACATGGCCACTGTATCACTTCCTTAGCATTGAGCTACAAGAAAATGGCCTCCCAATCAGTTCAATGCTTAATCTTTTTAAAGGACACTTACAGTGCCAGTCCTTATCCCCTGATGAAGTTACGTGACAATGCTTATTGGGACAGACAGGCCTCAGGAATTGACGTTGGCGTGCGAGCTCGCCACTCGTGGTGTTTAGCTTTTAACCTTGTTTAAGATGTGAGTACTATAGCTGTTTTAAACAATAAAGTGTTTGATTTACATACTACACTATCCGAAATCCCCCTTTTTCCTTCATACTGTACATGTACTAACCAGGAGAGGGACGCCATTGCTATTGCTGACTCCAAGGGAGCAGATATACATCACCATACTGGGAGTGATTTTATCAGGACAAGGTGGCTCCCTAGATGTTCACCCACAAGAAGTCATTATTGTGAATACCCACAATCTCTATTGTTATACACACACTTTTACCTTACAGACGTAAGGTAAGAGGCCACTTTGCACAGAAGAGGATAAGTCACTTTGCACATTGCTTTTATTTGCACAAACCTTTTTGCACAGAAGAGGATAAGTCTCCTTTTATATTACCTATATTTGCACAAAGTTGTAGAGGCAATCCAGCACTTGGTTTCACTTTCACTCCACCATATACTCAAGATTTTCTTTTTATGTGGACTGTATCGCGTGTACACTGCTACCTTTAGCACTTTATTGATGGTTTATTCCCATTGTGATTGATTTATTATATTTCGCAACCATCTATTGTATATTTATCCTGCAGTTATGAACTGACCCTTTTGGTGCAGCAGTTAAATAGCTTTATTTGTTCATTAGCGCGGGAATATGTATTCATTTTTATTCCAGCCCAGAGGAAGCCGTCGGCGGGTCAAAGTCATATTGGTGCAGGATGCACTGTAGAATGGCAGAGCGTACCGGGTTCAGTGGTTCACCCCCCCCCCCCCCCCCCCCCCCCAGAGTTTAACCTTAACCACTTACAGACACTGCACTGCGTCGCTTTAAATGACGTTGTACACAAACAAGATTATATAATATATATATTTTTTTTTTTTTTTTTTTTTTACTAGTGGCGGTCATCTGCAATTTTTAGCGGGATTACGGCAGACAGATCGGACACTTCACAATTTTTTTTTGGGACACGTGACAAATACAGCGATCAGAGCTAAAAATAGCCAATGATTACTGTATAAATGTCAATGGCATGGAAGGGGTTAACACTAGGGGGCGATCAAGGGGTTAAGTGTTCCCTGGGGAGGTGTTTCTAACTGCGAAGGGAGTGCACTGACTGGAGGAGGAGAGAGATTGCTGTTCCAAATCACTAGGGACAGCAGATCTCTCTACTCCCCTGTCAGAACAGGAATCTGTTTACACACTCGAATTCACGTTTTTGGCTCTCTGGAGCGATCGCGGATGGGATGTCACAGCATGATTGTTGGATGATTCGCCTCCCATAACATGAGGATGTAGGCTGTAGTGGACATCTCCTTCTACCTGAACACAGCACTCAGGCAGACACTGCGATTTATCACGTGACCGTGGTATACAGATCAGTCAAAAAGGTATATAGTTGCAGTGTTTGAATGTTAAGTTATGTAAGCTGTGGGCACTGGGGGGAAGATTAACTATTTTCATATTACTGGCTTTAGTAACACTTCCCTATTTTTGTTACTCCCATTAGGAATCGTGTGTGTTTTGGTTTTTGTTTTTTTTTTCTTCCTTTTTTTGCTGCTGATTCTAGTAATAGGGAGGAGTTTCTGCTTAATGTGACATTGTAATGAAGAATGTATTGGGGCTGCCATTGCTTGCCTCCTAAAGTACTGTCTGATTCCATGTGGAAGTTCAGCAAAAATGCTGGAAGGCTTTAATTTGCTGCATGCACTGCTCTGTGTACAGCTTCTGCATGCCTTGGTTCCTGGATGAATCCACTCCACGCACGTGAGCATGAAAAATTTCGGCAGTGGCAAGTAGAGCTGCACGATTCTGGGAAAAATGAGAATCCCGATTCTTTTGCTTGGAATAAAGATCACGATTCTCTCACGATTCTCAAAAAAATAATTTTATTTTAAAGATAAAGCCTTGTCAGTGCAGCCATGTCAGTGCAGCCTTCCCCAGCGCAGCCTTGCCCCAGTGCAGCCTTGGATCCCCTGTACTTCCAGGGCTTCAAAATCGCCAACCGCGATTTGAAAATGGCGCCGCCGGCGCCGAAGTACATAGAGCCGGTCCTCGGCTCTTTCCGGCGGCTCTCGTTCAATTTCGGCTCCACTCGTAGTCCCGAGCGGAGCTATCCGAGTAGGTTCGGATAGCTCCGCTCGGGACTACGAGTGGAGCCGAAAGTAAACGAGAGCCGCCGGAGAGAGCCGAGGACCGGCTCTGTGTACTTCGGCGCCGGCGGCGCCATTTTCAAAACGCTGGTTCCCGGCGGCTTCTCCTCCGATCAGCCTGTTCAGGCTATTAAAAAAAATCGAGATAATCCAGACTGTAGATCGCGGGGGGGGGGGGTGAATCGAAATCGCGATTCTATGTACGATTAATCGTGCAGCTCTAGTGGCAAGGGGGCTTGCAGAGGGGCGCTAAGTACGGTGGACTTTAGTTCTGCTTTAAGTACTCTTCTAGGTCACAGACCCAGAAAAGGCAAGCTGGAAAGAAGGCATTCTGACACTTTTTTTTTTTTTTTTTTCTGCACTTGTTTTGCGTGCGCAGCTCATGGCATTCAAACCACAGTTGTGGATTGATATCCAGGATACTGCCATTGCTAAAATATTTGAGAATCCTAGCCTCCATGAGTCTCATGACTGCGTCCCTTTCAATTCACTTTGCTGTTAATAGTTTCAAAATGTTTTTAATGTTTTTCCTAAAAGTTTTATAGCAGATTTTAATTCTTGTCGTGGAATGTTTCATATTTTTGCATGTCTTTTCTTTCTTGGCTAAGGATAAGGAAGCATGTACTGTTTTTTTTTTTTTTTTTTTTTTTTTTTTTTTTAACAAGTAAAATATGAACTTGTAAAAATCGGGGCTTGACCAATCCCAGGTCGCCATGGCGACTAAAAATTGTGTCCTGGTGCCTGTGCTTTTGTCAGCCATCCGCCTCCCACTTGCAGACCACGCTATAGATGAAATGGCTACAGGTCGGTCATCCAGTTCTGGGAGGGCATCTATTGACACTGACTATTCTTCCAAGAACTTGGGGTACGCTGTGTGATGGCGCTTTAAAGGGCCAATCACAGCGGCCCTTTATCATGCGATCAGCCGTTTCCAATCTTGGCTGATCACATGTAAACAAATGCCTGTTAACGGCATGTACTTTCCTCAGCGCTGGCAAAGCAAATACAATAACTGGCTATCCTGTGACAGGGGACGTATACACTGACAATCAGTGCAGTCACATCAGTGTCCATCGCTGCTGCCTTTATCAGTGACCCCCTTATCAGCAAAGAAGAGAAATTTACCTATTTGCAAAATTTTATAACAGAAGTCTTCTTCCTTCTTTCTCAAAAAAATGAGAACTCCCTGTGTCGACACACTTGGATATTCCAGACATTGCTCTGTATTCAAAGTATAGGAAACCTGTACGAAGATCAGCTGTCTGACTAATGGTAATCCAATAGCTTTGAAGAGTAACTTCATCTAGTATTTTAAGTTGCCAATTTAATTTTTAAAAGTATTTTCCTGCAACTGATTCTTAGCACTACTGCTGGATACCTGGTGTTAGGTTGGATTTGGGACAGGCTGGAACTTCTGATGAATCGCAGCTGGCTCCCCACTGTGAATGCAAAAATACCGGTCCTGCAGCCTCCTGGGTTGTGTGATGTGTCCCATAAGCCTGGGGCTGAACAAGGTGATGTTGTCCTTGCCAAAGTGTAAATAGCTACTGGGGACAAAAGACTCCATCAAATCACCCCACCAAAAACTTAGGCAACTTTTTTATTTTCAGGTCAGCAGTGGTGGTAGGCTTTATTGCTTTTACCGCAGTGTGCTGCTGTGTCATTAATTTGAATGGCGCCCACATACAGCATGTGGATTGCGGTGCACCAATGTCAAAACAAATAGTGCATGTACAGTGCCTTGCAAAAGTATTCACCCCCTTGGCATTTTTTGTGTTGTGTTGCCTCACAACCTGGAATTAAACATGGATTGTTTGAGGATTTGCATCATTTAATTTACAGAACATGCCCACAACTTTGAAGATGGTGTTTTTGTTTTTTTTAGTTTGTTTTTATTGTCAAGCAAACAACAAATAGGACACTACCACTGGGATTTTTGCCCATTCCTCCTTGCAAAACTGCTCCAGGTCCTTCAAGTTGGATGGTTTGCACTTGTGAACAGCAATCTTTAAGTCTGACCACAGATTTTCTATTGGATTGAGGTCTGGGCTTTGACTAGGCTGTTCCAACACATTTACAGGTTTCCCCTTAAACCTCTCAAGTGCTGCTTTAGCAGTGTTTTGGGGTCATTGTCCTACAGGAAGGTGAACCTCCGTCCTAGCCTCAAATCACACACAGAGTGGTACAGGTTTTGTGCAAGAGTATCCCTGTATTTAGCACCATCCATCTTCCCCTCAACTCTGACCAGTTTTCCAGTCCCGACTGCTGAAAAACATCCCCACAGCATGATGCTGCCACCACCATGTTTCACTGTGGGGATGGTGTTCTTTGGGTGATCTGTTGGGTTTGGGCCAGACAGTGTTTTCTTTGATGGCCGAAAAGTTAAATTTTAGTCTCGTAAGACCAGAGCACCTTCCTCCATACATTTTTTGACTCTCCCACATGCCTTTTTCGCAAACTTAAAATGTGCCATTTTGTTTTTTGCTGAAAATAATGGCTTTATTCTGGCCACTCTGCCATAAAGCCCAACTCTATGGAGCGTACGGCTTATTGTCGTCCTATGTACAGATACTCCAGTCTCTGCTGTAGAACTCTGCAGCTCCTCCAGGGTTACCTTAGGTCTCTGTGCTGCCTCTGATTAATGCTCTCCTTGCCCAGTCCATGAGTTTTGGTGTGCGGCCGTCTCTTGGCAGGTTTGCTGTTGTGCCATGTTCTTTCCATTTTGGTTATGATAGATTTGATGGTGCTCCTAGGGATCATCAAAGATTTGGATATTTTTTTTATAACCTAACCTTGACTTTTACTTCTCAACAACATTGTCCCTTACTTGTTTGGAGAGTTCCTTAGTCTTCATGGCAGTGTCTGGTTAGCGGTGCCTCTTGCTTAGGTGTTGCAGCCTCTGGGGCCTTTCAAAAAGGTGTGTGTATATGTAATGACAGATCATGTGACACTTCTCACAGGTGGACATCGTTTCACTAATTATGTGACTTCTGAAGGTAATTGGTTGCACCAGAGCTTTTTATGGGCTTCATAACAAAGGGGGTGAATACATACGCCAATGCCAATTATCAGTTTTTTTTATTTCTGAAAAATTTAGTTTTATGTATATATTTTTCGATTTTACTTCACCAACTTAGACTATTGTGTTCTGATCCATCACATATAATTCAGATTAAAAAAAATTGAACTAAAGGCTGTAATGTAACAAAATAGGTTTAAAGCCAAGGGGGTGAATAATTTTGCAAGGCACTGTATGTTTGTAGCCTATTCAAATGAATCGGACTGTTGTTCAAATGAATGAACTACCTTAACACAGTTAAGTTTACACAAAGCATAATGTTTGTCAACACACAGCAAAGAAGCAAATGTGTCCTTTCAAGATTTTGTTTGCGGATAAACTACTTTATTTCGATTTTACTTATTTCAGTTGTGTGTTTTTGTTTTTTACAAACAGGTGATTGATGCAGCTCAAAGTATGGAAGAAGTCCACAGTGCAATTCAACAGCTAAGTGAAGACATAATACAGGAAGCCAAAGATCAGCCAATTGGGAAGCTCTGGGTTGAGTCTGATGCATGAATCTAGAATGTTGATCACTTAGGCTAAGACTAACACATTTCTTGCTCAGAATGGAGTTGTTTTTAATTATTATACAGGATTTATATAGCGCCGACAGTTTACGCTGCGATTTACAACATTAGGGCAGACAGTACAATTACAATACAATTCAATACAGGGGGGAATGAGAGGGCCCTGCTCTTTAGAGCTTATGGAAAATGTCCTTTCACCCTCCCAGCACCATACCTGCAAAAGCTTCTTATGTTTTTTAATGCATTCTTATTTTAATATTTTTTTTAGCAGCAGTAATGATCTGATTACTTTCTATCCACCTACCTTCGTATTGTTTGTTTGCAGAAATGTGTCCGAGGATTTATGTATTTGGGTGTCTCTCAAAGACCACCTGAAAACTTGCTGTACTTTTTGTGTTGATGTGGCTTAATGTTCACTTTTTAATTTTTTATTTTTTTATTTTTTTTTTGAGCTGCTTTTGGTATACACATTAAATTTTATGGAAAATAAAAGCAGCTCAGGTGTTCTAATATGCAATGTTTATGTAAATCTCCACACAAGCAATGCAGGTATTTTATTAACTTTCCAAACTGTATATAAAATGTATCTTTATGGCTGTACATGGCTTGATGTAAAAACTAAATTTTATCATAGAGCAGCATTTCCTAAAGTGTGTTCCTTATCGAGACTTGAGGTTTTCAGTAGTGCAGTAAAGTGACAACCGTTGGGGGCAGGTACTTAAAGCAGCGTTTTGAACCACCGTATAACTGAATGTCTGCTTCTGTAGAGTGAGGAGGGCCCTGTACTAGCAAACCCATAATTCATGCATGGCCTAGATCTGGTATGAGCTTCATCCTCGTACTCTTTATGCCTAAATCAACATGTGTCTGCATTACAGTACAGTAAGTGAATTTTGGGTGTAAATTATAGATAATGCACAGTGGCAGTTATTGGCGCTAAAACAATATTGTAGCAGGGAAGGTGGGTTCTTTTAGGTAGAACTCTAACCATTTTTTGATTCTGGATAGTGGTATAGGGTTAGAACCTGTCATATTTATTGCTATGTCACTTATTGTTGAGGTTTCCAGTCCCTGGTGGTACATGTCACAAACAGGAAGTGAGGAAATATTCCTGGGACACAGCAAGCAAAAACAGACTTATCTCTTACCCACAGTGAAAAATGTTTTGTTACCTCCTATCAAGATGGCATCAAAGTACAGGAAAACCTTTCACTTGTGGACACAGAGCAGAAAAACCTTGATGGATGTTCTAATCTTTCTTCACTTTCTCCAAACCTGGGAAAATGCTGAGTTATGGCAAACAACATTTTAACCAAGTGCTGGATATTGGTATAGATGTATCATGTTGGCTGTATGTATTATATGTTCATATGTATTTTGATTTTCTTGTGTAATATTGGTATTTGCAGTTGCCATCCAAAGTGCAATCAAGTCTGTAGGAGAGTCTTCTGTGTGAGGTTTTAAATCTAGACAACTTTTAAATAAATATATTAAATCTAAACTATTGTTGTCCTTCAAAACTGACTTGGGGCTTATTTGCTCTTCAAAGGGCAAAGAAGATGTAATCTGCAGTGGATCACTGTGCAGGTGTTGTCTCCTCAGTGGCGGTTTTAATTCTCAAAAGCTTGTACTACAACTGCATGCATTTCATGCTGTCCACGTTAATTTCAATGGGCAACACCCATAACTGTAAACTAGGCCTTATGCTAAAATAAGACTCCTTTTTAGGCCCTATTCAGTTCACACCTAAGCATTTTGTAGCTGAAGCCCAAAGCGCTCAACAAAAATTCTCATGTAATAAAATGAGAGTTCAGATGCCCGTAACTCACTCAATACCTGATGCACCAAAAGCTACACAAGCCAATTTACAGGCAGAATCAGGTGTTTTTAGCCTCATAGACTTTGAGTGCCTGTAAATGCCCAAATACAGTGCTTTCAGCCCATAAAGAACTGTTTTTCTCCCCCCTAATGCATTCCAAACACCTGACACTTTAATACATGAGTTAAAACCCTTTCAATGTGCTTCTATGGTTGTAGATGCACACAAAAATGCTCAAATGAAAACTCCTGAAAATCGCTCTGTTCAGGTGTGAACATTAGACTTCCAGTTTTTTTGTTTTTAACCACTTGCCCTCTGGAAGGCGTTACCCCCTTTATCACCAGGGCATTTTTTTTGCTATTCAGCAATTTGCTATTTTAACTAGCAATTGCTAGGTCTTGCAAAACTGTATGCAAATGAAATGTATATAAATTTTTCCCCTAATCGTTTTTCAGGACAGCAATCTGAGACCTTGGCGCCTCCCCTCTGTAGAAAACACTGCACCAGCCAATCTTTAAATTTCCTCTCCCCTGCTGGCTCTTCAGTTATTTGTTTCCCGCAGAGGGGAGACACTGCATTCAGCCGAGTCCAGGGAGGCTCAGGATGGATGTCCTGGAAGAGGTACAGAGCTCCTTGGACAGCTTGCCAAAAGAAGGGCTTACCTATAAGGACAAAGCTCTAAGTGCAGGGGGAGACCCGATTCAGTACCGAGGGTGGGAAGAGATCTGGTCCCCACTGCGGCATCCCTGAGCCTGCAGGCGTCCACAGCATGGAGAGGCACGTTGGGCTCAATGTGTGCATTCTGCCAGGTGACGTCACATCCGGTGGAAGGGGTGGACATTTACAGGTGACCTGTGGCTTACGGTTCCGGCCGTGGATCACTGAAAAGGGGGCAGGCGAAAGCTTGAGGAGCCAAACTTGCTGTAGAGACAGCACAGGCTCCATTGGCGGCACCAGGACAATGTCAGAAGCAGAGGGAAACCAGACTGCGCCAACAGAAGCCAGCTCTAGCCACACAAAGGTATGGGGACCTAGGGAGGAGCTCCCCTTATCAAATCGCCTACCCCACCACAAACTTCAGGGGGAAAAGGAAGGGGGGGTTATCCTCTTGGTGCCAGAGGCAATGAACATGGGGCCCCTGGGGAGGGAAGCCCACATGCCTTTAAAGCTGCACACCTGCAGAAACTGGCAGGGAGGGGATGGTTAAAGTTTACAGTGAGTTGATACCTGCTCTGTTTATGTATTTCAATGCAAAGCAACAGACAAAACCAGACCCCCTCATTTCCCAGAGGAGGTGCTCCTCATATAAAACTACACTTAGGGACTCCTGGGGTAAAACTTTATCAATACATTCCTTACATAAAGTAGTTCAGGAACATTCCACTGAACAGGGTAGTGAGTTAGCAGCCTCAGTTAAAGCACTTGCCAATAACTTTCAATCATTCAAAACGCTGTTCACAGGTTTTCAGATTCCGCAGCCTCAGACTACTCCTCTACCACTTCAGCAGGCAGTGTTATCAAAGACGCATGTATCAACCACGAGCACAGGCCCACCAGAAGCCCCCCGAGGAGGAGCCAGATAGTGCAGCCTCCGCTCCCAGGAATCTGAAGGGGAAGCTCTGGAAGGGGATTCCAGGAAGCCCTCCCGGTATAAACTTTCACTGGAAGAAAGCCTCCTGGGGGCCATTTGTACCACCTTGGGTATTTAAATCGGAGAAGAAAACCTCTTTACACGACCAAATGTACCAGGGCCTGGGAGAACAAAGGAAAAATGTCCCAGTCCATGAGGTCTTAGTGGAGGCAACAAAAGAAGGAATGGTAGGACCAGGAAAGGAAACCCTTATTTTCAAGAGCTTTAACTGCTTCCAGACTGCCCGCCGTTGATTGACGGCGGCAGAATGGCTCACCTGCGGGGGCGTGGCCTGAAGCTTCATGGAGTGAGGAGTGTGGTGTGAGAGCTCCGGCTACCAATATCCTGGAAAACCATCCTGCGGGGCTACATCACCCCTAAAACTTGGCACCAGACATCACAAACCATTCGGCAGCCTCCCGTGATTATGTCGCCTCCTAAACGCAATACCGGGACTCTCGGGAAGCTCGACAAGTACCGCCACGAGGAGCGGGAGACGGCGGCCGAAGATGGCGCCCAGCCGGACTCAGGGGAGAAGGCCCAGACATCCGGAGATACTGATCGGATCCTGGAGGCGGTATCGAACTGCCAAACAACTCTTACCTCCAAGATCGAAGAGGTCAAGGTGGACATTTCGCTCATCCGGCAAGATATCCACAAACTCAGGGAGAGAGTGTCTGAGGCGGAGCGCAGAATCGGCCAGGCAGAGGACGAAATCCCGCCATTACAGGTCAATGTTGAGAGACTACAGTATCAGCTAAACACAGTCCTTAGCAAACAGGACGAGATGGAGAACAGACTGCGCCGATGTAACCTCCGCTTTGTGGGACTTCCAGAAAAAGCGGAGGGCTCAAACCCCCCAACATTCCTAGAGAATCTCCTGATAACCAATTTTGGCAGAGAGGCCTTCTCCTCCACCTTCGTTGTGGAGCGCGCGCACCGGCTGGCGGCGCGACCACCTGCTCCTGGAGCACCCCCGAGAACCTTCATAGCGAAACTACTGAACTTTCGCGACAGAGACACCATCCTGCGTCTAACCCGGGAGAAGGGGAATATCCCATTTGGAGATGCACATGTGGCGGTATATCCAGACTTCTCCGCCGAGGTGCAGAGGAAGAGAGCACAATTCTCTGAGGCCAAGCGCCAGCTGCGCAACCGCCACCTAGTCTACGCCATGCTGTTTCCAGCGCGCCTCCGTGTGATCCGGGACGGAAAGGCTCACTTCTTCGAGGATCCCTCGGCGGTGATTTCCTGGCTGGAGGGCTGAGCAGTGACCGCTGACGATACTCTTATCCGAGAATTGAACCGCTGATTCCTCACTCGGCGGTATACAAGAGCCCCTCACCTCGGAGCAACTTACCACGCAAACAGTGAGTCACCCCCTCCCCCACATCGAGGGTTGCCTCTGCCATATGGCCATATACCTCTTTCATCCACCCCATGTCTCAGTTTTACAGCCACTCAACTTAGCTAATACTTTCCAGCCCTTGCTAAAATGCTTGCCCAGCCGGGCTCCGGCACTTTGAAACACCCCCCACAGACGTTCGGATGCTGGTTTGTTCAGCATCGCCATGTCCTTCAGATAACTTTCGTTCGCCCTCAGCGGCTTGCGGGATGGCTTTTGCCCCAACCACAAACATGCACTTAAATATCCTGCTCGGATCACCACCTGACTGGGGTGCTACCCTGCAACCGCACCAAGTAATGTTTCCCTGGCCAGCAGCAGCCCCCACGGACGCGGAGGGTTGCCACAAGTTCAATAAGCCAAGCTGGTCCAGAGCTGGCACAGTTTTAGTTTTTGTTTACGTTTTTGTTATTTTATTGGTTAAAGGTATTGATCCTCTTTCTAATGAGCAATGTCATACATTACATGTCATGCAACTCGTGGCTGATGCGTGCATGTCTGCATTTGTCGCCTTGGTCGCACGCAGGGTTGTCCGCAGGTCGGTGGGGCCCACTATCCGGGTCTGTCCGGCCGCCATATGGGACCGCCCTGGTGAGACCTATGCGACTGTAACTGACTTTCGTCTTAATGGAGCGCCCTGCACGGGGCCAATTTTGTCGGATGGGGCGGGTGGTTATCTCCTGCTGGTCCGATTGGCCACATTTCACTCACATAGCTGATGGCTTCCTTAAAAATTGTGACGTGGAATGTGAGGGGGCTACGTGACAGGTCCAAACGTCTTGCCGTACTGTCTCATCTTAAACGCATGCATGCGGATGTACTTGTATTAGTGGAGACCCACATAACAGGGCAACTTCAAATGGCTCTCAAAAAGCCCTGGGTGGGCTGGACATATCAAGCTCCATTTACTAACAACTCCAGAGGCATAGCTGTCCTCATAGCCAAAAAGGTTAACTTTCAACTGCACAATTTAAAATCGGACCAGCAGGGGAGATTCTTATTCCTGCATGTAACAGTGGGTGGGCTTGAACTTCTTTTGTTAGCTTTCTATATACCCCCACCCTTTCAATTCACTGCCCTCAAAGAAGGCCTGGCTTTCATGTCTGAGCATCCCACAACACCAGCAATCTGGCTGGGGGACTTCAATACAGTGATCAACCCCATACTCGACAGGCTCCACCCATCAGACGCACCACAGAACAGGCAGACTCTCACAAGATTTGGCAGATTCCTCTCGGAGTTTGCCTTATCCGATAGCTGGAGACTCAAATACCCCGACACACAGGCATACTCCTGTTTCACGCCCGCGCAAAATGCAATGTCTCGCCTGGACATGATTTTACTCACCCCCACTCTCATCCCGAACCTCCTTGCAGCGGGGTTCGGCTTGAGGGTTCTCTCAGACCATTCCCCCTATTGGATTACCCTGAAGCTACCGTCCTCCACGCCATCTCGCCTCTGGAGGCTAAATCCATTTTGGTTAACAATCCTCAATGACGTTGAGATTATACAGCGAGAGTGGTCCTACTATTTCCAGACTAACCAGGGGTCGTCCTCGCCTGGAATGGTGTGGGAGGCCTTCAAGATTCATGCCCGCCTGATCTTATCCACACACATCAACAGACACAAGGCCTCCTCAAACAACACTCTGCTACAGGCCGAGGAGTATTTAGGCTCCCTCGAACAGGCTTTCCTCTCCAACCCCACACCCTCCAATTCCGCCCAACTGCGTCTGCAATCTAGACTCACAGACAGCTTACACTTTGAGAAAGCCAAAAAAGGAATCTTCTTTAAAAAACAAAGGGTCTTTGAGCATGGGGAGCGGGCTGGGAAACTCTTGGCCTACATGGCCCACCTAGACCATACACCTCCGGTGGTGGTCCAGCTCCGCTCACAAGATGGCACCATGCTCACAGACCCTGAACAAGTAGCCCAAGAATTCAAAAGATTTTATGCTGATCTATACACCTCTAGGGCTAACCAATCCATGGACGAACTGCACCTTCTCTTAGATAGTGTAGACTTCCCCTCCCTCTCAGAGACCCAGATTGAATCACTAGAGGCCCCTATAACAGAAGAATGCATTAAAATGGCGATAGCGAACCTCCCCTCATCTAAGGCTCCGGGCTCGGATGGCCTCCCTCTGGAGTTCTACTCCCAGTTCCAAGAGGTCCTCATCCCCCGACTAGAGGCCCTATACACACACATACATAAGTCCGGGACTCTCCCACGCACTATGAGTGAGGCATTGATTGTCCTCATTCCCAAACCAGGCAAAGACCCCCTCCAGCCCGAATCCTATCGTCCGATCTCTCTCCTCCAGCTGGATGTGAAAATCCTCGCCAAAATCCTCGCCATGAGACTCAACAAGGTCATCCTCAGCCTCATCCACCCCGACCAAACAGGCTTTATGCCCAATAAGAATACAGCGTTTAACCTAAGAAGGCTATTTTCAAACTTACAAGCCACGCATGATGAGCCTGGGTCCAGAGTGGTAGTCAGCCTAGACGCCGCCAAGGCATTCGACTCAGTGGAGTGGGGCTACTTGTGGGAGTGCCTCCGCAGATTCGGCTTTGGCCCCAGGTTCATCAGGTGGCTCCAACTTCTCTATCAGGACCCTACTGCTAGGATCCAGGTTAATGGCAAACTATCCACCCCATTCTCACTGTCCAGGGGAACGCGTCAGGGGTGCCCAATATCCCCCATGTTGTATGCGTTGGCGGTCGAGCCATTGGCCATAGCTATTAGAGCACACCCTGGCATCAGGGGCCTCCGTCGGGGGCAACTGACTGAGGTGCTCAGCTTATATGCGGACGACATGTTACTATACTTGTCGGACGCGGGCCCTTCGCTGGCCTCGGCTCTGCGGCTTATTCAGCAACATGGAACCTTCTCAGGGCTACAAATTAACTGGTCTAAGTCCCAAATACTCCCCATTGATGTTTCTGCCCCAACACATACTCAGGTACCCCTCCCATTAATACGGACTAGCCAAATCAAATACCTGGGCATCCAATGCTCGCGTTCCTTAACTGACTATATACTTCTGAACATTGAACCAATGTTTGCGTACTTAAAAAACAAGACACAAATCTGGTCCAGGCTTCCGCTAGGGGTGATGGGTCGTAACAGCTTGGTGAAGATGATTCTTCTTCCCAAGCTGCTATACCTATTCTGGCACGCCCCACTCTATGTCCCAGCTCACATTTTTAGATCCCTCGAGTCTATACTCAACACGTTCATCTGGGGCACCTCCAGACATAAGCTTTCATGGCAGACCCTTAAATGCCCTACTCATCTGGGGGGCACCGCCACCCCAGACCTCACATTCTATTACCTGGCCTCACAGTTATCCCACTTTTACTATTTCAATAGACATGACAAACTCCGCTACTCAACTCTGGTATGCACACACGCCTCTGATGTCGTGGCACACCCCTTCCAGATACTCTTCTGCAAACATAGGGGCAACTTAGGTCCTGGGGGAGGCAATAGACTAATGCAACACCACAGTAGAATATGGCAACGCACACTTCAAATCATAGGAGCCCCTCCCATCCATGCTCACACCCCAATATGGGATAATCCTCAGCTCCCTGAACTACTGAACATCCCTGACTATAAGCTATGGATTTTTTTCAAAGTCATATACCTCTACCAGGTCGTGGCGGGAGGGGAGGTCAAACCATTTCAGGCTCTAAAGGATGAATTTGCCCTCCCTAACCACATGCTTTTCAGATACCTCCAGATTCGTCATGCCCTCCAATCCCAATTCAGCAATAACATCCCCGCTCTAGAAGTAGTGACTGTCACTGATCTTCTCCTAGGCGACGACCCGAAAAAGATGATCTCCACCCTATACAATACCCTCCTGACACCCGTAGCCACTAACCATACGCAAAACCTAAGGACCCAATGGGAGACTGACATTGGGACCCTGGACGACGACCAGTGGGGAGACGTGCTAGGGACCAGCGCAAGAGTATCCCCGAAATTATCAGATCGCCTCACCCACTTATACATTCTCCACAGATCCTATCTCATCCCTGCACGTATCCGCAAGTACAGGCCAGACGCCAACTCGACCTGCCCTCGCTGTGGTGACACCTCTAGTACCTTCTATCACCTGATCTGGTCTTGCCCACCTATACAAAATTACTGGCTGCAAATAGTCAAATTTCTCCATGATCAAATGGGCTCTCCTCTGACGCTGTGCCCTCGCCAATGCTTGCTTGGCCTGCTCACAATATCGGAGGAGGAGAAATACTTATCAACATTCATGCAGGAGACCCTCTTCACGGCCAGATTGCAGATTGCGCAACAGTGGCTTCGGCCTAACCCCCCAACAGTGCAGCAGTGGAAGAGGGCGGTAAATAACGTCTTACCCTATAAAAAAGCTCTGTATTCCCATCGTGGATGCCCTGCCAAATACCATAAAATATGGGACAGATGGATAACAGAGGCATCTACATGCTCAGACTAGCATTTCACAGCACAGACATGTACGGAGGCACAATGTCTTCTACCTCCACATATATCCAAACTTTTAACTCCCCAATGTAAGATATGTACCCTACCAATGGCTTGTATTGACATGTCGCAAGTATAAATGTATAAACCTGTATCTTTGATTTCAACATCCATTTTGTACTGTTAACCATGACCTTTAAGATGTACTGACTCTAATGCTCAATAAACTTTTTCTTTGATTAAAAAAAGAATGGCTCACCTGCGCAAAACGCCATAGCTGTAAGCGGATTAGGCGGCACGCTACCCCCGCATCACTGAGAAGCCTGTGCCCGTTGGCCACGATGTCTGCCGACGCACTCTCAATCGCTCCTGACCAAGCAGGAATGGGGATGTGTGTGTAAACACACATCCTCGTCCTGTCAGGGGAGAAAAGACAGATCGTGTGTTCCTAGTATATAGAAACGCTAATCGGTCCTATTCTCCCCCCCCCCCCCCACAGTTAGAACGCACACAGGGAACACATTTAACCCCTTGATTGCCCCTAGTATTAACCCCTGCCCTACCAATGACATTTATATAGTAATTAGTGGCTATTTCAAGAACTAATCGCTGTATAAATGTCGGTGTGTCTGATCTGTCCGCCGCAATGTCGCAAAAAGGACATACGTTTTGTTTGGATACCATGTCGCATGACCGCGCAATTGTCAGTTTTGGTGATGCAGTGCCGAATCGCAAAAAATGGCCTGTCAGGAAGAGGGCAAATCCTTCCCAGGCTGAAGTTAAAGAGAAGGGTTCCATTTGTGGATAATCCAGCGTCAGTTTGGAATAAGATCCCCAAGCTAGACGCTGCATTCTCCCAAGTCTTGATACAGATCTACCCTTCGAAGACATAGGGGTGCTTTCCAACGCAATGGACAAAAGAATAGACTCCCTCCTAAAGAAGTCATGGGAGTCTAAAGGCTTGGTTCACATATGAGCCACATGTGGCTCACAGCAGGTGTCCGGTACGTGCTGGTTCACCGTTTTCTGCCCTAATTTCGAGCTGAATTCGGACCTGAAATGGACCAAAAGACGCACAGCATTTTTGTGCAAAACTATCGGACCTGCTGCCGAGATGTGAACCGGCTCCATAGAGAGAGACGGTCAAAATCTCCTGCTATTGCTAACTGGATGTGGAGATCCCGCATCCAATTGGCAATGGTGTGAACCCAGCCTCAAACCAGCTATGGTGGTAATTGTAGTAGCCAGAAATGTAGAGTTCTAGCTAACGCAGATACAGACCCACGTCCAGGAAGGAACGCTAAAAGAGCAGATCTTGTTATCTTTTCCCACGCTTCTCAGGGGCATTGCTTATATTGCAGATGCATCTGTGGAGTCAGTATGGATGGCTGCAAGGTCCTCTGCCTTCTCAAACTCCGCAAGAAGAGCCCTGTGGTTAAAGACTTGGCAGGGGGACGGCGCCTCCAAAGCCAAGCTCTGTGGGATCCCACTTACAGGGGACTTGTTTGGGCCGGGGCTCTAAAAAGTACTGGATCGCACGGCGTATAAGAAAAAAAGCATTTTAGCTGAAGCATAAACCGACCTGGGGACAGCCGCAAAAAGGCAAGAAAAGACCAAGAGGGGATGCAAGGTCTCGCGTTGGACCATCCAGACCCGAGAACCAAAAAAAGAACCTGGGGATACAGAGGAAGGGCAAAGGAGGAGCAATTTTTCATCCTCTTGAACAAGCCCGTAACAAGCAGTGACAAGTTGGTCACGGTGGGGGGAAATTGGGGCCTTCCTCCCATGATTGGAAGTGATATCATCAAGCCAATTCATACTAAGAATTGTGCAACAGGGTTACCGTTTGGAATTTTCAACCTCACCCCGAACAGGTTTTATGCCACGGAACGGCCAAAAAGCAGAGAGAAGGCCAGGGATCTATTGGAAGCCATAGGAGAACTAATAGAACAAAAGGTGGTAAGCTATGTGCCACAGGAAGAAGTAGGCAAGGGATTCTACTCCCACTTGTTCGTGGTTCAGAAACTCTCTGGAAAATTCCGACTGATACTAAACCTCCAAAGTCTTAAATCGGTCAGTGACCTACAAACGGTTCAGGATGGATTTGATCTTTTCTGTAAAAACACTACTACACCCAAATTGTTATATGCCTTCCCTGGACTTAAAGGGTGCATACTTACATCCCCATCAATCAAAATTGGCAAAAATACTTAAGACTGGCAATAAAAATGAAAGAAGAAACGTTTTCCCCTTAAGTTTCAGGCTATTCCTTTCGGCCTGTCCTCACCTTGTATATTTACAAAAGTAATGGTGGAACCCCTGGCGACACACCTACTGCTCTTTGCAACAACCCCAGAAAAACTAGCCAAGGATCTGAGGTACACCCAAGATTTTCTACAAAAACTAGGTTGGTTGCTAAATATAGAGAAGTTCAATCTGATCCCCACCCAGCAGATTACGTGCTTGGGGTACATCCTAGACTCGGAACAACAAAGAGTGTTTTTGCCCAAGTAAAAGGTACAAAAGATTCAAGAGGCAATGAAAATGTTACAGAACAACTGACTATGCTCAATAAGATGGGCGATGACTGCTAACCTCAGCAATCCCAGCAGTACAGTGGGCAGGATTACATTTTCAACCTCTACAAATTTTATCCTGAAGATTTGGGATCACAGACAAAACTCGCTAGACACACAAGTGCATAAACTAACACAAGTGAAGAGGTCTTTATGGTGGTGGAGAAAATCTGAGAATTTAACCAAGGGATGGTTGTGGACCTTATCAGTCGCCCAAATAGTGACTACAGACGCAAGCAGCTTAGGATGGGGAGCACATCTAGGCCTCCAGATAACACAAGGAGTGTGGAAAAATGAAGAGATCATCAAATTGGAAGGAATAAGGGCAGTTCTTTTAGCACTCAGGTACTTCCAGCAATAACTCTTCAGTAGTTGCCTACGTAAACAAACAAGGGAACAAGGAGCGGAACCCTGTGGTCCCTGGCAGAGGAAATCCTAAACTGGGCAGAAAAGCATGTCCTCTCCCTGTCAGCAGTACACCTAAAAGGAGAACTGAACCAAGTGGCCGACTATCTCAGCAGGAAGAAATGAAGAGAAAGCGACTGGATGTTAAAGCAAGAGGTGTTCAGAAGGATCACATAAAAATGGGGCATTCCGCAAGTGGACCTATTTTCCTCAAAAGAAAACATGAAGGCTCGAGCCTTCTTTTCTCTGAAAGAGGACGGAGCACTTGGGGTGGACGCCCTGGTGCAGAAATGGAGGTTCACCAAGTGTTCTGCCTTCCCCCTGCCAGTACTCCTACCAGCGGTGTTAATAAAATTCCAAATAGAATACCTCACTGATTCTTATTGCACCACACTGGCCCAGAAGACCATGGTTCCCTTTTCTAAAAGAACTTGCTGTACAACCCCCATGGATACTACCAATCCGAGAGGATCTCCTCTCCCGGGGCCTAGTGTGTTGTCCCCAAGTAGAAAGGTGGAACCTCGCTGCTTGGTTTCTGGGGAGCAGTTGTTGAAAGCTAAGGGTTTCTCAACCTGCTTAATCAATACACTACTGAATAGCAGGAAACTAGAGACTCGCACCATATATAAAAAAAGTGTGGACACAGTTCAACAATTGGTGTACAGAGAACTCCTTGAGGCACAAAGCTCAGTGGGGGTTACACTGGCTTCCGACCCATAGATGGTCAGTTTTTTTTTTTTTTTTTAAAGGCCCTGAGCAGAGACCACCTGTTTCCAAATGGAACCTGTCTTTGGTGCTATAAACCCTGACACACAAGAAACTTGTTCAATTAAATTGCTGACACTTGAAGTAGTTTTTTTTTTTGGTGGCAGTCACTACCGCCAAGAGAGTTTGCGAGAGAGAAGCCTTATCAATCAGGCCTCCTTTTTTTTTTAGGTTTTCCCAGATTGTATAGTTTTTAAAATGGATCCAGCCTTTTTGCCCAAAGTAGCCTCAAAATTTCATAGAGGCCAAAATTATTATTTTGCCTTCCTTTTTGTACAAATCCTCCTGGAGAACAGGAAATTAAGTTCCACATGTTAGATCTAAGGAGGTGCGTTCTACGTTTATTTAAAGGAAACAAAACCTTTTAGGAAGTCAGATTCTGTCTTTGTCTTATTTTCAGGGGCTAAGAAAGGGCATAGAGCCTCAAAGCGCACTATAGCCAGGTGGTTTAGTGGGGTTATTGGTCAGGCCTATATTTTGGGAGGTATGCAAATCCCGGATGGTATTAGGGCACATTCTATGAAGTCAATGGAAACATCACAGGCAGAAAGGACTGAAGCAACACTGGAGCAGATCTGCAAAGCGGCGACATGGTCCAGTTTCAATATCTTTGTCAAACACTACAGAGTGGACTTCTTGTCAACAAAGGATCAAGCCTTTGGACGCAAGGTTTTACAAGCTGTGGTCCCGCCCTAGGGGTAAGTGCTTGATTATCCTTTCAGGTGGCTGTCCTGAAAGACGATTAGGGGAAAAACAAAGTTACTTACTGGTAATGTTCTTTCCCAGGTTAGTTAAACTGCGCGAGCGGGCCGTTTTTCAGTGCACATGTGCTGATGATGTTGGCAGAACGCATATAGTGAATATCTCCAACTGTGCAAATTTAGGAGATATTTACAGTACCTGCAGGTAAGCCTTATTCTAGGCTTACCTGTAGGTACAAGTGGTGTAACAGAGTTTACAACCACTTTAATACTCCATAAAAAGAGGTATATACAGCAGCTGCTAATGCGTTTCACCCATGATGGCCCGGTTCATAACCTTTATGTACCAAAAAAAACAATATACAGTGCATCCTGAAAGTATTCATAGCACTTCACTTTTTTCCACATTTCCCCTGGCGGTGGTCTCAGCGGGGAGCATCAATAGTTTCAAGAAACTATTAGATAAGCACCTGAAAGACCACAACATACAGGGATATACTGACATATAATCACACACATAGGTTGGACTTGTGTCTTTTTTCGACCTCACCTACTATGTAACTATTATTTTCCTCAAATCTCTAAGAGCAATACCCCATAATGACAGTGTGAAAGAAGTTTTTGTTTGAAATCTTTGCAAATTTATTTAAAAAAAAAAAATCACATCTACATAAGTATTCACAGCCTTTGTGCAATACTTTGTTGAAGCACCAATTACAGCCTCAAGTCTTTGAGTATGATGCTACAAGCTTGACACCTATTTTTGGGCAGTTTCTTCCATTCTTCTTTGCAGGACCTCTCAAGCTCCATCAGGTTGGATGGGGAACGTCGGTGCACAGTCATTTTCAGATCTCTCCAGAGATGTTCAATCAGGTTCAAGTCTGGGCCACTCAAGGACATTCACAGAGTTGTCCCATAGCCACGCCTTTGTTATCTTGGCTGTGTGCTTTGGGTCGTTGTCCACTTGGAAGATGAACCCTTGCCCAAGTCTGAGGTCCAGGGCGCTCTGGAGCAGGTTTTCATCAAGGATGTCACTGTACATTGCTGCATTCATCTTTCCCTCGGTCCAGACTAGTCTCCCAGTTCCTGTTGCTGAAAACCTCCCCCACAGCATGATGCTGCAACCACCATGCTTCACTGTAGGGATGGCATTGGCCAGGTGATGAGTGGTGCCTAGCTTCCTCCAGACATAACGCTTTCCATTCAGGCAAAAGAGTTCAATCTTTGTTTTATCAGACCAGAGAATTTTGTTTCTTATGGTCAGAGTCCTTCAGGTGCCTTTTGGCAAACTCCAGGCAGGCTGTCATGTGCCTTTTACTGAGGAGTGGCTTGCGTCTGGCCACTCCACCATACAGGCCTGATTGGTGGATTGCTGCAGAGATGGTTGTTCTTCTGGAAGGTTCTCCTCTCTCCACAGAGAATTGCTGGAGCTTTATCAGAGTGACCATTGGGTTCTTTCTCACCTCCCTGACTAAGGCCCTTCTCCCCCGATCGCTCAGTTTGGCCTGGCAGCCCACTCTAGGGAGAGTCCTGGTGGTTCTAAACATCTTTCATTTACGGATGATGGAAGCCACTGTGCTCATTGGGACCTTCAATGCTGCCGAATTTTTTTCTCTACCCTTCCCTGGAACTGTGCCTCGATACAATTCTGTCTTGGAGGTCTACAGACAATTCCTTGGATTTCATGGCTTGGTTTGTGCTCTAACATTGTAATGCTTTCCGTCTATCTATTAAGTTCTTGTGGTAAAACCAAGGAAGCTTAGACTTCTAAAGCGTATCAATGCTTTACTAAACGGGGAAAAATCTGCACATACAAACTGTAGGATCCACAATACAACACAACTTATAGCTTACAAAATATGCCTACAAATATAAGCATGTACAATATGTACTCATTAAGTAAACTAAACAGTTACTCAACTTAGGGGTCAAGATGTCCTTCATAGTTCCTTGCTCAGAGTCCAACTCACAAAAGCATCTCCAAAGTTATCCAGTTTTCGGCAGCCATGTCTTCCTCTTTGTCCTTCCAATCACATCTGTTGTCCCAAACACATGTTTCTTACAAACGCTCCCCAAGCCCCTCCCACCAATTTCTTGCATACACCAACTTCCTGCAAAGAATATCCTGTCTCAGTTATTTACATATCAATGGAGGGGGAAGGGCCTCTGTAAACATGTGCTGTTACTAAACCTAACTATATTATTGCAATAAAGTCACTATACAAATGGCCATAGCAACACAGGCATGCACTGTTAACGGTGGGACCTTATATAGACAAGTGTGTGCCTTTCCAAATCATGTCCAATCAACTGAATTTATCACAGGTGGACTCCAATACAGTTGTAGAAAAATCTCAAGGATGATCAATGGATTTATTTCTAAATAAATTTGTAAAGCTTTCAAACAAATTTCTTTCACGTTGTCATTATGGGGTATTGTTTGTAGAATTTTGAGGAAAATAATGAATTTAATCAATTTTGGAATAAGGCTGTAACATAACAAAATGTGGAACAGGTGAAGCACTGTGAATACTTTCCAGATCCACTGTATAATATAAAAGCCTCCTATTGATCTCAAGATATTACAATCAATGTATTAGCTGTTATCTGGATGAGACAACAGAACACAGAGGGGTAGAAGGAAAGCAAGCCAAGAACCAGATAATATAATGACAAATAGAATACATATACAAATGTGGCAAGAATGTATTAATTAAACAAAATAAAATATGAAAAAAAAAAAACGCCCAGGAAAAAGAAGACCAGAGATATACAAAATATGAGAGGTAGGTGGGAAAAAAAAATTGATTATCTTAAATGTAAATCCAGGTCCCATCTGGGGTTTAACCCCAGTGGCACCCTGGTTTGCAATCTAAATATCTACCAAGCCTCTCTATTCAAAAGTTGCCTGGTCTTATCACCACCCCTGGGCATGGAAGGCAATCTCTCAAAGCCGGTAACCCTCAAGGAGGATAAGTCCCCAGCATGGCATTCCCTAAAAGAACGTGAAACATTAGAGATATGTTTAGTGACCAGGTTAATGGTGTCACAATAATGTTCCCCTATTCTGGTACGAAGAGCATGTGTAGTAAATTATTATAGGTAAATTATTTTTAATAATATTCACCACATTTGTATTCCTTGGAAAAAGTAGTTACAAAATAACTGGATGAATAGTGTTGCCTCTCCCCTCTCTTTTATACATAGAAAAAATGCCCCCTAATTGGGACTTTAAATGGACCACCAACTCAAGAGATTATAAAAAATAAATCTTTAATACAATATGTTAAAATACAAATCACATATGTGAAAGGATGCACAACATGCATTTGGGCATTCACCGAGCATGCGGTTTTATTATATATTGGTTTGTCTTATGCAGCACATGTTGTGCATCCTTTCACATATGTGATTTGTATTTTAACATATTGTATTAAAGATTTATTTTTTATAATTTCTTGAGTTGGTGGTCCATTTAACCACTTGCCGACCGCCTCACACCTATATACGTGAGCAGAGCGGCACGGGCAGGCAAAATCACGTACCTGAAACGTGATTGCCTTCCCGCGGGTGGGGGGTCCGATCGGACCCCCCCCCCCCCCGGTGCCAGCTGCGGTCGGCATTTGGTTGGAAGCGATGAGAGACGAGGGGGAGGCCATCCGATCGTGGCCCCCCCCTCGCGATCGCTCCCAGCCAATGAGAAACATCCCCTGCCTCTGTATAGTACACAGAGGCAGAGGATGTGATGTCATCTCTCCTCGGCTGGCCAGTTTCCGTTCCAGCGCCGAGGAGAGATGACATGTAAGTGCACCAACACACACACACACAGTAGAACATGCCAGGCATACATTACACCCCCGACCCCCCCCCCCCGATCCCCCCCCAATCACCCCCCCCCCCTGTCACAAACTGACACCAAGCAGGTTTTTTTTTTTTTTTTCCTGATTACTGCATAGTGTCAGTTTGTGACAGTTAGCAGTGTTAGGGTAGTGAGTGTTACCCCCCTGTAGGTCTAGGGTACCCCCCTTACCCCCCCTAATAAAGTTTTAACCCCTTGATCACCCCCCCTCACCAGTGTCGCTAAGCGATCATTTTTCTGATCGCTGTATTAGTGTCGCTGGTGACGCTAGTTAGGGACGTAAATATTTAGGTTCGCCGTCAGTGTTGTATAGTGACAGGGACCCCCATATACTACCTAATAAATGTTTTAACCCCTTGATTGCCCCCTAGTTAACCCTTTCACCACTGATCACCATATAACCGTTACGGGTGACGCTGGTTAGTTCGTTTATTTTTTATAGTGTCAGGGCAGCCGCCGTTTATTACCGAATAAAGGTTTAGCCCCCTGTAGGTCTAGGGTACCCCCCTTACCCCCCCTAATAAAGTTTTAACCCCTTGATCACCCCCTGTCGCCAGTGTCGCTAAGCGATCATTTTTCTGATCGCTGTATTAGTGTCGCTGGTGACGCTAGTTAGGGACGTAAATATTTAGGTTCGCCGTCAGTGTTTTATAGCGACAGGGACCCCCATATACTACCTAATAAATGTTTTAACCCCTTGATGGCCCCCTAGTTAACCCTTTTACCACTGATCACCGTATAACCGTTACGGGTGACGCTGGTTAGTTCGTTTATTTTTTATAGTGTCAGGGCACCCGCCGTTTATTACCGAAAAAAGGTTTAGCCCCCTGATCGCCCGGCGGTGATATGCGTCGCCCTAGGCAGCGTCAGATTAGCGCCAGTACCGCGAACACCCACGCACGCACCGTACACGCACCGTACACCTCCCTTAGTGGTATAGTATCTGAACGCATCAATATCTGATCAGATCTATACTAGCGTCCCCAGCAGTTTAGGGTTCCCAAAAACGCAGTGTTAGCGGGATCAGCCCAGATACCTGCTAGCACCTGCGTTTTGCCCCTCCGCCCGGCCCAGCCCAGTCCAGCCCACCCAAGTGCAGTATCGATCGATCACTGTCACTTTTTTTTGTAGCGTTTTGGTGAACTGGCAAGCACCAGCGGCCTAGTACACCCCGGTCGTAGTCAAACCAGCACTGCAGTAACACTTGGTGACGTGGCGAGTCCCATAAGTGCAGTTCAAGCTGGTGAGGTGGCAAGCACAAGTAGTGTCCCGCTGCCACCAAAAAGACAAACACAGGCCCGTCGTGCCCATAGTGCCCTTCCTGCTGCATTCGCCAATCCTAATTGGGAACCCACCGCTTCTGCAGCGCCCGTACTTCCCCCATTCACATCCCCAACCAAATGCAGTCGGCTGCATGAGAGGCATTTATATATCCTCCCAAGTACCCCTACCCAACAAACCCCCCCAAAAAAGATGTTGTGTCTGCAGCAAGCGCGGATATAGACGTGACGCCCACTATTATTGTCCCTCCTGTCCTGACAATCCTGGTCTTTGCATTGGTGAATGTTTTGAACGCTACCATTCACTAGTTGAATATTAGCGTAGGGTACAGCATTGCACAGACTAGGCACACTTTCACAGGGTCTCCCAAGATGCCATCGCATTTTGAGAGACCCGAACCTGGAACCGGTTACAGTTATAAAAGTAACAGTTACAAAAAAAAAGTGTAAAAAAAAAAAAAACACAAACAAAAATTAAAAAAAATAGTTGTCGTTTTATTGTTCTCTCTCTCTCTATTCTCTCTCTATTGTTCTGCTCTTTTTTACTGTATTCTATTCTGCAATGTTTTATTGTTATTATGTTTTATCATGTTTGCTTTTCAGGTATGCAATTTTTTATACTTTACCGTTTACTGTGCTTTATTGTTAACCATTTTTTTGTCTTCAGGTACGCCATTCACGACTTTGAGTGGTTATACCAGAATGATGCCTGCAGGTTTAGGTATCATCTTGGTATCATTCTTTTTAGCCAGCGGTCGGCTTTCATGTAAAAGCAATCCTAGCGGCTAATTAGCCTCTAGACTGCTTTTACAAGCAGTGGGAGGGAATGCCCCCCCCCCACCGTCTTCCGTGTTTTTCTCTGGCTCTCCTGTCTCAACAGGGAACCTGAGAATGCAGCCGGTGATTCAGCCAGCTGACCATAGAGCTGATCAGAGACCAGAGTGGCTCCAAACATCTCTATGGCCTAAGAAACCGGAAGCTACGAGCATTTTATGACTTAGATTTCGCCGGATGTAAATAGCGCCATTGGGAAATTGGGGAAGCATTTTATCACACCGATCTTGGTGTGGTCAGATGCTTTGAGGGCAGAGGAGAGATCTAGGGTCTAATAGACCCCAATTTTTTCAAAAAAGAGTACCTGTCACTACCTATTGCTATCATAGGGGATATTTACATTCCCTGAGATAACAATAAAAATGATTTAAAAAAAAAAAAATGAAAGGAACAGTTTAAAAATAAGATAAAAAAGCAAAAAAATAATAAAGAAAAAAAAAAATAAATAAAAAGCACCCCTGTCCCCCCTGCTCTCGCGCTAAGGCGAACGCAAGCGGCGGTCTGGCGTCAAATGTAAACAGCAATTGCACCATGCATGTGAGGTATCACCGCGAAGGTCAGATCGAGGGCAGTAATTTTAGCAGTAGACCTCCTCTGTAAATCTAAAGTGGTAACCTGTAAAGGCTTTTAAAGGCTTTTAAAAATGTATTAATTTTGTTGCCACTGCACGTTTGTGCGCAATTTTAAAGCATGTCATGTTTGGTATCCATGTACTCGGCCTAAGATCATCTTTTTTATTTCATCAAACATTTGGGCAATATAGTGTGTTTTAGTGCATTAAAATTTAAAAAAGTGTGTTTTTTCCCCAAAAAATGCGTTTGAAAATCGCTGCGCAAATACTGTGTGAAAAAAAAAAAAATGAAACACCCACCATTTTAATCTGTAGGGCATTTGCTTTAAAATAATATATAATGTTTGGGGGTTCAAAGTAATTTTCTTGCAAAAAAAAATAATTTTTTCATGTAATCAAAAAGTGTCAGAAAGGGCTTTGTCTTCAAGTGGTTAGAAGAGTGGGTGATGTGTGACATAAGCTTCTAAATGTTGTGCATAAAATGCCAGGACAGTTCAAACCCCCCCCCAAATGACCCCATTTTGGAAAGTAGACACCCCAAGCTATTTGCTGAGAGGCATGTCGAGTCCATGGAATATTTTATATTGTGACACAAGTAGCGGGAAAGAGACAAATTTTTTTTTTTTTTTTTTTTTTTGCACAAAGTTGTCACTAAATGTTATATTGCTCAAACATGCCATGGGAATATGTGAAATTACACCCCAAAATAAATTCTGTTGCTTCTCCTGAGTACGGGGATACCACATGTGTGGGACTTTTTGGGAGCTTAGCCGCGCACGGGACCCCGAAAACCAAGCACCGCCTTCAGGCTTTCTAAGGCCGTAAATTTTTGATTTCACTCTTCACTGCCTATCACAGTTTCGGAGGCCATGGAATGCCCAGGTGGCACAACCCCCCCCCCCCCAAATTACCCCATTTTGGAAAGTAGACACCCCAAGCTATTTGCTGAGAGGTATAGTGAGTATTTTGCAGACCTCACTTTTTGTCACAAAGTTTTGAAAATTGAAAAAAGAAAAAAAAATTTTTTTTTTCTGGTCTTTCTTCATTTTCAAAAACAAATGAGAGCTGCAAAATACTCACCATGCCTCTCAGCAAATAGCTTGGGGTGTCTACTTTCCAAAATGGGGTCATTTGGGGGGGGGGGGGGTTTGTGCCATCTTGGCATTTTATGGCCTTCAAAACTGTGATAGGTAGTGAGGAGTAAAATCAAAAATGTATGCCCTTAGAAATCCTGAAGGTGGTGCTGGGTTTTCTGGGCCCCGTACGCGGCTAGGCTCCCAAAAAGTGCCACACATGTGGTATCCCCGTACTCAGGAGAAGCAGCAGAATGTATTTTGGGGTGTAATTTCACATATTCCCATGGCATGTTTGAGCAATATATCATTTAGTGACAATTTTGTGCAAAAAAAAAAAAAAAAATTGTCTCTTTCCCGCAACTTGTGTCACAATATAAAATATTCCATGGACTCGACATGCCTCTCAGCAAATAGCTTGGGGTGTCTACTTTCCAAAATGGGGTCATTTGGGGGGGTTTTGAACTATCCTGGCATTTTATGCACAACATTTAGAAGCTTATGTTACACATCACCCACTCTTCTAACCACTTGAAGACAAAGCCCTTTCTGACACTTATTGTTTACATGAAAAAGTTATTTTTTTTTTTGCAAGAAAATTACTTTGAACCACCAAACATTATATATTTTTTTAAAGCAAATGCCCTACAGATTAAAATGGTGGGTGTTTCATTTTTTTTTTTTACACGGTATTTGCGCAGCGATTTTTCAAACACATTTTTTGTGGAAAAAACACACTTTTTTAAATTTTAATGCACTAAAACACACTATATTGCCCAAATGTTTGATGGAATAAAAAAGATGATCTTAAGCCGAGTACATGGATACCAAACATGACATGCTTTAAAATTGCGCACAAACGTGCAGTGGCAACAAAATTAATACATTTTTAAAAGCCTTTAAAATCCTTTACAGGTTACCACTTTAGATTTACAGAGGAGGTCTACTGCTAAAAATACTGCCCTCGATCTGACCTTCAAGGTGATACCTCACATGCATGGTGCAATTGCTGTTTATATTTGACGCCAGACCGACGCTTGCGTTCGACTTAGCGCGAGAGCAGGGGGGACAGGGGTGCTTTTTTTTTTCTTTATTATTTTTTTGCTTTTTTATCTTATTTTTAAACTGTTCCTTTCATTTTTTTTTTTTTTAAATCATTTTTATTCTTATCTCAGGGAATGTAAATATCCCCTATGATAGCAATAGGTAGTGACAGGTACTCTTTTTTGAAAAAATTGGGGTCTATTAGACCCTAGATCTCTCCTCTGCCCTCAAAGCATCTGACCACACCAAGATCGGTGTGATAAAATGCTTCCCCAATTTCCCAATGGCGCTGTTTACATCCGGCGAAATCTAAGTCATAAAATGCTCGTAGCTTCCGGTTTCTTAGGCCATAGAGATGTTTGGAGCCACTCTGGTCTCTGATCAGCTCTATGGTCAGCTGGCTGAATCACCGGCTGCTTTCTCAGGTTCCCTGTTGAGACAGGAGAGCCAGAGAAAAACACGGAAGACGGTGGGGGGGGCATTCCCTCCCACTGCTTGTAAAAGCAATCTAGAGGCTAATTAGCCGCTAGGATTGCTTTTACATGAAAGCCGACCGCTGGCTGAAAAGAATGATACCAAGATGATACCTAAACCTGCAGGCATCATTCTGGTATAACCACTCAAAGTCGTGAATGGCGTACCTGAAGACAAAAAATGGTTAACAATAAAGCACAGTAAACAGTAAAGTATAAAAAATTGCATACCTGAAAAGCAAACATATGATAAAACATAACAACAATAAAACATTGCAGAATAGAACACAGTAAAAAAAGAGCAGAACAATAGAGAGAGAATAGAGAGAGAGAGAACAATAAAACGACAACTATTTTTTTTTTTGTGTTTTTTTTTGCAAACTTGTAACTTTTATAACGGTAACCGGTTCCAGGTTCGGGTCTCTCAAAATGCGATGGCATCTTGGGAGATCCTGTGAAAGTGTGTCCTAGTCTGTGCAATGCTGTACCCTACGCTAATACTCAACTAGTGAATGGTAGCGTTCAAAACATTCACCAATGCAAAGACCAGGATTGTCAGGACAGGAGGGACAATAATAGCGGGTGTCACGCCTATATCCGCGCTTGCTGCAGACACGACATCTTTTTTGGGGGGGTTTGTTGGGTAGGGGTACTCGGGAGGACATAAAAATGCCTCTCATGCAGCCGACTGCATTTGGTTGGGGATGTGAATGGGGGAAGTACGGGCGCTGCAGAAGCGGTGGGTTCCCAATTAGGATTGGTGAATGCAGCAGGAAGGGCACTATGGGCACGACGGGCCTGTGTTTGTCTTTTTGGTGGCAGCGGGACACTACTTGTGCTTGCCACCTCACCAGCTTGAACTGCACTTATGGGACTCGCCACGTCACCAAGTGTTACTGCAGTGCTGGTTTGACTACGACCGGGGTGTACTAGGCCGCTGGCGCTTGCCAGTTCACCAAAACGCTACCAAAAAAACTGTTAGCGATCGCAGGGATCAGGCCTGACTCTGCGAACGCTGCAGTTATGCGTTTAGTGTTTTGTAAGTGACAGTGATCGATCGATACTGCACTTGGGTGGGCTGGGCCGGGCGGAGGGGCAAAACGCAGGTGCTAGCAGGTATCTGGGCTGATCCTGCTAACACTGCGTTTTTGGGAACCCTAAACTGCTGGGGACGCCAGTATAGATCTGATCGGATCAGATATTGATCCGTTCAGATACTATACCACTAAGGGAGGCGTATGCTGCGTGCGTGGGTGTTAGCGGTACTGGTGCTAATCTGACGCTGCCTGGGGCGACGCATATCACCGCCGGGCGATCAGGGGGCTAAACCTTTATTCGGTAATAAACGGCGGGTGCCCTGACACTATAAAAAATAAACGAACTAACCAGCGTCACCCGTAACACTTATACGGTGATAAGTGGTGAAAGGGTTAACTAGGGGGCAATCAAGGGGTTAAAACATTTATTAGGTAGTATATGGGGGTCCCTGTCGCTATAAAACGCTGACGGCGAACCTAAATATTTACGTCCCTAACTAGCGGAACCAGTGACACTAATACAGCGATCAGAAAAATGATCGCTTAGTGACACTGGTGACGGGGGTGATCAAGGGGTTAAAACTTTATTAGGGGGGGGTTAGGGGGGTACCCTAGACCTACAGGGGGGTAATACTCACTGTCCTAACACTTCTAACTGTCACAAACTGACACTATGCAGTAATCAGGAAAAAAAAAAAAAAACCTGCTTGGTGTCAGTTTGTGACGGGGGGGGGGGGGGTGATTGGGGGGGGATCGGGGTTGTTTAGTGTGCCTGGCATGTTCTACTGTGTTGTGTAGTGTTGTGCACTCACTCACATGTCTTCTCTCCTCGGCCCGGAACGGAAACAGCCGAGGAGAGATGACATCACATCCTCTGCCTCTGTGTACTATACAGAGGCAGAGGAGGGGGGGGCCACGATCGGATGGCCTCCCCCTCATCTTTGATCGCTGCCAGACAAAAGCCGACCGCCGCTGGCACCGGGGGATCACGTATCAGGTACGTGATTTTGCCTGCCCGTGCCATTCTGCTCACGTATATAGGCGTGAGGCAGTCGGCAAGTGGTTAAAGTCCCAATTAGGTGGCATTTTTTCTATGTATATTCAAAGGGATGGGACCACCAGACTCTATATGAGATGATGGGAGTCTCTTTCTTATCTTTATCTCTTTTATACGTTTTTCTTCTTGTCCTTTTTATTTAAAAATCTAGTGGAAACATTTCCAAGAAATGTCTCTATTCTTTTTTTTTGCATGATCTAACCCTTTTTGATTTACTGATTCCGAATACCCTCTTTGAGTGAGCCGTGTCATAATGTTGTTACATTCTTTAGCAAAGGCCACATCTGGGGAACAATTCCCCCAAGCCCGAGTGAATTTCCCCATAGGGATTTCATGGATGGTGTGGGATGGGTGACAGCTAGTAGCCTATAGATGGTATTTGATCACCACTGGGTTTTTTATTTTTTTTTTGCTATAGAAAAAAAAACTGAATTTTGAACAAAAAAAGTGTTTCTCTTTGCAAAATGTTAAATCTTCATTATATTTAGGCCAAAATGTATTCTGCTACCTTTTTTATTTCTATTTATAGGACAGCAGTTTCCAACAAGGTAATGCATTGCTTTAGAAGAAATAGTACAGTGCCTTGCAAAAGTATTCACCCCCTTGGCTATTTACCTATTTTGTTACATTACAGCCTTTAGTTCAATGTTTTTTAATCTGAATTATATGTGATGGATCAGAACACAATAGTCTAAGTTGGTGAAGTAAAATTAGAAAACTATATACATAAAACAATTTTTCAGAAATACAAAACTGATAATTGGCATGTGTGTATGTATTCACCCCCTATGTCATGAAGCCCATAAAAAGCTCTGGTGCAACCAATTACCTTCAGAGGTCACATAATTGGTGAAATGATGTCCACCTGTGTGCAATCTAAGTGTCACATGATCTGTCATTACATATACACGACTTTTTGAAAGGCCCCAGAGGCTGCAACACCTAAGCAGGAGCCACCACTAACCAAACACTGCCTTTAAGATCAAGGAACTCTCCAAACAAGTAAGGGACAATGTAGTTGAGAAGTCAGTGTTAGGTTATAAAAAAAATATCCAGATCATTGATGATCCCTAGGAGCACAATCAAATCTATCAATCAAATGGAAAGAACATGGCACAACAGCAAACCTGCCAAGAGATGGCCGCACACCAAAACTCACGGACCGGGCAAGGAGGGCAGCACAGAGACCTAAGGTAATCCTGGAGGAGCTGCAGAGTTCCACAGCAGAGTGGCCAGAAGAAAGCCATTACTTTCAGCAAAAAACAAAATGGCACTTTTGAGTTTGGGAAAAGGCATGTGGGGAGACTCCCAAAATGTATGGAGGAAGGTGCTCTGGTCTGAGGAGACTAAAATTGAACTTTTTGGCCATCAAAGAAAACGCTATGTCTGACGCAAACCCAACACATCACATCACCCAAAGAACACCATCCCCACAGTGAAACATGGTGGTGGCAGCATCATGCTGTGGGGATGTTTTTCAGCAGTCGGGACTGGGAAACTGGTCAGGGTTGAGGGAAAGATGGTTGATGCTAAATGCAGGGATAGTCTTGAGCAAAACCTGTACCACTCTGTGTGTGATTTGAGGCTAGGACAGGCGTTCACCTTCCAGCAGGACAATGACCCCAAACACACTGCTAAAGCAACACTTGAGTGGTTTAAGGGGAAACATGTAAATGTGTTGGAATGGCTTAGTAAAAGCCCAGACCTCAATCCAATAGAAAATCTGTGGTCAGACTTGTAAATGTGTTGGAATGGCTTAGTAAAAGCCCAGACCTCAATCCAATAGAAAATCTGTGGTCAGACTTAAAGATTGTTGTTCACAAGCACAAACCATCCAACTTGAAGGAGCTGGAGCAGTTTTGCAAGGAGGAATGGGCAAAAATCCCAGTGGTAAGATGTGGCAAGCTCATAGAGACTTATCCAAAGCGACTTGGAGCTGTGATAGCCGCAAAAGGTGGCTCTACCAAGTATTGACTATGGGCAATGGCACGTGTAGGGCATCCCACATACTGCAGATTATAGATGCAGTGCAATATGAGATACACTAAATGTCGAGTTCCACAATTAATATATTGTTTAACATCAAAACTTTAACCTGAGTTAGTTGAGATAAAAGATTTGGTGGGTAGATTCAAGTGACATCTACATGTTTTCATGTTACATGGAAAACTCCCGGGGGAAGACAGCCAGGTGTGTTGGTGTTTTTTTTCCTTGGTGTGAAAAGACTGGCAGACAGGAGGAAACCCAATGTGGGAGCCCTCAGACTAGAAAAACAGCAGATTACTTGCAACTCCTTATGAAGGACCAAGGTGAATAGTTATGCACATTGACTTTTTCTGTTATTTTGTCCTATTTGTTGTTTGCTTCACAATGATAAAAAAAAAAAAAAAATCTTCAAAGTTGTGGGCATGTTCTGTAAATTAAATGATGCAAATCCTCAAACAATCCATGTTAATTCCAACTTGTGAGGCAACAAAACACGAAAAATGCCAAGCAGGGTGAATACTTTTGCAAGGCACTGTATACCCAGAGTACAAAGGAAAGCAGCAAAGGCTAGTGCGCAAGTGAGGAAGCTGACAGGCTCAGAGAGGCATGCTGACAAATGTCCATGTGGGGAGGCTTGGTTCTGGAGTGAGTGTTTCAAATGAGACATCCTGACACTGATCCACCAGTCTGCTATCCAGCCCGGTTCTTACTGTGTTAGTGCCAGGAGCCATGCAGCTGTTCTTCACTCCAGGTCAGGATCTGCAGAAATCCCCACTATACCAATTCTTAGGTCCTCTCCTTCCAGTCAGAGTGCTTACAGCTAGTTATCTTCCTGAACCTCAGTCACACATCGGAACTCAGAAAAGAAGATCGAGTAATTAACCATGCTGCCCCTCTGCTTTTACCAGCCTGCCCTACACCAGCATTGTGATCAGCAGAGAACATTTCTTTACTACTGCTTTTACTGCTTTTTTCGTATGCGTTTATATAAAAATAAAAAAAGTGCGCTTATAATCTGTGATAACCTTTAGACAGTGCAAATAATTAAATGTGCCAAATGAAGAATAAAATCAAATAAGTATAGCGACAAAACATATGGCAAAAAAACACATATATATAGTAAATGAATGCATGGGCCAATCTGTTACAACTGATGTGACAATACGGTGATGGGTGTTAGGGGGGTCACAGTCCATAAGGTAAAGCAGGCAGAGTTCATCAATGAAGAGAATCTCCCTCCTCTATGGAAGAACTAATAGTCCTTAAGGATGGATCAAAAGGACAAACAAATGAGTGAGATGATGTGACTCCACTTGTAGTGACTTCAAATGATGAAAAACAGGTGAAAGATGGACTCTTACCCTCCGTGTTGGACCCCCTCACTGGCGAGGTCTATCGAGCGTGCAGACTTTGCCCTCTGCAGGGACCGTGTCACGATGGTATCGGTCACAGCTGACAGGAACGGTGTCTCAGGTCCGGGCTGATCCAAGTCATAAGCCGGGGGGGGGGGGGGGAAACTCTCTTGCTCCAAGTAGGGTAAAAGGAAGAAAAAACAGGGCTCCAATAGTGTAAAAACGTTTCGGATTTTAATTATAAAAATAATACAAAAAAAACGGAGAGTGCACGCTCCGTGAAAGTATTAAGAACAATAAAATAAGCCGGCATTTAGAATAAGCAGCAACCCGTGCAATACATGGGGCAATCGACGTGACGGCTAACAACACGTAGCCACGCCCATCATTTTTCTTTTTAATATGCGTTTATATACTTATGGTCCTTCCCAGTCCAGTGTTCACTTCAGGCTGCTGGTTTAGCTAAAATATTTTTAAAAGGTTAGTTCACCTTTACCGAAAAACTGCCTAGGTGGATAAAAACAAACTGCCGCTTTGACCAAAATTAAATAATGTCCTTGCTGAAGGCAATTTCTGACTGGAAAATTTCCAGGACATTTACTAAAAGAAGCCCGGTTACTAACTGTTCACCTTCACCATTACAGGAGCATGCTCTAAAACACTGAGCTCAGAACTACTGCATCAGGGGAGTAAAAGCACATGACAGGGGGTTTGAATCAAAGTGATTGTAAAGGATTGCAGATTGTTTTTTATTTTTTTAAATAACAAACATGTCATACTTACCTTCACTGTGCAGCATGTTTTGCACAGAGTGGCCCCGAACATCCTCTTCTGGGGTGCCCCGGCGGCTCTCGCAGCTCCTCTCCACATCAGATAACCCCCTAGGAGAAGCGCTCTCCCGAGGGGGTTACCTTGCGGGAGCGCTCCCGAGTCCAGCGTTTGCGTCCACAGACACGAATGCCGGACTCGGCCCCGCCCCCGCATCATTGGATTTGATTGACAGTAGGCATGTGCAATTCGTTTCGTTCCGAATTCGTTTTATAACGAATTTCGACAAATTCGTTAATTCGGGAATATCCGAATTAACGAAAACCCGTTTAACGAATTTTTTCCGAATATTCGTAAATTCGATAAAGTTGGACATTCGTAAATTCGGCATTCCTACATTCGTACATTTGCAATTTACGAATGTACATTCATACATTCGTACATTAGTAAATTAGTGAATTCGTAAATTTGAAAATTCGGAAATCTGAAATAATAGTTAACTAATAATAACTTAACCATTAGTAATTACTAGTAACTTTTAAATTATAGGTATTGTAATTTCCTTTCAAATTTGGCTGTTAGTTAACGTAACACATACAAATTTATCCAAAGTTATGAATGATCCGAAAAAACGGAATGGAACGTAATGAATGAATAATAATAAATAACAATAATAATATTAACAACGTTTTATTATTATTATTTATTATTAATTTGTTCCGTTCCATTTGTTTAGATGCAGCATTTGTTTTGGATAATTTGTAACTTCGGATAAATTCGTATTTGTTACGTTCACTGACAGTCAAATTTGAAAGGAAATTACAATACCTATAATTTAATAGTTAGTTACTATTTCAGATTTTTGAATTTTCGGGTTTTTGGATTTTCAATCTTCGAATTTACAAATTTCCGAATTTTCTAATTTACAAATGTACGATTTTACGAATGTACGAATTTACAAATGTAAAAATGTACGAATGAATGAATGTTCAAATTTACGAATGTACGAACGAACGCATTTACGAATGAACGAATTTACGAATCGCGATCATAACGAATGACCCGAAAAACGAAAAAAAAAATAAACTAATGAAACAAAAATGAACGAATTTTTTGGCTGTGCACATGTCTAATTGACAGCAGTGGGAGCCAATGGCTGCGCTGCAATCAATCTATCCAATCAAGAGACAGGACCCCACGCCAAAGAGATGAAGAAGCTCAGGTAAGTAAAACGGGGGGCGGTGACTGCCAGGTGTTTTTTCACCTTAATGCGTAGGATGGTTTACAACCCCTTTAAGAGCGCACTCCTGTGATGGTAAAGGTGAACAGTAACAATTGGGCTTCTTTTAAATCTGAAGCAATGGGTGTTTCGGTCCCCCCTAATATTTTAACTGATCTCCCATCAAACTTTAAATTTAAATGGACCTCATCAGCACTTAAATACCTAGGTACATTTATCCCCCCAGATGTGACACAGACGTTTGACCTAAATTTCCCCCCGCTGTTGATAAAGACCCGGACATTGTTAGACAGATGTCATGCAGGCTTCCATTCCTGGTTCGGGAGATGTAATCTACTTAAAATGAGTATCCTTCCGAAATTCATCTACCTGATTCAAGCTTTACCGATTCATATCCCGCCCTCTTTCTTCAAACAGACCCAAGCACTTTTCACCAGATTCATCTGGGCACACAAAAGGCCGCGATTGCGCCACGCACAGCTGACCCTACCCAAACATTGTGGGGGGCTGGCAATGCCCGATATACGCTTATACTATATGGCCTCTCATCTGGGGCGTGTACTTGATTGGAGGAGAAATGGTGCTTCCAAACTGTGGATAAAACTGGAGCAATCACAGTCGAGTGTGCCCTTGGGGGGTGCGTTATGGTGTGCCGGCGATCTCCCGGGCTCCCTGACGGCGCACCCTCTTATAGGCACCACTCTGAGGAATAGTCACCAGATCACCTCCCACTCAACTTACACTTCAAAGACATCTCCCCTATACCCCATCTTGGGCAACCCTAAATTTGAACCAGGCATGGAGGCAGCGGAATTAATGTCTCTTAAAGAGACCGGAAGGGACTGTGCATTTAAATTTATCAGTGGGGGGAAATGGCCGACCTTAGAAGATCTCTGCAATCCAGAGGGTCTGTATCGACTAACCTTCTGGAGAGCATTGCAACTGCACCACTTTATCCACTCACTCCAGAACCACACAATTTCACTCGAGAACTAATGCCATTTGAGACACTTTGCTCTGAGAACACCCCATTGGCTCACATCTTGTCACAAACGTATCTCTTACTGAACACGCCAACGTCGCAACCTCATTTGACTTGCCTAGCCAGGTGGGAAAAAGACCTGCAGCACACCTTCTCTCCCTCACAGAAGGCTCGGATCATCTCCCTCTCCCTCAAATCCTCGCTCTGCGCTAAAATACAAGAATCTAATTTTAAACTACTCACGAGGTGGTACATGACACCTTCCAGACTAAGAAAATGTTACCCGGATTCCTCCGGGCTATGTTGGCGTTGTGAAGAGGGGGAGGGAACCCTGATCCATGTCTTTTGGACATGCCCTAAGATACAGACCTTCTGGGGCGAAGTTAGGCGAATCACACAGAAATTTACGGATTACGAGGTCCCGGAAGACCCCGCGTTTTTTCTTCTCCACCTTTCCACGGTACCCATTAAGACATATAAAAAATCACTGGTTCGACATCTGCTTAATGCAGCGAAGGGCTGCATTCCCCTTTTCTGGAAGCGGACCCTCCCTCCTCCCATAAAACTCTGGCTTCAAAGAGTGGAGGAAATTAAGCAGATGGAGGATTTGATACTGACGGCGCAACATAAGCAAGAGATGTTTAAGCAGACTTGGGATAACTGGAATATGTTTATATTTTCTGATGAGGGTCAACGACTTCTGGTCTAACTGAACGGACTGTGCCCCCTTGGCCGAGAATAGTGAGAGCACCCGTCCACCGCCGTGTCTTCCTTCCCCCCCCCTCTTTCCCCCCCCCACTCCTCCTGTACCTCCCACCCCCCCTTTCTTACCCCCCCCCTCACATCTCTTTCCCGTTCTCCCCCTGTTTCCCCTTTTCCTTTTTCTCTTTTATTTCTTAGCTACCTTATAGGTACCTTGGTTCTTTTTCCCTCTTCCTTTTTCTTTTTTTTTTTTAAAGTAAAGTGGAAAGTCGGGCGAGGACCACCATTAATAGGTATCCCTACTACGAGATGAGGATTGCCATAGAACATACCTTAATAGTAGACAATGCATATGTCTGTGTACTTTATGTTATCAAACCTGCACTGCTTTGCACTGTATACCTCTTCTATATGCATTTCAACTGTAACATGACTTCTTCTCAAATGTAACTGTCTGTATTGGTGGGTTCCCCGCCCTTGTATGGAGTTTAATAAACTTTATATTTGAAAAAAAACAAACAATTGGGCTTCTTTTAGCAACATCCTTGAAGTTGTGCAGTTAGGCTTTATGCGGTTCGTAAATGGCCCACAACTATAGCAAGCGCATTATTCAATTTTGGTCAAAGCTGCACAGCTTCTTTATCTTTACAGACATCCCTTATCTACATGGCAGTTTTGGGTGAAGATGAACGACTATACACTAAACTTTGGCTTGGCCCTCCATCAGTCCTAGTTTCCCATGTGGCCAATTGGGGAAATTGCCAATGTCTGGTCTAGGGGTTTTCAGAAGAGGTTCTATCACTTACAGCAATGGTCATCAACCCTGTCCTCAGGGCCCACTAACAGGCCAGGTTTTATGTATTACCTTGGGGAGATGTAGACTAGAATACTGCAATCACAGCAAATGATATCACCGGTGATGTATTTCAGTTATCTTGCAAACCTGGCCTGTTAGTGGACAGGGTTGATGACCACTGACTTATAGGATAAGTTCACCTTTTTTTAAAAAAATGAAATGCACATTTTTTGCAGGTTAAAAAGTAAGTATTTATTATACATATTTTTTTTGGCACCTGTAAAGCATTGCTCCAGTGATCAGGAAACCACTGGAGCCATGCAGGTCTGTCTGCACATTACAGGGACAAGCAGTTTCACACTGACAGGAAGACTGGATTCACACCTATGCCATTTTAGTGCTTTTTGCATTTTGCAGATTTGCACTACAGTCCATTTAACATGGTTTCCTATGGAACACGTTCAGTGGTGCAAATCTGCAAAATGCAAAAACTAAACTGGCATAGGTGTGAATCCAGCCGAAGACTCAGTTAACTACCACAGCACTCAACAGCACCGTGGTAGTTAATTGAGAGCTACAACTGCTCGGGTAAGTATTTAGGGGGAGCCTTTCTTCCACTTTAATTAAATGCATGCAGTGCAGGTCTTCAGGTAAGCTTCCTCATCAATAAGGAGAACAGTAAGCAGCATAGTAGTGATCTCACTAGATCTGGTGAGACCAGAAGTCTTCTACGTTGTAGATATACAGCTATATGGTTGTAGACACATACATGCTAGAAATCACAGTTATTTTTTTAGGACAGAAACAATAAATTTTTCTTTCTTTTTCCAGATAGTGGCACCACTAAATTTCATAGGACGCAGATACTTGATCTCACTCACCAAATATACTGCTAGTAGGGTACAGACCAAGAGTGGCTAGGCACAAGAAGCACACTGCTATACAGTGGTACCTTGGATTATGAGCATAATTCGTTACAGAAGAATGCTTGTAATCCAAAGCACTCTTATATCAAAGCGAGTTTACCCATAGGAGTCAATGGAAACTCAGATAATTTATTCCAGTAGCACTGCTAGTGTATGCAGTACCGCATGTGGTCAAAGGTGGGGGGGAGCCGTAGACCGATCGGAGAGGATCCGAGACACTAGGGAACTGAGTGTTTCCGAGTGTCACCAGCGCCCCTGCCCAAATGTGGTACTGAAGTCTTTTCGAACGGGACAAGTTTATCATTTAGAATCGACGATAGGCTCTCATTTACCATTATCCAAGTTAGTTTGGATCTTAACCACTTCTGGACCCGCCCATCGTCGTTATATGTCGGTGCTTTGAAGGAGGATATTGTTATGGCAGCAGCTAGCTGCCATAACCCCAGTATCCTCTTCAGTGAGCGGTCAAGTTTAATTCCCGATTTTTTAATTGCTGTTGGACACTTTGGCACCTTACATTTGTCAATCATTTGATTTATTATTTATTGGCTGTATTTTTTGCACTTTGCATACTATTGTGTTTATATTTAACACGTATTCCACTAGCGCTGTTAAACTGTATATACATTTTCTAAGGTCTTACTGGCTTTTTATCAGCTGCTGTGGTCTTTTCTTTTGGCACTATTGTTCCACTGGCGCAAGTTTTTAATTTGTATTATTTTGTTTTCAAAGTCTGGTTTGGTGTGACCGAAGACTTATGCCGCGTACACACGGTCGGACTTTCCGGCATACTTGGTCCGGCGGACCAGAGTGTGCCGGACAATCCGCCCGTGTGTGGGCGCCGGCGGACTTTTCCGGCGGACTTTTTCCCAAAAGCCCGCCGGACCTAGATTTGAAAAAAGTTTTAAATCTTTCCGCCGGACTCAGTTTCGGGCGGAAAGTCCGCTCGTGTGTGTGCTGGTCCGACGGAAAGCCCGCTCGTGTGTATGCTGGTCCGACGGACCAGATACAACACGAGGGCAGGGTATTGCATCTCGCGCTCGCTGCAATAGGAAAAACAAATTTTCCTATTGCGGCGAGCGCGGTGCATTCCAGGCCCTTAGGTCTGGTATGGATTATAAAGGGGAACCCCCTACGCCGAAAAAACGGCGTGGGGTCCCCCCTAAAATCCATACCAGACCCCGATCCGAGCATGCAGCCTGGCCGGTCAGGAAAGGGGGTGGGGACGAGCGAGCGCCCCCCCCCCTCCTGAACCGTACCAGGCCGCATGCCCTCAACATGGGGGGTGGGTGCTTTGGGGGAGGGGGGCGCCCTGCGGGCCCCCCCACCCCAAAGCACCTTGTCCCCATGTTGATGAGGACAAGGGCCTCTTCCCGACAACCCTGGCCGTTGGTTGTCGGGGTCTGCGGGCGGGGGGCTTATCGGAATCTGGGAGCCCCCTTTAATAAGGGGGCCCCCAGATCCCGGCCCCCCACCCTATGTGAATGAGTATGGGATACATGGTACCCCTACCCATTCACCTAGGAAAAAAGTGTAAGTAATAAAACACACTACACAGGTTTTTAAAATATTTTATTAAACAGCTCCGGGGGGGATCTTCCTCCGGCTTCGGGGGTCTTCTTCCGGCTTCGGGGGTCCCTCCGCTTCATCTTCTCCCGGCGTCCGGTTGGTTCTTCTCCGCTCTCTTCTCTCCAGTTCTTCGGCCGGCTCCTCTGCTGTCTTGAGGTAGCTCTCTTGCCAGCAGAGGTCCGGACTTCTGGGCTTCTTCTCTTCCCCAGATGTTGACACGACGCTCTCTCCGGCTGGACTGCTCTCCGAGGGCTGCGTTGTGACTTATATAGGCGGAGACCCCGCCCCCTTTTGATGTCACAGTCCCTGGGCATGCTGGGACTGTGACGTTTAGGGGGCGTGGTCACTGGGTGATGTTGACCACGCCCCCTAAACGTCACAGTCCCAGCATGCCCAGGGACTGTGACATCAAAAGGGGGCAGGGTCTCCGCCTATATAAGTCACAACGCAGCCCTCGGAGAGCAGTCCAGCCGGAGAGAGCGTCGTGTCAACATCTGGGGAAGAGAAGAAGCCCAGAAGTCCGGACCTCTGCTGGCAAGAGAGCTACCTCAAGACAGCAGAGGAGCCGGCCGAAGAACTGGAGAGAAGAGAGCGGAGAAGAACCAACCGGACGCCGGGAGAAGATGAAGCGGAGGGACCCCCGAAGCCGGAAGAAGACCCCCGAAGCCGGAGGAAGATCCCCCCCGGAGCTGTTTAATAAAATATTTTAAAAACCTGTGTAGTGTGTTTTATTACTTACACTTTTTTCCTAGGTGAATGGGTAGGGGTACCATGTACCCCATACTCATTCACATAGGGTGGGGGGCCGGGATCTGGGGGCCCCCTTATTAAAGGGGGCTCCCAGATTCCGATAAGCCCCCCGCCCGCAGACCCCGACAACCAAAGGCCAGGGTTGTCGGGAAGAGGCCCTTGTCCTCATCAACATGGGGACAAGGTGCTTTGGGGTGGGGGGGCCCGCAGGGCACCCCCCTCCCCCAAAGCACCCACCCCCCATGTTGAGGGCATGCGGCCTGGTACGGTTCAGGAGGGGGGGGGGCGCTCGCTCGTCCCCACCCCCTTTCCTGACCGGCCAGGCTGCGTGCTCGGATCGGGGTCTGGTATGGATTTTAGGGGGGACCCCACGCCGTTTTTTCGGCGTAGGGGGTTCCCCTTTATAATCCATATCAGACCTAAGGGCCTGGTATGCCCGCGACGGGGCTCGCAAGGTGTCAATCTCGCCGATAAAAGCGGCAAGATTGACATCCTTTTCTAGTCCCGTCGCACCTGAGTCACGTTCAAAATGAACGGACTTGTCCGTGTGTGGGCAAGTCCGTTTATTCTGAAAGTCCGCCGGAACTCCGGCGAAAGTCCGTCGGAAAGACGGGCGGACTTAGCCCGCCGGAAAGTCCCGGCGTGTGTGGGCAAGTCCGTCCGTTTTAAAGTCCGGCGCACCTGGCGGACAAAGTCCGTCGGAAAGTGTGCCGGACCAAGTAGGATAGAAAGTCCGACCGTGTGTACGCGGCATTAGACCCCATACACACTATTAGATTTTCTGCAGATTTTTGTCTTCAGATTTACCAAAACCATATAATATGAGGTCAAACCTTAAGAGTTTCAATTTGTATGCAAAGCACGCAGGCCCTTGCACTACATTGTTTTGGTACATCTGAAGACAAAAATCTGCAGAAAATCTAATAGTGTGTATGGAGCCTTATTGTCAAAGCTTAAGGCTGCTTTCACACTAAAGCGCTTTACAGGTGCTATAGGGCTAAAAATAGCACCTGCATAGCGCCTGTAAAGAGCCTCTCCTCTCACTCCAGTGCTTTCACACTGGAGCGGTGCACTGGCAGGACGCCAAAAAAAGTCCTGAAAGCCGCATCTTTGCGCTCCTACAGCGACCCTGTCCGTTGAAATCAATGGGCAGCAATGCTGCAGCGGCGCTTTGCGGGCGCATTTAACCCTTTTTCAGCCATTAGCGGGGCTTAAAAGCGCACCGCTAGCGGCCAGAAAGGGCCGCAAAAACAACGGTAAAGCGCCACTAAAAATACCAGTTCTTTACCACCGATGCCCCCAGCGTCCCAGTGTGAAAGTAGCCTAATTGAACAAGCTGAAGTTAGAAGCTGATTGGATACCATGCACTAAATAAATGTAAATCTACCCCATGTGTTGCAGTACATGTTTTGTCTGTTTTGGAAAGAAAGCACAAGGCCTTCAATTTGCCTAGTATCCTCTAGTGATCACATCAACTAAGACCAGCGGCAGGAGAGGGGTCTTTTCCCTTTAGAGAGAATATATTGTAGATTTTTTTTTTTTTTTACAAGTACGGTAATATCACAGGTTGCATCATATAATGAAGTTGATTCCATAGAAACAGAATGGATATTTGAATATAAATACTGTTGCTTTTTAAGGCTGCAACTAACGATTATTTTCATAAATCGATTAATCGGATAATAACCTTAAAAAAAGTGTGGTGTACAATTTAGTTAATATGTAAAATAAAAAAAGAATAAAATGGCAATTTATTCTTAAATATCTCTATGCAGTGGTAAATATAAATAACCAACTTTATGGTTCAGAAGCAAAATCTCTAATCCACTCTGAGAATAACAGACAGAAGAAATATACTGTATATACTATTAGAGGTTGAATCTGGTAAATATCAAACTCAGACTGTGAAACAGTGAATGAAAGTAATAATATATATTACTTATATCGTATATATATATATATATATATATATATATATATATATATAAATACACCCAGCAGTAGGATATATGGGCATTATAGCTAGAAGTCAGACATGAAGCTATATGAAGAGTTTAAGGGAGATATAAATCTTTTTTATTAAAGTAGTACTAAAATCTGAGACACTTTTTTTTTTCATGGATATGATCATTTTTAATATAATGCTCAATACTGGTAAAAGTTTACTTTAAATGTAATTATAATGGGGGGCGTGTCCGGATGTGAGAGCAGGCAGATGTGCTAATGAGCTCCGAGCATTCAAAATTTAATCCTTAGCCATCTGCACATTTCACCAGCCAAAAAACGCCAAAATACCTGCCTGCCGACTCATATATACTCCCCGCTGCAGCCAGTGAGGATATTGTGGAGGTCTGGCCCTTGATCAGCCGGGAAACAACCAATCCTTCACACCCGCGGCCGCCGCCATCTTCTTGGCCTGTGCCCTGCTGAAGAGAGCCGTTCCTGGACTAATCAGCGAGGTAAGGGGCTCCTCTCATCCTCCAGCTTGCCCTTCTGTGTGCCTGGCGGGGTCCGTGGGGCCGCTAATACCGCCCGGCGCGGCCGCGGCCTAATCTGGCCTAGTGCAGCCTGCCGCCCACCGCACTTTTCTACGCCGCCGGCCAGGGGAGCACCGCAGCTGGCCTGACCTCGACTCGGGAGCGCGGACAGTGCCGCTCATGGCCACCCTGCCAGCCCTCCATCTTCCTGCTGAACACTGCTGAGCCATCTGGGGTGAACTGACTGTGTGGGCAGGCGGAGGAGCTCTGGGGTCAAGCATCCTTCTCACCCTCCTACATCCATCCAGCTCCCTGGGCCTTTCCTACATAGTGCCCCTGGCCGGCCCTCCGCACTAGACGGCCGCTACCTGCAGGTCAGCGGAGGACTGCTGGCGATTACTGCCCACCTTTCCTCCATGGGCCCTAAGCACCGGCCCAAGTGCTCATCCACGCCAGGCCGCTTGGCCCCTACACCGGCTGCACAACCAGATCCTTCTCTCATAGGGAGACTGCTGACAGTATTAGCCATGGAGCCTGACGCTTCTCTGAGTGTGGCTATCTCTGCCCCACCCTCCCAGGACAGCACTGCAGTGATCCTGGCCGCCATTGAACAAAGTAAAACCTCGATGCTGGTGAGAATAGACCACCTTGCAGAGGAATGCAATCTCATTATAAATGACCTGGATAAGATCAGGGGTAGGCTGACTGAATCAGAAGCTAGAATTTCTGCCACTGAAGATCTTACAGCTACCCACACCAACACCATAGCAGACTTACAACACACGGCACAACTGCTTGTCGCTAAATCCGATGACGCAGAAAACAGCGAGATGCAACAACATCCGCGTCTTGGGTCTCCCGGAGGGGGAGGAGGGTGACCGACCAGCGGAGTTCACGGAAGAATTCTTCAAAAAACTGTTGGGCCTCGCGGATACCTCCCCGACCTATGTCGTTGAGCGTGCCCACCGTGTACCCACGGGACGCAGTATCCCTGGTGCAAATCCCCGACCCTTCTTGGTCCCCTTCCTCAACTTCAGGGACTGTGACAGGATCCTTTCCGCAGCTCGCAAACATTCCTCGCTTCTATATGGCAACTCCTCAGTCCTTCTGTTTCCGGATTTTTCGGCAGACCTACAGCGCAAGAGGAAGTCCTTTAATGATGTCCGTAAGCGCCTACGTGATAAGGACATAAAATACAGCATGTTGTATCCCAGCCGTCTCCGGGTCCCTCATAATGGCTCGGTCAGATTCTTTGACTCTCCAGCTGACGCAGACAACTTGCTGAACAACCTACGGTAAACACAAGATGCTATTCCTCACTACAAGTCGCTATCTGAAAGTTAGCACAAAGATTCCATCTTCCTTCCGGATCCATGTTCGGGGGGGGGGTAGTTTATCCAGCCATCAGTTTCTGTTGTACAGCTTCTTGGACCTCATCATTAGGAGTTGTTTCTAGTTGACTCCTGTGCCCCTCACGCAGAATTTACACGTTATTTTGGGTGGGAGACCATTCTACCACCGGAAGCTGGTGTGTTGACTTGCCACTGACTGCGATTATTATTATTAATTTTTTTTTCTCTTCCTAGAAACATTGATCATTAAAGATCCTTCTAGTTCTAGACTAGATGTGCTTTTCTTATACATTCTTCTACCCCAGAGCTACCTTGTTAGAAGTAACTAACTGAAGTATCAACCCCCCCCAGTTCTCTTTTTTTTTTTCCCCGCCAATTGAAGAGGCGTCGGCGGCACTGAGTCGCTGCACTTTGGAACTTTTTTCAGAAGTCTGAAGATCTAAGCGTTTGAGTTCAGGTTTTATACCAGGGGTGAGCAGCATTCTTTCTCCTTCTTGTGTGTCCTCTCTTTGTTGCAGGTTTTGGGTATTAAACTGACCATAGTTATTGTTTTTTGTTCTATTTTCTCTTTTAGGGGTACTTCATGGTCAGTAGGGAGTGCACAGTTTACCGTTTTTTTCTTTCTTTTTTGTACGCTCTATATCCACTGACTGATGCTTATATTTCATGTGTTCTATTAATGCTCACTATGCCCAGTGCAATTTTTTGTTATACTTTTGGCATTCTCCCTTGGTCCCGTGGGGGCTGACCCCCCCACATGTAGGTATCATTATGTTGTATCATAATCTGTCACTGCATTCATGGAGTTAAAACTGGTATCATGGAATGTACGGGGTCTCAATGACAAGGTAAAATGGGCATTAATGTTTAAATATCTGAATAATCACAGACCCCATATCTTGTTCCTGCAGGAGACTCACCTTCTGGGGAACAAGATCCTGGCGCTAAGCAGACCCTGGGTACGGCAATCATTTCATGCAACGTACTCCAGTTATGCAAGGGGAGTGGCCATTCTATTGAACAAATCCCTTGCATATAATGTCCTGCATCTACAAACTGATCAGGAGGGCAGATTCATAATCCTATTACTGGAGATCAGAGTGGTGGTCTATGCTTTAGTGAATATCTATGTGCCTCCTCCCTTTAACCAACGGGTCCTCTACAAGTTATATGAGCTTTTAGCTACATTACAATTCTCCAGACTATACATAGCTGGAGACTTTAATTCTACTTTGGATCCCTGGACTCGTCCAATCCAAATAGGGTGTATTCGCCAGACCTGCTTCAATGGGCACAAGCATTTAAATATACTGAGATCTGGAGACGGAAACCACTAGGGCTTACTCCTTTCACTCCACTACTCGTAAATCAAGTTCCAGGATCGATCTGGTCTTTGGCAACACCTGTGCCCTGGCGGCGGTGAGGGGGGTCTCGTTCTTACCTGCAGGCCTCTCTGATCACGCACCCCTGGAGGCCACATTGGAGTTGTCGGACACCAGGATTTAAGACTGTTGGTGTTTAGCACCCAAATGGTTGCAGGACTCGAGGGTGGGGGAGGAGGTCTCTCCCAAATTACAACAATACTGGGAGATCTATGAGGATTCAGCCTCAGCGCAGATAGTCTGGGACACCTTTAAGGCCAACACTAGAGGAGAATACATTTCAGCTATTAAAGCAGTCCGTTCTGAGATGTCCTGTCAGGCTTAGGCACTTGAGGAGGGAGAGGCTAGAGCAGCGAAGGCTTTTTCTGGCTCCCCGACTCTGGATCACTTTAGCCGTCTAGCTGAGGCAAAAAGAGCATTGTCTCTACATCTTGCCTCGGCCAAACATTTCGATTTAAATTCTCTGGCGGGGAAGATCTTTGAATCCAAATAGCAAACTCCTAGCGAATTTAGTTGCGGACTCTAAAATGCAGACTGTGGTGTCAGAAATCTGTGGTTTAGATGGTCAGGTGATCTCTACCCCCCCCCAAACTAATTCTAGATGATTTCAGATCCTTCGACGAAAACTTATATAAGGCGGTCCCTGGCTGGCCTCAAGATCGGCGTAGGGAATTTTTGCATTCCCTGCATCTACCCACTCTTTCGCAGGGGGATCTTTAATTTTTAGACAAAGATTTTACCACCGAGGAGATAGAAGAGGCAATTTGCTCATTTCCTAGTGGTAAAACACCGGGACCTGATGGCCTACCTGGTGAATGGTACAGAATGTATGCCTCATTAATTGCACCAAAATTGTTAAATGTCTTCTCTGAAAGTAAAAAACAGATTTCCTTACCCCCTTCAATGTATCAGGCACACATAGTCCTCATCCCTAAGCCCGGCAAAGACATATCCCTCTGTACTTCTCATAGGCCGATCTCCCTGCTAAACTATGACCTCAAGATCTTGACAAAATATTAGCGACCAGACTGCGGATGATTTTACCATCCCTGATTAATATAGACCAGACTGGTTTCATGCCAGGGAAACCAACAGATATAAATTTATGTAGAATGTTTACCCATCTTCAGCTACCTCCCACTGAGTCCTCCACAAGGGTAATGGTGACACTGGACATTGAAAAGGCGTTCGATTCGGTGGCATGGCCTTTTATGTCCACGGTCCTAGAGGTTATGGGTTTTGGAGAAGTATTCCGCAGATGGATTGATATTTTATATAAGGACCCGACGGCGCAGATTAAACTTGGTGGTGCTCTGTCGGCGCCCTTTTCTGTTGGGAGAGGTACGAGGCAAGGTTGTCCACTGTCACCGGCCCTTTTTGCCTTGGTGATGGAGCCACTTGCCTCTGCCCTCAGACAGGCAGAAGGGGTTAGGGGCACACAGGTGGGATCCCTACATGAGAAAGTTGCTTTATACGCGGATGATCTTATCCTTTTCTTGAGTGACCCTGCCCAGTCCCTTCGTGAGACGTTGACCATTCTTTCTAATTTCACTAGCTGTTCGGGGCTCAAGGTAAGCTGGGATAAATCACAAATCTTGCCGATAGATAAGGCTGCAAAGGATGTAGCAGATCCCAACCTACCCTTACTATGAACAGACAAAATTAAATATCTAGGTATTCACATCTCCACATCTACCTCTGACTATCATACCCTTAACTTAGAACCACTGATACAAAGGATGAGAAAAAGACTGAAGGCATGGGCACATCTCCCCCTCTCTTTAATCGGGAGGATCAATTTATTTAAGATGAACCTTCTACCTGCCTTTCTCTATGCTCTCAGATATGCACCTGTCTGGATCCCCAAAAAGGTATTTCGCCTGATAAACACCATTTTATTATCTTTTCTCTGGGGATCCAGTCAGCCGAGATTTAAGCTGACGGTGCTGCAGAGACCTTGGGGAGAGGGAGGCTTGGCTTGCCCTGACCTTCACTCCTATTTCGTGGCGGGTATGTTATCCCACGCCCACAACTGGCTGGTCTCTGATGAGTCCAACGCAGCAGTGGTCCTGGAAGCAGCACGTTTGGGGTCTTATTAGGCGCTACGGAACCTACTTTACCGGGGCCCTAGAGCTCCCTTCCCTCTTACATCAGCAATGAGAGTGGTCATGTGGGCGTGGTCAGTGGCAAATTCACTACGCCCCATACCTTCTGGACACATTTCCCCCTATAGCCCTTTTTGGTTTAATCCGCAATTGCCAGAATTCGGGTCCATTCCCGACCCTGGGGTATGGGCATGCAAGGGCATCAAATATATAAATCAAATTTGTCTTGAGGGCAGAATACAGATACATAGATCCTCCTAGACCCAGCCGCAGCACCATTCCATCCAGCAAATAGCGGCCAGATCCCCATACCCCTCACCCCCCCCACCACCACCAGTCATCCTCCAGACCATCCTGTACAGGTAAGCCCACGGGGTACCCTAGCAGTTGATCCAGGGACCTTAAGTCCGATCGCCCCTTGGGGGGTCAGGAAGGAATTTTTCCTCTGCTGTAGCAATTGGCCAGCACAGCTAGGGGTTTTTTCGCCTTCCTCTGGATCAACAGGAGGGTGGTAGGTAGCCTTCATCCCCCCCCCCCCTCAGCAACTTGTGCTTCTCACCATGTTCAATTTCAAGTACACAGCGAACGCCCTCCACAGGCTAAGAAACATCGCTTCAACTTTACCAACCGCCACACAAAAAAGACTAAAAAAAGAAAAACTACTAAGGACCAACCTACAAGCAACCATGAAAAAGAGGGAGACACCAATCCAACCACAACAACTAGCATGCGCCCTGATCAACACCAGATCTGCAGTCAAGCACAGACTGGAAATCCATGACTTCATCATCGAAAACAACATAGATTGCCTCTTCATTACGGAAAGCTGGCTAACACCCGACTGCAACACTATCCTAACTGAATTAGTGCCTGAGAACTACAGCATCCTAACCGAGCATAGAATAGGAAAAAAAGGAGGAGGTCTAGCAGTGATCTTCAAATCGCACCTTGCCTTCACCAAACCAACTTCACAGAACTCAGTGCCTTTCATGGAGATACTCCCCCTGCATCTTCAAACAACACCCCATGACACCATTTACATACTACTATGCTACAGGCCACCAGGACCAAAGACCAATCTCCTTACACCACTCACTGAATTCATTTCAATGCACACCTTGAAAACCAAAAACCTTCTGGTACTTGGGGACTTCAACCTCTGGGCAAACTCTACCCAAGACCCTACTGCAACCGCCTGCATCAACCAACTGGAAGAACCAGGTCTTCAACAGCTGATAAATACTCCCACGCACGGCTCAGGACACACTCTAGACCTCATCTTCAAACAGAATATGGACATCAACATATTGCACAACACACCACTACCATGGACGGACCACCACGCCATCAAATTTAAAATCACCACTAACACCACCCTCCAAAAACAGAAACATGCAACAACACACTGGAACAGATCTCAGAAGAAACTGCACTCTGAACTCTTCAAAACCACATTATCAAACAAAATACAATCGCTAAACTTAAACCTCTCAACGGAACAAACACTCAACTCCCTAAATAAGGCATTACTACAAACAGCAGACTCAGTAGCGCCAAAACGCAGAACACTCATCCGCAAAAAAAACTCGAGATGGTTTAATGGCACTCTCACCCTACTCAAGCAAGAACGTAGAAGAGCTGAAAGAGCGTGGAGAAGAAATCCTACCAAGGAAAAACATACAAACTACAAAGTACTCACTGTGAGATACCACTAAGCAATCTTCAAAGCCAAAAAAGAACATTTCTCGAACACCATCTCAACTGCCTTAAACCGGCCGCGGGAACTTTTCAAAATAGTCGCCCAGTCAATGAACCCAACCTGCTTAGAGCCCCTAGCAAACGATACTCAAGAATTCTGCAGAGTTATCAAATTTCTTCATTGACAAAATCGACAACATTCGGAAATCAATTCAACAGAAAAAAACAACCAACCTTACCCAACAAAAGCAAAAAGAGGATATCAACACGAACATCACACAACCGCCGGACTTCTTCCTGACCCCAATCACCACTGACACGACTAAAGACATTATGAGAAGCCTTCGAGACAGCACATCACCAAACGACATCATTCCCACGAAACTCTTTAAAGAATGCTCTGACATCCTGGCTCCCACTATAACACACCTCATAAATCAGTCATTCAAAGAAGGGATTGTGCCAACCACCCTCAAGCAAGGCATCGTCAAACCCCTGCTAAAGAAACCCAATCTCGACCCTAAGGACCCTAACTACCGCAGACCGATAACAAGCCTTAACACCGTCTCCAAGATTATGGAGAAAGCGGTAGTACAACAGCTACAATGCCACCTGGACACGCATCAACTTCTGGACACTCTACAATCAGGCTTCTGCCCAGGCCATGGCACAGAATCTGCACTTCTAAAAATATGGGATGATGCCTTTGAAGTAGCAGATGACGGAGAATCATGCCTCCTGGTACTGTTAGACCTCAGTGCAGCCTTTGATACAGTGGACCACAATACTCTACTTGTCCGCCTCACAGAAGTAGCAGGAGCCACAGATTCTAGTCTAAAATGGTTTGCATCCTTCTTAGAGAATCGCTCTTAGACAGTGAAACTAGGAGCATTCACCTCTGAAACCGGAACAATCTCCTGTGGAGTCCCTCAGAGTTCACCCTTGTCGCCAGTGCTATTCAACATCTACATCTGCCCACTCCTCAAAATCATCAAAAAATCAGACTTCTGCTTCCACTCATACGCTGACGACACCCAAATCTACTTCCGAATCACCGTACAAAAAGACCACCATCAGCAATTAGAGAAATGCCTCACTTTGATAGATGACTGGATGACCATTAGTTCCCTCAAACTCAACGGGTCAAAAACAGAACTTCTTCTCCTACACGCTAACCAAAATCCCAAAACCAAGACTCCATGGACACCGCCCACCATCTTTGGACAGACCATCTCTCCGAGCACCAAAGCCAAGAGTCTCGGAGTTATACTTGACTCAGAAATGACAATGGATGCACAAATAGGATCAGTAGTTAGCGGATCTCACCATCTCCTCCGCCTGCTACGCAGACTCATCCCCTTCATCCCAGAAGAGGACAAAGCAGCAGTAGTTGGAACAATCATCAATTCCCGACTCGACTACGCAAACTTGCTCTACATAGGATTACCCCAATATCAGCTTGCGCGCCTACAGGCCATCCAAAACGCAGCAGCAAGACTGCTAACAGGAAAAAAACCCTGGGAGTCCATCTCCCCATCCCTGAGGAGCCTAAATTGGCTAACCGTAAAAAAATCGGATCACATTTAAGACCCTCTGCCTCACCCACAAATGCATACATGGTAACGCCCCTCAATACCTCAGAGAGAAAATAAAACACTACACACCCAATCGCAATCTGCGATCATCTAACCAAAACCTCCTCCTCATTCCCAAATACCGCTACAAAGCAAGGGGAGAACGAAGATTCGCAGTCCAGGGACCTCGGCAATGGAACACTCTTCCAACTCACATCTGCATGGAAGGAAACCATCTGGCCTTCAGGAAAAAACTCAAGACCTTCCTCTTCTAAGAAGATGACAGCACAAAACGCTTTAGCGCCTTGAGGCGATTCAGTTCGCATTTTCAGCGCTTTACAAATCATTCATTCATTCAGAATACAGACTTTTGATGGGTTGAAACAACAATATAATTTACCTAACTCACACCTGTTTAGATTCCTGCAGCTCAGGCACGCTTTCAACACTCAGTTTGAAAATGCTTCCGTGGCCTTTTACACCTCGAATCTGGAGACTCTGCTCAGAAATGAAGCTCTATCTAAGCCCTTATCCACCATATATAAAGAACTACTCCCTAACGTCCACACGGGACTATAAAACCTTAAGGCAAAGTGGGAGGTAGATTTCCCTACATTAGACACAGAAGATTGGGAAGAAATGTGGGAATATCCCTTTTCACACCTAGTATCAGCCAGAGATAAATTGGTGCAATTTAAAATAGTACATAAGGTATATTACACGCCCGTGCGCTTACATAGAATCTATCCATCTATTTCTGCCTCTTGCTGGAGGTGTAACTCAGCCTCAGCGGATTTCACTCATATTTTTTGGAACTGTCCTCAGATTTAAATTTTTTGGGTTGAGGTAACCAAATTTATTTTGACTGTCACCACCATTCCTGTGCCATTGTCTGTAGAGGTATATCTGCTGGGACTCGTTGAACCACTGGCCCCACGCCGGGCAATCAGAACCCTGCTAGGATTATTACTTTACTATGTCCGTAAATCTATAGTACTCAGATGGAAGGCCTCCTCTGCACCTTCAATAAATTTCTGGAAGAAGTTAGTGAATGCGGCTCTACCATTGTACAAAGCCACTTACCTGTCACGTGGCTGTGGCAAAAAATTCCACAAACTATGGGATATTTGGACGGAATCCCTGTCCACTAATGCAGATTCCATTGATGATTAGTTTCACTCTATTAAATACCGGGAATGGCTCAAGTGGCATCCCTGATCTCATACCCGTCCCTGGGCTGTTTAGTTGATAGTTTATGGGGAGGGGGGGAATATGAATATGTTATTGTAATGCACATCTTATTTCAAGAATGACTAAAGTATTGCAGGGTATACATGGAATTAGAGGATTGCTTTGAATATTCTGCACAGGTGGTTGAGTGTACAGTGGTTTAGTTAGGAATATATATATCTCTATATGTATGTTTTTTTTTCTCTCTTTTTATTAGTGTGTAGTTGTAATGACCGAGTCTGGGTATGCCCAATAGGCTCCGATTTGTTTTGTATTTACCTTGAAATGACAATAAAAACAACTTTAAAAAAAGTAATTATAATGCCTTCTATTACCTCCAGTCTTTTGAGCCTCCACCTTCTCTGGGTCCAAAAGCTTTCCTGCACATAAGTCTTTAACCACTTCAATGCTGGGCACTTTCACCCCCTTCCTTCCCAGGCCAATTTTCACCTTTCAGCGCTCTTGCACTTTCAATAAGAATTTTGTGGTCATGAAACACTGTACCCAAATGAAATTTTTATCATTATGTTCACACAAATAGAGCTTTCTTTTGGTGGTATTTATTCACAAATCAGTTTTTTATTTTTTGCGATATAAGTGAAAAAAGAGCGGAAATTTTGAAAAGAAAAATGTTATACTTTGTTTTAAAAGAAACCCAATAAAATCTAAATTTTGTCATAAATTTAAGCCAAAATGTATTCTGCTACATGTCTTTGGTAAAAAAAATCCCATTAAGTGTATAATTGGTTTGTGTGATCACGGACAGATGTACGCAGATGATCATATACAGATGTGCCCAGATAATCATGGACAGATGTGTGTAGATGATCATTGGGACATATGATTTTACTGTTACATATGTGGGGGACAGGTGTTTTTACTGTGAGGGGACATGTGTGTCGGGACAGTGTTTTGGGGAATTTGTGTATTTATATTATGTGGGGACATGTGTGGGGACACTGGGCCGGTGATCAGTGTGTAAAAAGCTGTAAAAAAACAGCTCATACTCACTGATCACCGGCTGGCTGCAGCAATCTGCTCTCCTCTCCTCACTGACAACTTCCGTGTGAGGAGAGGAGAGCTGATCGCCTAGCAACCATCTTTCTATTTACATCACATGAGGGCTGTGCTTGGACACAGTAGTCATGTGATCAGGAGGGCCAATCACAGAGCCCTCCTGCCGATCAGAGATGCGCTGTGTTCGGGTGACACGAGCGCATCGTGATTGCGCCGCTGCACTGGCACGCGCACCTTCCCCCTCCTTCTGAGGGACGTTCCTGAACGTCCACTCATAAGGAGGAAGTACCCACCCGGCCGTATATGTGCAATGGCCGGGTGGAAGGTGGTTATAGTGATTTTTTTAAAGCAAACATGTTATACTTACCTGCTCTGTGCAATGGTTTTGCACAAAGCAGCCCCGATTCTCCTCTTCTGGGGTCCCCCACTGATGCTTTTGGCTCCTCCTGCCTTCAGAGTGCCCCAAATCGCAAGCTGCAAAGTATAGTATAAAATGCCCCTATAGCAAGGTAAAAAAACTTCTGCCTTTAGAGCCACTCACTTCCTGCCCAGGACTACATGTCCCATGAGACATTGCTCCTCACACATTCACAAGTTCTCAGGCACTTATTGACATGTATGGACAGTGTACTGAGCTGTATCTGTGCCGCCCTGTATTTCCTGATATGTAAACAAATAATGCATCCTGTATGCAGGCCAACTAATCGGCTGGCCGATTAATCAATTATTAACAATGGTTGACAACTATTTTAATAATCGATTAGTTGTTTTGGCCCTATTGCTTTTCCTACAGTATCTTTTGCAGGATGGGAACTGGCACATGAAATAGCTCACATCCTTATGATTGTAGTATTCTTATCTTCTAAACAGACCTAGGAGTAGAACATTTTGCATTAAAACAGCCATTTATATGGCGATGACTGCTAGTGCTATTGGCCAGCTACACGAGATCAATGACAGGAAATTGGAGTCATTTAGTGGTGTGTTCTTCCCCTATGGGGGTCATTTACTATAGCGCTGCATCGCTAATTAGCACTAATCACGCTAATTAGCGCTAAAACGGTATTCACTTTAGCACTGGTAAAAAAAAATACTCCCAAAATCGAATTTACTATAGTTCCCTGAAACCAAATAACGCCCAAACCCTTACGCTGCTAAAACCGGGAGTAATGCACATGGAAATAATGTTTAGAGCATGATATAATTGCCTAAATGGTACTGAAATATGGGGTATATTATTTAAAGATAATCTGCTTTTAAACTGTGTGAAAAAGTGATTTCTGCACTGAAATATCTTTAAAAGTCTGAGAAGAGATGAATTCCCTGTTTTTGTACAACTAGGTGTCAACACAACTGAGCATGCTCAGACCTGCAAATAGCTCTCATTTTAGCTCCAATGTAGTAAATACCAGAATAAGCGCTGTGTCAAAGAGCATTTTTTGGGAGTGAAAATCTGCGCTATTATAGTCCAATGCAAGTTATAGCCATTCATTCTAATGGTGCAATTGTAACTTCCCCAAATAAATAATTTGAGATGAAATGTATCTTTCTCTGAAATAAGTTTTTCTTTGCAACATTGTTGCGTCTTCTTAATCTATTTTGTTTTTAAGAATGCTAGAATGTGGAATGTTTTGATAAAATATTTTTTTCTCTGTCACTTTCACTTGTTACTTTCCATCTCACAACAATCTTTACCCAAACTGACACAGGTGTCTTTACAATCCACAAACAATACCATTGCTGATGCAAATTTATAATTAGTCACAATTTTTGTGCTTTTTATTATTTCCAAATAATCATAATTTGAGCCCAAAATACTTGATGTGTACCAACATCAGAAATCAAAGGGTAATATCACTATTCTACACTCACCCACAAAGAACCAGCAAATATCACAAAATAAATCAAGAAGCATAACTTGAGTAATGTAATTCCATCACCTGTATGTCCAAAGAAATGCAGTATTTATGTGTATTTATGTGTAGGAAGTTTTCATATGTGGCAGCTCTGTGGCTTAGAGCAGTGTTCCCCGACCCCCGGGCCGCGTCCCACTGCCGGGCCATGGCTTGTTTGCAGCCAGGCTGCGAAGGCTGCACTGTCTGACGTGCAACAGCGGGCAAGCAGAGAAATGACATCTCTCACTGCCTGCCTGGAACATCGCTCTTCCACCCACATAGCGAGGCCGCTACACTGCAGTAAGGAGGGGAAGCAGAGATGAGATCATCTCTCACTGCCCGCTCGGATCACTGCTCTTCCGCCCTTGCAGGGGGGGGGGGTGCTTCACTGTGGTGGGGCGGGGAAGCAGAGAGATGAGATCATCTCTCACCGCCCGCCCAGATCACCGCTCTTCCACCCACACAGCGGAGCCGCTACACTGCTGGAGGTGAGGCAGGGCAGCAGACAGATGAGCTCATCTCTCACCGCCGGCCCCGCATCACCTCTGTTCTCTCTCACTGGCATGTGCTGCCACCACGGCAAACCACATTTGGTGGCAGGTGGAAAACCAAACCTTTTGCCAGGTGGAAAACCAAATGTGATGGCAGGAGGCAAACCAAATCTGGTGGCAGGCGATGTGGCAACCAACAATCCACATCTGGTGGAAGGTGACGTGGAAAGTGACAAACGGCATCTGACGGCAGGTGGCAAACCACATCTGGTGGCAATCCACATCTGATGGCAGGCGACGTGGCAAGCGTCAATCCACATCTGGTGGCAGGTGGCAATCCACATCTGGTGGCAGGTGACGTGGCAAGTGACAAACCACATCTGGTGGTAGGTGGCAATCCACATCTGGTGGCAGGTGACGTGGCAAGTGACAAACAGCATTTGGAGGCAGGCGACGTGGAAAGTGTAAAACCAAATCTGGTGGCAGGCAAGGTGGCAAGTAACACTCTGCATCTGATGGCAGATTCTGGATTATGGTGAGTTGAACTATTTCATTTTATATTACAATGTAATGACAGAAATAATGAGCTTCAATCATCCTGGCACCATATCAGCCATGGTGCTGTGATGATTGAAGCGCTAACACCAGCCATTTCCCCAACAAATTGCCCGCGAAAAGCCGCATAGACCCCACCCGGGCCTTGGCACGCTTTTATTCCACAATGCCGGTCCTCGGTGCCAAAAAGGTTGGACCACTGGCTTAGAGGTTAGTTACTTCTGCTTAGCATCCCTGAGCGTCTGGATTCAAATCCCAAACATGCCGCTTTTTGTAGAGAAGTTGTCTACTATGTGTAGTATTTATGTGTAGGAGGGTTCAATCACCATTGTAAATCTTGCCAAAAGTATAGGGATGCCCACCTTTATACACACACACATATGAACTCTAATGGCAGCCCAGTCCGTAGGGTTAAAACTTGATTTGGCCCACCTTTTGCAGCTAGAACAGCTTCTGGGAACGCTGCCCACAAGGTTTAGTGTGTCTATGGGAATGTTTGACCATTCTTCCAGAAGTGCATTTGTGAGGCCAGACACTGATGTTGGATGAGAAGGCCTGGCTCGCAGTCTCTGCTCTAATTCAGCCAAAAGATGTTCTATCCAGTTGAGGTCAGGACTCTGTGCAGGCCAGTAAAGTTCCTCCACCCTAAACTCGCTCATCCATGTCTTTATGGACCTTGCCTTGTGCACTGGTGTGCAGTCATGTTGGAACAGGAAGGGGCCATACCCAAACTGTTCCCACAAAGTTGGGAGCATGAAATTGTCCAAAATGTCTTGGTATGCTGATGCCTTAAGAGTTCCCTTCACTGGAACTAAGAGGCCAAGCCCAACCCCTGAAAAACAACCCCACATCATAATCCCCCCTCCACCAAATGATTTGGACCAGTGCACAGAGCAAGACATTGATGAGTGAGTTTGGGGTGGAGGAACTTGACTGGCCTGCACAGAGTCCTGACCTCAACACAACAGAACACCTTGGGGATGAATTAGAGTGAAGACTGTAAGCCAGGCCTTTTTGTCGAACATCAGTGCCTGACCTCACAAATGCACTTGGAAGAATGGTCAAACATTCCCATAGACACACTCCTAAACCTTGTGGACAGCCTTCCCAGAAGAGTTATAGCTGCAAAGGGTGGGCCAAATTAATTTTGAACCCTACGGACTAAGACTGGGATGCCATTACAGTTCATGTGCATTTAAAAGGCAGACATCCCAATACTTAGGCCAATATATTGTATATTGCTTGTAACACTGAGCATGGCTATGGACTTAGGGCTGGTTCACACCACAGAGATGCAGACATGTGCGAGGCTGCCTGCTGGCTAAGTGGGTAGCAATTCTGTTTAACAGCACTGGGGTTGCTGGTTCAATGCCCAAACATCCTAATGCTTGTGTTGAAGGTTATATGTTCTCCCTGTGTGGGTTTCTCACCACAATCCAAAGACATTCTGGCATTTTATTTGTCTCCTGTCAAAATAGTCTCTAATGTAATGGGGGAATCTAGGATGGAAAAGGACCTGGGGGTCCTAGTAGAGGATAGGCTCAGCAATGGCATGCAATGCCAAGCTGCTGCTAACAAAGCAAACAGAATATAGGCATGCATTAAAAAGGGGATCAACTCCAGAGATAAAACGATAATTCTCCCAATCTACTAGACTCTGGTCTGGCCGCACCTAGAGTATGCTGTCCAGTTCTGGGCACCAGTCCTCAGGAAGGATGTACTGGAAATGGAGCGAGTACAAAGAAGGGCAACAAAGCTAATAAAGGGTCTGGAGGATATTAGTTATGAAGAAAGGTTGCGAGCACTGAACTTATTCTGTCTGGAGAAGAGACACTTGAGAGGGGATATGATTTCAATATACAAATACCGTACTGGTGACCCTACAATAGAAATAAAACTTATTCGCAGAAGAGAGTTTAACAAGACTCGTGGCTACTCATTAAAATGAGAAGAAAAGAGGTTTAACTTTAAACTACGTAGAGGGTTCTTTACTGTAAGAGCGGCAAGAATGTGGAATTCCCTTCCACAGGTAGTGGTTTCAGCGGGGAGCATCGATAGCTTCAAGAAACTATTAGATAAGCACCTGAATGACCGCAACATACAGGGATATACAATGTAATACTGACACATAATCACACATAGGTTGGACTTGATGGACTTGTGTCTTTTTTCAACCTCACCTACTATGTAAGAAAGTTACTTTTGGACTTTAGATTGGAAGCTCATTGCAGCCAGGGACTGATGTTAATGTTTGTTAGCACTAATCATGCCCAGGGACTTGGACATTTAAAATTGTAGGGTTTACACTGCACAGGTACATATACTTACAAAACTGTTGCCTTGTTTATGTGCATGCAAATGGACTTCGATCTTTGTCCTGTAGTTGGAGATTTGATGCACATAGCCAAGGACTAACACAGTTGCAAATAGTATTATGTGTTCCTGCTCATCAGGTGCAATCACTTTAGACATACATGCAGGGACAGATTGAAAGATACTGGTGGGCGTGTGTCACTGTGCTAACAATACAACCTATCTTATATAAAGGGCTGCAGTAGAGGGGATTTTTTTGGCCTGAGAAGGTCAGGTTTTTTGCTGTGATTTGTGGGGGAGAAGGACTGATATTGTACATATTGACAAACGCCCAACTAGGGCTGTTTGTTTGCTGAAATTCTTTTGCATTTTTTCAATCAAAAGTGGGTTTATGTGGACATGCTGTCAATGTTGTGTGTATATTTCTGTCTGACCATGCATTCATGGTTTGGGAGCATCTGCTGACCTTCTACTCTTTGATCTCATTGCTTAATCATGTACACAGAAATGCAGCTTCCAGCAGAACATACTCACCAATGTATGTATGTGTGTGTGAAATGTGGGCTGGTGGTCGGTGTTATATTTTGAATATGTGCCTTTTTTTTAATATTATATTGGAATGCTTTGTAAGAATAATGACTGTTAAGTATGTTTCTATAATCTTGCCGATAAAAATGTGATGTGTTTCCCGTTATACACTGAAAGTAAAGTGACCACTCTAAGGTTTAGACAAATTTTAGATTGTAAGCTCCTATGAGCAGGGCCCTTAAAACCCAATTGCTAACTGTTTTGCTAATGTAGTACCATATATCCTGTAGAAATTTTTTTGAAGCTAGTATATGAATGTACATAATTTTGTTTCTGCTGGCAAAATAAAAGTACATTATTGAGCTTGTTTGTTGTGTTTTTTTCTTTTCTTTCTTATTTTTAATTAGTTTTGGGGGTGTGCAATATCTTTCTTTTATTTCTCATAATTTCAATATGTATTTGTGCACCAAAAAAAAACGATTCTCTTCAGCACACCTGCAAGTAAATGATAAAAGGTGGAATCTTTATATATAAACAGCTGTGGAGAATTGTAGGTAATGAATTCAGCTGGTGGATAGGCAGTGTTGTATGTGTCAGCCCAGGTTCACATTGGTGAACCTGGACATGCCAAATCGGTGGCAATTGCACCGTTCTAATTGGTGCGGCGCCGCAATTTCCAAAAGTAGTTTCTGTACTACTTTTTGGCGACTTCGGGTGTGATTTTTATTGACATCAGTGCAGAAACCTGCACAGATGTCTCTGAAATTCCCCCTGCAGTCGGGACTGACACGCGGGAATGAAATTGTGTGAGTTCAGCTGATTTCCTCCCGCTGTCGGTGTGAACCAGGGCTCAAACTGGGCCTTTGTAATTCAGCTTCTGCTAACCCAGGGACACCATTTCTTATCAAACTCCCTTAAGTTTACCTTCAAATATCATTATATGTAGAAATACAGATTCGCATATCTGCAAATAAACAAAAATAAAAAATCCTAATCGTAGTTGCAATCAAATATTCGCAGCTGTGATCAAAAGAGCGTGGTTTCACCTTCTGCCCCGGAAAGGAGTAATTGTAATCACCCAGAAGTTCCTGTGCTGGTCAGGATCTCCATCTAGGTCAGGGGTCTCAAACTGGCGGCCCTCCAGCTGTTGCGGAACTACAAGTCCCATCATGCTTCTGCCCATGGGAATCATGATTGTAACTGTCAGCCTTGCAATGCCTCATGGGAATTGTAGTTCTGCAACAGCTGGAGGGCCGCCAGTTTGAGACCCCTGATCTAGGTGGACATGGCAAAGCCCCTCTTTAGTAAAGAGGAGGTGCTGTTCATTTGCCAGATAGGTGTAGGATATGTACTTGTGCTTACTCAATGTAGTGGTGGATGTGGTAGTTAGATTTGGTGTGGGTGGGGTTCATTGGTTTGTTTGGCATCACCACACATTTGCTTCTTGCCCATGTGCAAACATCACTTCCTGCATTTGTTCTGCTGATGTTGGAATATGAGCTCCTTTCTATTAAAATATATGACTTGTTTCACAGTTGGGCGACTTTTACAGCAAATTTGGACCTCGGAGTTGCATGACAAGTTGTGCCCCATGATTCTGAATGAAAACCATTCATATCTATGCTACTTCAAGTTGCAACAACTTCAAAGTAGTCCCTGTACTACTTTGGTGTGACTTTCATGTGACTTGAGGTACATAGGGTGCAATATTACACAGGCATTTCCAGAAGTTGGGGCCAAGTTGCAGCAGCAAAGTGGCAGCAAAATAGTGTGACTTTCAGGTCGCAGCAGTGTGAATGAGATTCATGGAAAACACCTTTGAATTAGGTCCTATTCTCACTTGTGCATCCTGCAAGTGGGTCAAATTTGTCCCTGCACTACTGGTTTTACTTTGATGCGACTTGAGGTCCATATACAGCAAGATTACACAGGCATTGGTCGCACAAGTGCAAATGGGGCCTAATTCAAAAGGTGTTATCAATGAATCTCATTAAGTTCCTTCCACACTTTGCCGGCTTTTCATACAACTTGAGGTCCATATGGCCCCTTTCACACTTGTGCGACCTGAAAGTCCTGCGATTTTGCAGCGCTTTTTGCTGCAAATTTTATGTGATTTGAAGCAATGCCAGTGTAATCTTGAGGTCTATGGACGCAGGACAAGTTGCACAAGCGTGAAAGGGGCCTTAGGGCCGGTTCACACTGCTGTGCTGTCCGACATCGGATGTGATTTGCTCCGCACTGCAAATCACATGCGATGTCTGTGATGCAAACTCAGCCATACAGATTGCATAGTTGAGTTTGCATCGCATTCGGACCAAACTTGCACAGGACCCTTTTTTTGGTCCGCAGCAGAATCGGATCTCATGAGTGTTGTCTGAATTTGCAGTTCGCTCTGCGATATGCGAACTCATGTGGAGGTGTCATTAGCTTTCTACTGACACTCCCAGCAGTTTGCATATGGCAGTGTGAACTGCCTGCAAGTTGTATGCGATGCGGGAACCCGCACTGGATTCGCAGGGTTTCCGCATCGCTCCAGTGTGAACTGGCCCTGACCCTAGGTTCACACCTATGCTTTTTTTAGTGCGCTTTTCAGTTTGCAGAAACACTCTACAGTCCATTTAACATGGTTTCCTATGGTACTAGTTCACATCTATGCATTTTGCGGCCAGTGAATTTTTGAAAATGGTCTGGGACTTTTTTCACGCTATTTGCAGGTAATCGATTTCAATGGAACCGCACCAGAGACACAACTGTTGCGTTTGTGATGTGATTTTTGATGTGTTTTTCGGTTATTATTTTCACACTGTATATAGCTGGTTGCTAACGGGGGGGGGGGGGGGGGGGCGGGAGGTTAGCCCCAGCGTCCTTAAAAAAGAAAAAAAAAGACTGCATGGGGAACCCCCAGTCTATACCAGGCCCTTCGGGTCTAGTATGGATTTTGGAGGGGACCCCCCACGCCAAAATTTAACAAAAACGGCGTGGGGTTTAACCCAAATCTATACCAGGCTCTTCGGGTGCAGTATAAACCCGGCAGAGGGGATCCCCCTGCCAAGGGTTAAAAAAAAAAAAATGGCGTGGGGGTCTCCCCAAAATCCATACCAGGCCCTTATCCGAGCACGCAACCTGGCAGGCTGCAGGAAAAGAGGGGGGGACGAGAGAGTGCCCCCCCTGAACCATACCAGGCCACATGCCCTCAACATGGGGAAGGGTGCTTTGAGGTCCCCCCCAAAATACCTTGTCCCCATGTTGATGGGGACAAGGGCCTCATCCCCACAACCCTTGCCCAGTGGTTGTGGGGGTCTGCGGGCGGGGGGGATTATCGGTATCTGGAAGCCCCCTTTAACAAGGGGTCCCCCAGATCCCAACCCCCCCATTTTAATGGGTATCAGGTACATTATACCCCTACCCATTCACCAAAAAAAATAAAATAAAAAGCAGTGAAATGTGACAAAAAAATAAATAAACAATAGCTGGTGTTTGACAATCCCTTTATTGTTAAAAGGGGGCTTCCAGATTCCGATAAGCCCCCCGCCCGCACAACCACTAGGCTAGGGTTGTGGGGATGAGGCCCTTGTCCCCACAAGGTGCTTGGGGAGGGTGCTTGGGTGGGGTCCCCCCCATGTTGAGGACATGTGGCCTGGTATGGTTCAGGAGGGGGGGGGGCACTCGCTCGTCCCTTCCCTTAACCGACCTGCCAGGCTGCTTTGTCAGATAAGGGTCTGGTATGGATTTTAGGGGGGAACTTACGCCTTTTTTTTTTTTAATTTTGGCGTGGAGTTCCCCTAATTTCCATACCAGACTCAAAGGACCTGGTATGGACTGGTGGGGGGAACCTACGCCATTTTTTTTCTTTGATTTTTACTCTACATTTCCGGTGTTCTGCCGAGAAAGTTCTCCTTGGTGGATAATGACCCCCCTGTAGTGCGCAGGTGCAGCGCTTGCACAGTGGGAACAAGGGAGTCGCCGAAAAGAGTCGAAGCTGAACACCTGAGTCAGCTGTACACGGCGCCTGCGTGCCAAGACTATAGTCACTTTGTAACAGGCCCCTCACGGGCTCGCTACGCTCACCACGCTTTGGGCACGGCCTCGCTGCGCTCGGCATTTTAATATTCTAACTCTGTGTCCACTTGGATGGTGGGGCTTTAACGTGGACTTCGATTAGAATGTAGTGCGCAGGCGCCATATAGAGCTGACGATCAGCTGTTCTTCGGCAATTTTCGGCGCCTCCATAGTCGTTCGTACTGTGCATGCGCAGTACAGGGGGTCCTTATCCGCCGAGGGAACTTTCTCGGCAAGACACCGGCAATTCATTACAGCCGCGAGCAATTTTGTATTGAAATTTTTTTCCTTTAGAAATGTCATTTTGCTGCGGTACTGTAATAAACATGGGAAAGGTGCGCTACTTTACAGGCATACTTTAGACACCCCCCAGGCACGATATTTAAAGGAATCACTTTAAGAACTATTAAAATTACTGCTCCTAAAAAAACAGCCATTTAAAAAAAATTTTCAATTAATACATGTCCCCTGGGGCAGGACCCGGGTCCACAAACACTTTTTATGGCAAAGAACTTGCATAAAAGCCTTCAGTGAGAACTTTGGATTTTGCAGGTTCGAGCCCCGTTGACTTTCACTATTCCCGCATATGTGATCTGATAGGCATGTTTGACGGCAATAGCGCTGCTTTCTATTTGCATTAGCACCCAGTTTCTGAGAGTTGAAGTCTTAATTGGCCTTAATTGGACGTTATTTTCTGGGACTGAAGGATCATTTTTCGGCGCTATAGTAAATGACTCCCTATGTGTCATATCCAACTGTATACCTTGCATAGAGGATGATGAAGTAATGCCATTTGTGTCAAAACAGTCATAGGGATTGCTTCTTTTTTTTTTTTTTTTTTTTTTTAATCTTAAAAAAAAAAAAAATCTTCCAGACATTTCTGTTCAAAACTGATTACATAAATTCAGCCTATTTCAAAGAAAATAACAGCTGCCAGACAAGAATCTGGTAGGTGACCCACTTATAAGTTTTGATGCTGTCAATATGAACATTCCAAAAACACTCACTCGATACATTAGGTGGCACAAACTTTATTATATGCTGGAGACAAGTTAAAATGATTTTTAAGTATTAAAAGCAAAATAATACAGGTTTAAATAAGTTTATGGTAACCTTTGTAGATTACCTATAAATAATGGGCATTGCTGTACTACAATATATGCCTGAATACACCAAACTTGAACTGTCATAGTTGTAATGGTTACAGCATACTGTTAAACCACATTCCAAAAAACAACATGGTCCTTAGAACATACTCCCAGTGAAAACAATGGAAACTGTTTATTTAAAAAAAAAAAAGGCCAAATGGTAACTGACACAGTTCTCAATCGTATGCCATTTTCTAAACACATATTTTAATTGTAAGTACCCTTAAAGCAACAGCATATGTATGAGCTTTGTGTGTCATCTTCACACAGTGGAGACACTTCAGAAGCTTCTCCTTCCACTGTGTATATAGGACTGGTACATGTACACGTGTAAACAGCACACCTCACCTAGTTACTACTTGACCATCTTCTGAAAGCCACAGATTGTTACACAAGTCCAGCATTTTGCTGCCAAAAGTTCATATAAAAGCTTAGGCTGAATAGTGAAGATGCGTATTACAATCACCACAACTCTTACACTTACATAATATTTAGTCAATTCTCCAGCCTTAAAAATGTCCCAGCGGCATACCACTTTTGATTGCTCCTTTAAAAGGATGGCCAGTCATGGTGCCCACCAGTTAGTACTTGCAGACTTCTTTCCTTTTCTTGCTGGCCGATTAGCAGACTCATACTGTTGATTTTTTCTGCATGGAATGTAATGGAGCCAAAGCATGACACTGAATCCTGACAGGTCCGGTCAGCCCAGTGGTAGACACTGCATTACAACTCAGGATTTAGTGTCCAATATTCTTTTTTTATGGGAATTGGCAAGTGGAAAAATCCAGATTCCCCCAAAAAAATAAATAGCCAGCAAAATTCAGTTTATAATCCACAAGGAAGCTTTCTCCTCCATTATATTTAGAAACATTTAGCCTTTTTTTTACCAACCTAAAAAGCTCTCCTACTGTCCATTGTCATTTATTTTTTGTTTCAAAAAGATAAAATTTCAAATTCTTCATCTTCAGAATCAAAGAACCTGTCAAGGCGATCCGCATCTGAGGAATCTAATACAAAATGATTATTTCCTACTATATACAGAATACCATTACAAATTCAAATCATTTTGCATAAAACAAAAAGGTCACATGATTAACTTAGCCAGAAATTAATTATTTAGCTGCCAGAGGAGACAAAACATTTCCTCAAATAGGCCACTTTTTCCAAATCACAGCTTGTATAAATGTAAATACTGCAAGTCATTTTCCACACTAAAGTGGATGTAAACCCGATTCATGAAATTGGAGCTGGGCACATATATCTGTAGTGTTTCCTTATCTCTCTTAAAAGCCCCAAGTCCTGTGGCTTTCTCCTGCTCCGTTCTTCTGTTATCAGCATGATAACTTCTGACAAGCTCTGACATGTGATAAAACCCGGCTGGATTTTGTGTCAGGGTGGGGGCTACAAATAAATTAGCAGAAAGCTGCTTTACTCACAGGACAGCTCTGAAAGTCTCTGCCTATCTGGAGGGGAGGGGGGGGGGGCGGGGGCGCCTTTCCACCAATCAGCGGTCTCCCAGTGTAATCCAAGACTTCTCTCAGTGCAGAATGAGGAAGTGAAAATTCTAACAGGATGTGCACTTTCTAAACAGTATATAAAGCAGAGGACAGCAGATATACATGTAAAACTTATGTAGGAGAATTTGTTTCATCTCTGTGTATCATCTGAGGCTGTTCACTTCACTGGGTATATAGAGGGTTTACATCCACTTTAATGTAAATTACCAGGGATGTTAGAGGGGGGCACACAAATCTTTCATAAAGCTGATGTTACATGAGCAATCCTGATGCTGGGGACAAAATGCTAAAAAAAAAAAAAAAAAAAAAAAAATAAAAAAAAAAAAAAAAAAAAAAGACAACCTACCCATTTTTATGGAATTGCTTCTTCACCAGCCAGGTCAGCAATATAATCCCTTGCTACCCCCTCACTACCAAGGGAGATTCTGAGCCAGTGAGGAAGCATTTCCACATAGGTAAGTGGAAGGCTCTCCCGTATAACTCTGCAATTGCGAATGTGTCATCAGCTGCAAAGTCACATTGGTGACATTAGCCTAACACTATTTGACCTTTAACCGCTTCAGCCCCAGAAGATTTTACCCACCTTCTTGACCAGACCTCTGGATGCCTGTCTCCAGGACTAGGTAAACAGCCAAATACAGCTTAAATGCATCAAAACCGGGTATGTATAGAGAGGGAACAAGGAGCCTCTATAGTGTGTTATGTTTTGCGTTTTAGTGCATATAAATTTAAAAGGTCGGGTACTCACAGTTAATATACATAATAATACACTGTATCAAACGAGCGGCGAGCTCGCGGCCAGGACGTCACTTCTGGTGTTCGTATGTCCATACGGACACCGGAAGGGACGTCCTGGCTGCTCTTTTGAGCACTTTATTTTTGTTGGAGCGCAACACCATCTATTGATTGCAGCACAGATACGCTCTCCTTCTCCTCACTGACAGGATCCGTGTGAGGAGAAGGAGAGCCATGAGAGCCGATCTGACACAGCCATCATGTGATGAGGAGGGCCAATCACAGGGCCCTCCTGCTGACCTGAGATGCGGGGGACACAATCGCATTGGGGCTGCGCGATCCCGCTCCTTCTGAGGGACGTTCAGGAACGTCCACTCAGAAGGACGAAACGCCCAACCGACCGTTTATATAGGCCGGGTGGGGGGAGGTTAAAACAAGAAAAAATGATGCGGGTATATAGTGCAGACACCTAGGGCCTTAGCAGCAAGCTTGCACGCTCTCCAGAAGTGTTGGATCTTTGCATGTCAGAACAGACCTGTACTTAGACAAGTTGTACACTTATTCACCTCCAGCAGGTTTTGTAGCAGGGTCATTGTAATCGTTATGTATTCCTAAATAGCAAATTTATTACATTTCAAAAACATCTACAGTTTGTCTTTATTTCATATTACTGTAACGCTCTATTGCAGCCTTTGTCAACCTTTTCAACACTGAGGAACCCTTGAAATAACTTTCCCGTCTCAGTACAGCTCACGATGCTAAGTGTGCTACAACACCTTTGGGTTACAGTACCTGCATCCCTACAGCTCATGATACATTAGTGTGATGGTCAGTGAGAAGAATGCTCCTTAAGCGCCAAACATCAGGCGATATTATTTGGCCTGTGTGTACAGTAGCCAGTCCGACAGAAGTTGCCTGGACATTTGGCTTCTGATGAAGGGGGCGTGACCAAAAAAGGTCTACCGATCGGCATGCGATCAGTGTGTTCTAACATCAGATTATTAGTACAGGCTCTCCTCTCGAGCTCTTCAGTTTTTTTTTTGCTCAGCCCACTGGGTTGCACGAAAAAAACAAAACAAAAAAAAACGTGTACTAGGTTTTACACTTGTGGTCATTGTAAAGAATAACCCCCTTACAGATAGCTAAACAGATCAATGGTGTCAGTGAGAACTTATCTGAGAGGCAGAACTTGCTCATTGCTTAAGGAAACCTCAAGCAACCTTTGGAACCCTAGTTGAGAAACCCTGCTCTATTGTATGGACCTTCTTGTATACTGATGGATGAAAAGCTCTGCATGTACAGTAGCTCACAACCTACCTGCTTTTTGGAGAAGTTAAATGTATCCAGGTATAGATCTCAAGTGACACATGGTACTGCTGGGGTATGTGAACTGGTTCTAACATTCTTTAAAAAAAAAAACTAATCAAACAGTCTTACCTGGTGTAAGATTAAGTACATCCGGATTGGACAAATGAATAGGCAACTGATCCACCACCTCAAACATAGGTAAGGCTCCATTAGTAAGGTATAACTAGAAATAAGCAAAAAGCACTGTCATCATAATTCAGATCTTGTGATATAGATTTGGCAGTTCATATAGCTTTACAGCTTTTCTGGTACAAACCTTTCTGATGCGTTGACACCAATCATCAAAATCCTCCTCAGAATTGCAGAAGAATCCCTAAGATGTAGAAAAGGACTGTGGTCAGGGTTAGTGAAGGAGTTCATATATAGGGTTCTATGCTAGAGTATCACTCACCACTGCAATAGAGGGGTCAATCTCAGACACATGCATTCGACATGGAGGATGCTGACAGTGGAAGCTATCATCTATTATATCCCCACTATCACTGGGCTCTACAGAGAGCTGTGTAGTGTGAGGATCCAAGTAAATCAGCTCATCCCCTGTAAAATATATAATTTAAATGACTACACAATGCCATTAAATAGAAATCTTTAACATGGTAAAATCATGTTAAATATACACTCAGACAGACAAGATTACTAAGCACTTCTTAAAGATAAGATAAGAGGAAAAAAGGTGTTCCTCCATCCCCAGCAGCTTTAGTCCAGCTCATAAAAAAGTGCACAAAAAAAAAATATTTTTTTTCTTCAAAGTACAGAAATATATCAGCTGCCATACTTCTAAAAATGCTACTTACCTGAATTTCACTGGCCTTAATACTAGTGTACCTCACACCCAGAAAAGCACGTAAACACATAGATTTCAGAAGTGTGTGAGAATTTCCTATCTTTATACCTGGTCTGGGTTAGTGAATCAGAAAGCATTCAAGCCAACCAATTAGCAGGGGTATTAAGCAAATAGCATTTTCAGCATAAATCAGAAATGCCAAACAACATAACAAACTTTTTTTAATTGATGTAGATATAGCTATTGTGTAACAACTTTTCCATGTGACACAGCTTTCACTAAAGCACGTGTAAGTTTACCATAAAAAGCTTCCCTGAAGAGCTATTAGTGGCTTTCATAAATATTATGTACTCTTATTAAACATTTCTGTAAGTTTCTTGTGCAATCTGATATATTAAAAGCAGCCACGTTTAGCTAAAAAAAAGCCTAAAAATTAAAGTTGTCAATATTCTGCTCTAGGGTTACTGGACAGGAAGTCAATTATGTGCAAGAAAATATTGCACCCCACTATAGCACCCTCTATGTTGTATTCAGCTACTTAAGCATACCAGGGAACCCTCTAGCATGGAGATACTATTGCACAGAGAAGGAAAGTATAACATGTTTGTTATTTTAATTACACAAAAAAGGAAGCTTTACAAATCACTTTAATGCTGTCTGTTTATCACTCTAATTTGATCCCCTACAGACAAAACACTATCAAACTACAGTACCATCCCTTATTTAGAAGTGGAACACTACAGCATATTCAGCACATCTCTTTTAGCCCCTTCCCTACCCACTCATTTCTGGGTCACCAAATTTAGAATGATCTCAGGTCTTCTGATAAGATCATGAGACTTCTACAGAACTATCAATATATATATAAAAAAAAAAAAGTGACATTTCAACCAGTAGTTTTTACTCCTCAACCTGTTACCCACTCAGATCACTATATCCCTTACTGCGATCATTTGACTAAGTCAAGTTTATCAAAACGTCATACCTACCTACATATCCTATGAAGTAATAAGCACTATTTGGTCGACCACCAATAACACCTAATGACTGGGGTAGCATGAAGCAGTGCTGTGTCATGATGACAGAGATATAAGAAATAAAAAATTAATACGCAGCTTTGCTAAAAGATAAAATTCAGTTACAATAGATTGTTTTAGAATCACGATACACTAAAAAAAAAAAAAAAAATACATTTGAACTTTTCCAAATTTTAAGTGAAAAGAGAAATACCTTCAGGGTCTCAATATAGGCTTCATTTATCTCACTTAGACCCAGTCTGAGAGGTATGAGTAAAACAAGAGGCTTCCATGGCATGTCTGATTCAGAGGCTCCAGCATGACCATTGCACAGTGGTCCAGCCCCACAATTTCCTGTTCTGCACAACCGCCCTGCATTGAACAAGGAAGGCATTACTGAAACACAGCACAAGCTTCTTTAACCACCCCAATACAGGGTACTTACCCCACCTCTTCCTTCCCAGGCCATTTTTCAGCTTTCAGCGCTGTCATACTTTGAATGACAATTATGCGGGCATGCTACACTGTAACCATGTGAAATGGTTACCATTTTCTTCACGCAAATAAAGCTTTCTTTTGGTGGCATTTAATCTTTGTAAGTAATTTTTCTCCTTCACTGATGGGCACTGATGAGGCGGCACGAATATGCCGCACTGATGGGCATAGATAGACAGCACTGAGGGGCATAGATATGCTACATCTGTCCCCCGCCAGCTCTAACACCAAGAACCGAGCAATCAAACACAGCCGATTGCTCAGTTCTCAGGGCTCTGAACAGGGAGCTGGTGACTGTCAGTCAGAAGCTCTCTGCTCTGACACCCCCCTACTGGAGCGTTGCGCTGTGGGTGGAGGGAGCGGCTGGCTCAGGCTCTCAGTGGCTCCCAGAGAGGCTGAGCTAGATGCCGGTCCAGGCATGTGGGCAGATCCTGACTTAATTGTCGCGATCTTGCCCAAGCCTGAACCAGCTCTGTGGCTTCAGCCTGCTGAAAACGGGGCACAGGAGTGCACAACAAACTGCACTCCTGTGATCCACAGGAAAAGTACAGCCAAACGAGCTTTGGCTGTACTTCTCCTTTAAGTTAGCCATATAAACGAAATTACAAATATATTGAAAATGTTTTATATATGGTCACTCCGGTGACTCTTAGCTTAAAAAGGGGTTGTAAACCCTCAAGGTTTTTCACCTTAATGCATTCTTTGCATTAAGGTAAAAAAACATCCTGTCATGGAGCAGCCCCTCCCCCGAGCCCCCCTTTTACTTACCTGAGCCCTGTAATTCCCACGACGGGAACGAGCACACCAGCTCCGGCCGGTGTCTCGTGTCCTGATTGGATACATTGATAGCAGCGCAGACATTGGCTCCCGCTGCTGTCAATCAAACCCATAGACGTGAGGGTCGACGGGGGCGAGTCCTGCTGCTGACACGCCCGCACAGGTGTCCCGGAGGAGAGCGCTTCTCCAATGGGGCACTCGAGAGGAGGAGCCACCAGCGCTGCTGAGGGATCCCAGAAGAGGACGACTGGGGCCACTCTGTGCAAAACCAACTGCACAGAGGAGGTAAGTATGAGATGTTTATTTAAATAAATAACATAAGGGTTTAGTAACCCTTTAAGCTAATCCTTCTCTTTGTTACTAGAGTCACAGCTTACATAGAGCTATAGGCTCCTCATGTGACAGCGCTGACAGGAAGTTAGGAGAAACCCCTCCAACATGGTCAAAACAAATCTGACAGTTTCTATCCTCCACTGCTCAATCGAAAACTGAAAAAATATTTTGCTTGAGTTGGACTCTTTTTTTCATACTTACGTATTTCCTCAGTGACAACTGTGTTATCCATGGCGATGTGAACAGCTATTGAACTCCACTGATCAAAAGCAGTGAGTTTTCTGCAGAAAAAAAAAAAGCAGGCATAACTACGAAAACTAGAAATGAATAAAAATATTTAGATAAATGGTATAAAAAAAAAAAATGGCTCAAACAAACCTTAACACCTGTGCCACTGTGTTTGGCCCGTACCACTGTCCGATGTACTTCCCTTCGCCTACTCCCATTTGAGCTGTAACACCAAGCACGCATTAATGGCACACAGAGAGCCATAATTGAATATTCAGACTTAATGTCACCTGTTTCACAACAGTTATATCTGTACAATAGCTGTAAAAAATACCTCTTAATCATGCTATAAAACTTCAGTGTCGTCTTGTGTTCTGTTGAGTTTCACCTTTAGGACTGTTATTAGCGCAGACTAGTACAGCTCTGTGGACTGCGGAGCACCTTCCTCTATGTTATGGAGGAGAGGGGAAGGTGTTCTGCAGTCCTATGGTAACAATGCTGCTTAACTATACATACAGTACAGCAAATGACTGTTGTCACCATTGGACAGGAAGTATGTTACTGGCATTATCCCAAGGTGAAAATAAAGAAAACAAATACAGCTTCCACATCTAATGACTGGTAATCCACAATATATACAATTTTTTGTTAAGTTTAGATATGCTTTAACAATTATGCCAATATTCTAATCTACATTATCCCTCCCTTTAATGTTATAGAACAGAGGCGAGCAGGAGGTGTTAAAGTAGTTCCAAAGTATTTTATCCTGTTACGTAATAACATTCAGTGGTTTCCATAAATTGACATGTTTATTTAGACCATTTAATAAGTACTATGCAGTTACACCAAGGTACCTTGCCTTTTCATTAAATTAAGAACAGCTTTGTGCATGGATAAGCATTTTCACATAAATCATTATTTAAGAGAGAAAAAAAAAAAAAAAATCTACAAAAAAAAAGAAGCAATAGTTTTTGTGAGATATACATGTGAGCATGATTTGCTTAGTATAAAAGAAAATCTTACTTATTGTAGGTAAAAAAATAAATTATACACACACACACACACACACACACACACACACACACACACACACACACACACACAGTGGCTTGCGAAAGTATTCGGCCCCCTTGAACTTTTCAACCTTTTGCCACATTTCAGGCTTCAAACATAAAGATATAAAATTTTAATTTTTTTGTGAAGAATCACCAACAAGTGGGACACAATTGTGAAGTGGAACGACATCTTTTGGATATTTTAAACTTTTTTAGCAATTAAAAAACTGAAAAGTGGTGCATGCAAAATTATTCGGTCCCTTTACTTTCAGTGCAGAAAACTCACTCCAGAAGTTCAGCGAGGATCTCTGAATGATCCAATGTTGTCCTAAATGACTGATGGTGATAAATAGAATCCACCTGTGTGTAATCAAGTCTCTGTATAAATGCACCTGCTCTGTGATAGTCTCAGGGTTCTGTTGAAAGCGCAGAGAGCATCATGAAGACCAAGGAACACACCAGGCAGGTCCATAATACTGTTGGAGAAGTTTAAAGCCGGATTTGGATACAAAAAGATTTCCCAAGCTGTAAACATCCCAAGGAGCACTGTGCAAGCGATCATTTTAAAATGGAAGGAGTATCAGACCACTGCAAATCTACCAAGACCTGGCTGTCCCTCTAAACTTTCAGCTCAGACAAAAAGAAGACTGATCAGAGATGCAGCCAAGAGGCCCATGATCACTCTGGATGAACTGCAGAGAACTACAGCTGAGGTGGGAGAGTCTGTCCATAGGACAACAATCAGTCGTATACTGCACAAATCTGGCCTTTATGGAAGAGTGGCAAGAAGAAAGCCATTTCTCAAAGATATCCATAAAAAGTCTCGTCTAAAGTTTGCCACAAGCCACCGGGGAGACACACCAAACATGTGGAAGAAGGTGCTCTGGTCCGATGAAACCAAAATCAAACTTTTTGGCCACAATGCAAATCGATATGTTTGGCGTAAAAGCAACACAGCTCATCACACTCAACACACCATCCCCACTGTCAAACATGGTGGTGGCAGCATCATGGTTTGGGCCTGCTTTTCTTCAGCAGGGACAGGGAAGATGGTTAAAATTGAGGGGAAGATGGATGCAGCCAAATACAGGACCATTCTGGATGAAAACCTGTTGGAGTCTGCAAAAGACCTGAAACTGGGACGGAGATTTATCTTCCAACAAGACAATGATCCCAAACATACAGCAAAATCTACAAAGGAATGGTTCACAAATAAACGTATCCAGGTGTTAGAATGGCCAAGTCAAAGTCCAGACCTGAATCCAATCGAGAATTTGTGGAAAGAACTGAAAACTGCTGTTCACAAACGCTCTCCATCCAACCTCACTGAGCTCGAGCTGTTTTGCAAGGAAGAATGGGCAAGAATTTCAGTCTCTCGATGTGCAAAACTGATCGAGACATACCCCAAGCGACTTGCAGCTGTAATCGCAGCAAAAGGTGGCTCTACAAAGTATTAACGCAAGGGGGCCGAATAATTTTGCACGCCCCACTTTTCATTTTTTTTATTAGTTAAAAAAAGTTTCAAAAATCCAAAAGATGTCGTTCCACTTCACAAAAGCCTTCCTCATAGCATAAGTTGCCGGCATTCTTTTTGCAATTTTGATGTATGGGACACAATGGCCTGAGCCCAGTTATTCAGCTCATCATCCTATAAACATGCAGTAGAGCTTGGGTGAGTTTTTATCTATATAACTCTGAAACATGCACCTTCGACAGATAACAAAAAATATTCAATACAGAAACACATAGACATCTATAGGCCATGTGTGCATCTTTATGATCTTTGCAGAAAACACTGGTGTCAACCTGATTTTATGAGAACAAAATGATTGGCTGTAAAACCCAAGCTGTCCAACTGTTTCTTCCCCCAGGACTTGTTGGCCAGGGTTGGGTGTACACAAATCATGCTATGCCAATACAGATGAAAATGTCTGAAACAAGCATGGTGTTTTCTCAAAGCAACCTAATTAGCTCATTATTGAAGTCAGAAAGAAAAAAAACAAAATAATAAAAAAAACAAAAAAAAAAAAAAAAACACAACAATCCTGTTGCTTCGGTGACTCACAGATCTTCTCATTCAAATACTTTCATATATATAAAAAAGGGACAAGTCAATGTCTCCCCACTAGTTTTCTCACCAATCTGATGAATGGAATAGTAACTATCTTTCTTGTCTAGAAAAGCAGTCAGGATACCGAGGTATTCCCCCCGCGGTTTCTGTTTGTTCCATCTCCAATCTGAGAAACAAAAAAAAAAAAAAAATGCAAATAAAGTCTCTACACATTATTTCTGATAATTATTGTTAATATTAACAGAAAATAAGGAAAATTGTATAACCTTCCCAAATATTAGAACTGAAAAGAAAGTAGAACCTAACTAGTCTTAAAAATGTCCCCTCCCTCCTCTAACACCTATGGTGATTAACCTCTAAGAAAAAATATACTTACCTATTTTCAGCCTACTATGGCTGACTGATCTCCTGCCCATGTGTGGGAGGGATGTCATCCCCACCCGGCCAATGAGAGCAGCCAACGGTTATGACCCAGAAGTAGGCTGCCTGAGGAGGTCAGTGGCTGGAAGAGACGCCACATCGTTGGAGCCGAAGAGTAGTTCTACTTTAAATTATTATTATTATTATTATACGAGATTTATATAGCGCCAACAGTTTACTCAGCACTTTACAATGTATTAGATGTTAATTTCTATCTAGAATCAAAGGAAAGCACCCACATGTTTGTCTATAAACACTGTTCAGATAAAACACAACAGGCTCAATTCACTAAAATTATAATGAGTGTTATTTAGCATAGCCAAAGTATTATTATCAATTCGAGCAAATACCTACCTGGCTTAAAATAATAATTGCTTTATTAATTATATTTAGTTGTAGGTATTTAAGTAAAAACAAAACTGCCCCTTACATTAATTACCACTACTGCGCCTCAGATAAAACTTGTTAGCAAAAATGAACCTGCCACCAAAAATAGGATTTTTTAAAACAGCTTACCTGTAAAATCCTTTTCTTTCGAAGGACAACACGGGACACAGAGCCACAGTAATTACTGATGGGTTATATAGGGTATCACTGGTGATTGGACACTGGTACACCCTATCAGGAAGTTCAACCCCCTATATAATCCCTATCCTTGCAGGGATACCTCAGTTTTGTAGCCAAGCAATATAGTATATTAGAAGAGGGACGGGACCTCTGTGTCCCGTGATGTCCTTCGAAAGAAAAGGATTTTACAGGTAAGCTGTTTTAAAAAATCCTATTTTCTTACTCGAACATCACGGGACACAGAGCCACAGTAATTACTGATGGGATGTCCCAGAGCAATGCTATCTGAGGGGGGGACCACAACCAAGTAGGGTGAAATCAGACCTGAGGACCCTGTACCGCTGCCTGCAGCACACTACGCCCAAAGGCGATATCCTCATGCCTTCTCACATCCACCTGATAGAATCTGGTGAATGTATGAACTGAAGACCAGGTTGCGGCCTTGCAGATCTGAGCCATAGAGGCCTGGTGATGCACTGCCCAAGAAGCACCAATGGCCCTTGTGGAATGTGCCTTGATCTGAAACGGAGGAATCTTCTGTTTCAAACCGTAAGCTTGAATGATCAATTGTCGAATCCATTTAGAAATGGTAGCTTTTGACGCTGCCTGTCCTATATTGGGACCCTCTGGCAGCACAAACAAAACATCCGTCTTGCGGATCTGAGCAGTTGCCCCGAGATAGGCCTTAACTGCTCTTACTACATCCAACGAATGTAGAGATCTCTCTTCCGGAGAACAGGGATCTGGAAAAAAGGAAGGCAGAACAATGTCTTGGTTTAAATGAAAGTCAGAAACCACCTTCGGTAAAAAACTAGGATGAGGGCGCAGTACCACTCTATCCTTGTGTATAATCAAATAAGGCTCCTTACAGGAAAGGGCTGCTAATTCTGAAACTCTTCTAGCAGAAGAGATGGCCACAAGAAAAATTAACTTCCTTGTCAACAAGACCAAAGGAATCTGACTTATTGGTTCAAAAGGCTGTTTCTGTAACACAGCCAGGACCAAGTTCAAGTCCCAGGGGTTTAGGGGCGCTTTAACCGGAGGATTAAGACGCATCACCCCCTGTATAAAGTTTCGGACCAAAGAATGCGAAGCAAGTGGCCGTTGAAATAATACCGATAAAGCCGAGACCTGGCCCTTGATGGTACTCAAGGCCAGCTTCATCTCTAATCCTACTTGTAGAAAATCAAGAATTCTACCTATGACATATTTCCTGGGATGCCAACCTCTGGATTCACACCAGGATACATAAGCTTTCCAGACTCTATGATAAATCATTCTGGAAGCTCGCTTCCTTGCATTAATCAAGGTAGATATGACAGGACCTGAAAGCCCACGACTCTTCAGAACGTGGGTCTCAATAGCCAAACCGTCAAATTTAGCGTTTGTAAGGCAGGATGGAACACTGGACCTTGAGATAACAGGTCTGGGCGTACCGGTAGGGTCCACGGGGAACCCACAGTCATCCTTACTATTTCTGCATACCAAGTCCTTCTGGGCCAAGCGGGGGCCACTAGAAGTACCGACTTCCTTTCCTGCCTGATCCTGTGAAGTAGTCGAGGCAGTAGCAGAATAGGCGGGAATGCGTAAATCAGTGAGAACTGATGCCACGGAATCACCAACGCATCCGTCCCGCATGCAAGAGGATCCCTCGTCCTCGCCACAAATCTGTCTGTCTATCTTTTTGTTGAATCGGGATGCAAAGAGATCTACATCTGGGACCCCCCATCTTTGGCATATGGCCCAAAAAATGTCGGGGTGTAGAGACCATTCCCCTGGGAGTAACTGCTGGCGACTTAGATAGTCCGCCTGCCAGTTCTCTATCCCTGGAATAAAAACTGCTGATATGCATGGCACATGCATCTCTGCCCAGACTAAGATCTGGTTCACCTCCTTTTGAGCAGCTCAGCTCCGGGTGCCTCCCTGATGATTGACATAAGCCACTGCTGTGGCATTGTCGGACTGGATCCTGACTGGGCAGCCCTGTAACCTGAGAGTCCAGGCTTTTAGGGCTAGATAAACCGCCCGGATCTCCAGAATGTTGATGGGTAAGGTCCTCTGTCTTGGACCATATCCCCTGAACCGCAGACTGTTCCAGAACTGCTCCCCAACCTGACAGACTGGCATCTGTTACCACCGTCCAGGTAACCGGTAGAAAGGATTTCCCCTTCTGCAGGTTTTCGGGTATGAGCCACCAATTGAGGCTCTGACGAAACCGCATGCGACAGGTACATCGGAAAGTCTAATGCCTGAACCTTCTTGTTCCAGGTTGACAGAATACTGTGTTGCAGCATTCTTGAATGAAACCGAGCATAGGGAACTGCTTCGAATGAAGACACCATCTTCCCAAGCAGCCTCATACAAAGGCGGACAGAAGGACCCTTCTTGGTCCTGACTACCAGAATCAGCTCCCTTAAAGCAGTGATCTTTGCCTGAGGTAGAAATACTTTCTCCTGGCTTGTATCTATGATCAGACCTAAATACTCCAGTCTTTTTACTGGTTTTAGGAAAGATTTTTCTAGGTTGAGGATCCAACCTAGGTGGTCCAGATACTTGACTGTGGATCTCAAGTTCCAGTTCAAGGAGGCTACCGACCAGTCTATCAATAGCAGGTCGTCTAGGTATGCTATGACAGCTATACCCTGAGCCCTTAGCCTGGCCAGAGGAGGCCAAGACCTTTGTGAAAACCCGAGGTGCAGTGGCTATCCCAAAAGGCAGAGCCACAAACTGGAAATGGCGCCCTCCTACCTGGAAGCGCAGAAACTTCTGATGAGCAGGAAAAATGGGCACATGCAGATATGCATCTCTGATGTCTATCGATGCCAGAAATTCTCCTCCCTGCAGGGTAGAGACTACTGTCCAGACTGATTCCATGCGGAAGGACTGAATCCTTAGGAATCGGTTCAGATCCCTTAAATCCAGAATGGGTCTGACATCCCCATTTGGTTTTTGGACCGTAAAAAGGTTGGAATAGAAGCCCAATCCTTGGTCCTTTGCGGGAACCATCATAATGACCTCCTACGACAAAAGTCGCTCTAACGCTAGAAGGAGCGACTGCTTCTTCTCTGGGTCTCTGGGGACACTTGATCTGAGGAACCGACGAGAGGGAAATTCCTGAAACTCCAGATTGTACCCTAAGGTTACCGTGGAGATTACCTATCTGTCCTGGAAATCCTCCTGCCAGAGCCCTGAGAACTGTCGCAGTCTTCCCCCCACTCGAGTGAGCGGGGGCGCCCCCTTATGCTGAGGTCTTAGTGTTTTGCCTAGTAGGCTTCTTCAGCCAGGACTTCTTCTGTCCCTGGGGCTGACTCTTGTCTCTGGACCCAGATGGAGGAGGCCGTCCTGACTGCCTGGAGGCTGAAGCCCCCGGCGCTGGGGAAAGAGTCCGTTTGAAAGAGGGACGCTAATGCCGCGTACACACGAGCGGACTTTACGGCAGACTTTGCCCGGCGGACTGGATTTTGTCAGACAATTCGATCGTGTGTGGGCTCCAGCGGAATTTGTTTTCTCAAAAGTTGGACGGACTTAGATTTGAAACATGTTTTAAATCAATCTGTCGAAATCGAGTCCGTCGAAAAGTTCGCTCGTCTGTATGCTAGTTCGACGGACAAAAAGCCACGCTAGTGCAGCTATTGGCTACTGGCTATGAACTTCCTTGTTTTAGTCCAGTCGTACGTCATCACGTACGAATTCGACGGACTTTGGTGGATTGTGTGTAGGCAAGTCTGTCATTCAGAAAGTCCGTCGTAAAGTCTGTCGAAAAGTCCGCCGAGCAAAGTCTGCCGTAAAGTCTGCTCGTGTGTACGCGGCATTACTCTTCTTCTTAACAGGTAAGAGAGTGCTTTTCCCACAAGAGATTCTCTTGATATAGTTATCCAAGTCCTCTCCAAACAACCTTTCACCACGAAATGGAAACCCAGCCAGCAGTTTCTTACATGGTGCTTCGGCTGACCAATTTTTCAACCATAGGATTCTACGTATATGCACCAACCCCAGTGAAAGACGGGAGGTTTGCACGATAGAATCTCTAATGGCGTCAACCACAAAGCATAAGGCTGCTGGAAGGTTAGCAAACCCCTGGGCCTGCTGTTCAGGCAATACTTTGATGACCTGCTTAACATGGTCTCTTAAGTATTGACAGACTCCAATCGCTGCAACTGCAGGTTGAGCCACTGAACCTGCTAAGGAAAAAACATCCTTCAATAGGGATTCCATCTTTTTATCTACAGGATCCCTGAGCATCTGAGCATTGTCTACAGGACAAGTCAGACTATTATTTACGGAGGAAATGGCGGCATCAATGGCCGGTATTCCCCACATTTTACCGTAATAAACTTTTCTTCCATCGGGTAAAGCGTTGAAAACTTTCTCGGCGGAAAAAAACGTTTGTCTGGGTGATCCCACTCAGAATAAATGAGCTTTTCAAGTAATTTATGAACAGGAAAAGCCTGTGCTGCTTGGAAAGGTTTCAGTGGCCCCAAAGCAGAAGAGGATTCTTTAACAGGTTCAGGTACGGGCAACTTAAATGTGGAGCGGACCAATCCAGTAAGGATCTGCACTAAGACTTTCTCCTCTTGGGAAGTCGCAGAGGGTCCCTCTCCACCTGATTCCTCCGAAGAGGAATCATCCGTCCCATCCCGATCCTCTGAAAGGGATTCCTCTTCTTTATCCCAGAGCTCCTCTTCCTGAGGGTCTTGGGGAACAGAGGAAGGCCTAGTACGTTTTCTTCCACTGAGTGAAGCTGTATTCACGGCCATTAATCTTTCCTCCAAACCATTAATGTTTGAGGAAAAAACCTCTTGTGTAATATATACAGGGGCTGAAGTGCCAGAAGCAGGTGTAGCCCCTGACCCCGACGGCTCTCCCTGGCTAGCCGTCCCTGGCCCTTCAGGGGGGAGGATGCTGCTGACAGGGGGCCCTCAGAACCTAAACGAGATCCCCTAGTGTCTCTGGTTCTTGGGGTGCTTGAACCTTTTCTACCCATATTGCAAAGCAACAAGGTGTGAGGTATCCAAAATGAACACTGCCTGCTGAGCGATGTAGTCTGGCTAAAAAGCCTTGCTACCCAATGCTCAGTCTGGTGTTACCAAGTAAATGCTGCCTAGGAGAATGCCTGTGTCCCACCTTACATGCGACCGTCAGCTCTGTGTCCCTCCAAAGGCTGTGTGCACCTGTACAGAGTGCCTTTAATAGCCTGCAGCTGGCCTGAGTGGGAGTCTAAGCACCTGTGCTGACGTCCCGCCCCCCCCCCTCGAATTTCGAAAAAAACGAGCGCTTCCCGTGCTGGCCGACTCTCCTGAAATACTATGGAGGAAGGCTGGGGGAGGGGGAGGGAGAGAGGCTGGTAGTGAAGAGCCTGCCTAAAAAACGGCAATGGCGGTTATTGCGGCCGAGGGAGCGGTGCCTGAGCGGTATAACCGCTTTCTAGACCCCTGCCCTAGCCTGGGGGGAACATTCAATCATGAAAAATCCCCCCATTCATCCTACCTTGGAGCCAGAGCGCTGTGAAAACTTGTGCAGCATGAACACTTGAGACAGACATCGGCATGTGAAGGTATGTGCTCTTGGCAGCCCCCGGTGGTCACAATAGGCATAACATGCATTTACCTTAAAGGAGAAACCTACTAGAATTAGAAAATTCTGTGCAATCTCCTCTTACCTTATCCAGCCGCAGGGTTCAATTTACACAGACCCAATCTTCACCTCTCACTGTGGGCTCCGTTTGAAAAAACGTCAGAGACTGGGGCCCCCTACGAATAGGGGGATCCTACAGTTCTGGGCCTGTAAAGCATCCAGCTAGAAATTAGGCTAGAAAACCATTTTCTAATATGCGGGGTCCAGCTCTCTAAAAAAGAGAAGCGTTACAGGTAAAACCTTGTTTCTTCGGACACGAGGCCCGGGTACCATCCAATTCGGCCTAGAAAGGACACTTTGAATGGATCCGGTCTGCCTGGCTTGCCCCAGTATAGGATATAGGATATTCCCTTTGGAGCTCAGCACAGGACATCTTTACACATCCATCACCTAAGACACTGGCGTAAAAACTGAGGTATCCCTGCAAGGGGAGGGATTATATAGGGGGTTGAACTTCCTGATAGGGTGTACCAGTGTCCAATCACCAGTGATACCCTATATAACCCATCAGTAATTACTGTGGCTCTGTGCCCCGTGATGTTCGAGAAAGAAAAAGAAGAGTGTTTTAGCCTTCTAATATATCTAAATAGTGACTAAAAATAAAAAAAAAGGAAAGAACAGTGCCCCCGACATGTTTCATCATAGATTGACTTATTCATGGGATTGGCTGCACGGGATGACTACAGTGTTTATCCTCATGACACAATACAGGAAGCACCTCCATGGTTAACAGAGGACAGAATTAAAATTAGACTTGAGAAACTTAACATTAATAAATCACCGGGACCAGATGGCTTGCATCCGAGGGTACTTGGGGAACTCAGTCAAGTGATTGCCAGACCATTGTTCCTAATTTATACAGACAGTCTACTGACTGGAATGGTACCAGCTGATTGGAGAAAAGCCAATGTAGCACCAATATTTAAAAAGGGCCCAAAATACATCCCTGGGAATTACAGACCAGTTAGCCTAACATCAATAGTATGTAAACTCTTGGAGGGGATAAGGGACTATATACAAGATTTTAGTAATAAGAACGGTATTATTAGCAGTAATCAGCATGGATTCATGAAGAATCGTTCTTGCCAAACCAATCTATTAACCTTCTATGAGGAGGGGAGTTGCCATCTAGATAAAGGAAGGCCCGTAGACGTGGTGCATCTGGATTTTGCAAAAGCATTTGACACAGTTCCCCATAAACGTTCACTGTACAAAATAAGGTCCGTTGGCATGGACCATGGGGTGAGTACATGGATTGAAAACTGGCTACAAGGGCGAGTTCAGAGGGTGGTGATAAATGGGGAGTACTCAGAATGGTCAGGGGTGGGTAGTGGGGTCCCCCAGGGTTGTGTGCTGGGACCAATCCTATTTAATTTGTTCATAAACGACCTGGAGGATGGGATAAACAGTTCAATCTCTGTATTTGCAGACGATACTAAGCTAAGCAGGGCAATAACTTCTCCGCAGGATGCGGAAACCTTGCAAAAAGATCTGAACAAATTAATGGGGTGGGCAACTACATGGCAAATGAGGATCAATGTAGAAAAATGTAAAATAATGCATTTGGGTGGCAAAAATATGAATGCAATCTATACACTGGGGGGATAACCTCTGGGGGAATCTAGGATGGAAAAGGACCTGGGGGTCCTAGTAGATGATAGGCTCAGCAATGGCATGCAATGCCAAGCTGCTGCTAACAAAGCGAACAGAATATTGGCATGCATTAAAAAGGGGATCAACTCAAGAGATAAAACGAGAATTCTCCCACTCTACAAGACTCTGGTCCGGCCGCACCTGGAGTATGCTGTCCAGTTCTGGGCACCAGTCCTCAGGAAGGATGTACTGGAAATGGAGCGAGTACAAAGAAGGGCAACAAAGTTAATAAAGGGTCTGGAGGATCTTAGTTATGAGGAAAGGTTGCGAGCACTGAACTTATTCTCTCTGGAGAAGAGACGCTTGAGAGGGGATATGATTTCAATATACAAATACCGTACTGGTGACCCCACAATAGGGATAAAACTTTTTCGCAGAAGAGAGCTTAACAAGACTCGTGGCCACTCATTAAAATTAGAAGAAAAGAGGTTTAACCTTAAACTACGTAGAGGGTTCTTTACTGTAAGAGCGTCAAGGATGTGAAATTCCCTTCCACAGGCGGTGGTCTCAGCGGGGAGCATTGATAGCTTCAAGAAACTATTAGATAAGCACCCGAATGACCGCAACATACAGGGATATACAATGTAATACTGACACATAATCACACACATAGGTTGGACTTAATGGACTTGTGTCTTTTTTCAACCTCACCTACTACAACCCCTGGCAAAAATTATGGAATCACCAGTCCCTGAAGATGTTCCTTCAGTTGTTTATTGTTGTAGAAAAAAAGCAGATCACAGACATGGCCAAAAACTAAAGTTATTTCAAATGGCAACTTTCTGGCTTTAAGAAACACTAAAAGAAATCAAGAAAAATAATTGTGGTGGCCAGTAACAGTTAGATTTATAGAACAAGCACTGGGAATAAATTATGGAATCACTCAAATCTGAGGAAAAAATTATGGAATCACCCTGTAAATTTTCATTAAACACTAACATCTGCATCAGATTAAATCTGCTTGTTAGTATGTAGGTAAAAAAGGAGTGATCACACCTTGGAGAGCTGTTGCAACAAGTGGACTGACATGAAGCATGGCTCCAACACCAGAGATGTCAACTGAAAAAAAGGAGAGGATTATCAAACTCCTTAAAGAGGGTAAATCATCACGCAGTGTTGCACAAGATGTTGGTTGTTCACAGTCGGCTCTGTCTAAAACATGGACCAAGTACAAACAACATGGGAAGGTGGTTAAAGGCAAGCATACTGGTAGACCAAGGAAGACATCAAAGCGTCAAGACAGAAAACTTAAAGCAATATGCCTTGAAAACAGAAAATGTACAACAAAAACAAATGAGGAACAAATGGGAGGAAACTGGAGTCAATATCTGTGACCGAACTGTAAGAAACCGCCTAAAGGAAATGGGATTTACATACAGAAAAGCTAAAAGAAAGCCATCTCTAACACCTAAACACAAAAAAACAAGGTTACAATGGGCTAAGGAAAGGCAATCGTGGACTGTGGATGATTGGATGAAAGTCATATTCAGTGATGAATCTCCAATCTGCATTGGGCAAGGTGATGATGCTGGAACTGTTGTTTGGTGCTGTTCCAATGAGATTTATGCAGACGACTGTCTGAAGAAAACATGCAAATTTCCACAGTCAATTATGATATGGGGCTGCATGTCAGGTAAAGGCACTAGGGAGATGGCTGTCATTAAATCTTCAATAAATGCACAGGTTTACATTGAACTTTTGGACACTTTTCTTATCCCATCTATTGAAAGGATGTTTGGGGATGATGAAATCATTTATCAAGATGATAATGCATCTTGCCATAGAGCAAAAACTGAAAAAATTCCTTGAAGAAAGACACATAAGGTCAATGTCATGGCCTGCAAACAGTCCGGATCTCAATCCAATTGAAAATCTGTGGTGGAAGTTAAAGATAATGGTCCATGACAACGCTCCAACCTGCAAAGATGATTTGGCAACAGCAATCAGAGAAGGCTGGAGCCAGATTGATGAAGAGTACTGTTTATCACTCATTAAGTCAATGCCTCAGAGACTGCAAGCAGTTATAAAAGCCAGAGGTGGTGCAACAAAGTACTAGTGATGTGTTGGAGTGTTATTTTGTTTGTTTGTTTTTCATGATTCCATAATTTTTTCCTCAGAGTTGAGTGATTCCATAATTTATTCCCTGTGCTTGTTCTATAAATCTAACTGTTACTGGCCACCACAATTATTTTTGATTTCTTTTAGTGTTTCTTAAAGCCAGAAAGTTTCCATTTGGAATGCCTTTACTTTTTGGCCATGTCTGTGATCTGCTTTTTTTTTACAACAATAAACAACTGAAGGAACATCCTCAGGGACTGGTGATTCCATAATTTTTGCCAGGGGTTGTATGTATAAACAAAGGGGAGGAAAGGAGATTCCAAAAGCAGTTCAAATTACGGACAATTCAATATGTAACTAAATATCTTTATTAATTATCCCAAGTTATCAAAAAATTCCACCTATCTCCAAAACAAGAATTAAAAATAGGACAGCAGTCCTATACAACACTGGTGGCCACCGGTTCACTCCATACACCTCAGTCAATCATCCACACCCACACATATGGCCAATTATCTAAGACCCGGGTCTATCATAAACTAGACTTTGTGTTCTCTTAGTAGAGCTACAATAATTAATAAACTGAAGTCCCACGGGCATGTATCAATAGAAAAGGTGCGAGTGCTTGTGATTTGACAAAAAGTTCCATAGATGTGGCAGCTAGGGATAGTTAGCTCAAAGGCAACCAAATAAGCAGCATCAGGATTGATAATCTCTTTTCCTCCCCTTTGTTTATATATGTATTTTTGTTCATAGGACAACCATCTCCTGATTGTTGAAGACTTATCGCTGTTTACAATCAGTAGAGATGATGAGATATACGGGTTTATGATCAAAGTGGGTGACATATAGGTCCATAATTTCGTTTTTGGCTATACCTGCCCTAAATTGGATGATCATAGGAGTCACCCCTGTTTTGTTTTACAGGGGTTGTATGTAACTATGTACTCCCTTTTATATCCTCCTATCAAACGAGTGTCAGAGAACCTCCTAAAGCGACTGCGCACACCTCGTGTCTCCGCGGCCACATAATCCCGGTCGTCCAGGTCATACATAAGTGCCATAGGATATATGTGACCCGCATAATCTAAGATACAGACATATTTCTCCCATATCCACTACATGTAAGAAGTACTAGACAAAAGTCTAGGGTGTATTCTTACAACGGTGTATATATCTCAATAATCCCAACACAGGTTTAGAATATTACAGGTGTTGGGATTATTGAGATATATACACTGTTGTAAGAATACACCCTAGGCTTTTGTCTAGTACTTCCTACATGTAGTGGATATGGGAGAAATATGTCTGTATCTTAGGAGGTTCTCTGACACTCGTTTGATAGGAGGATATAAAAGGGATGATTGTCATCCCATGCAGCCAATCCCATGAATAAGTCAATCTATGACAAAACATGTCGGGGCGTGGCTGTGACGTATGACGCCTGAAGCCGTAGGAGAAAGTGGCGATCCGATATAGTGGCCAGGCACCGAAGAGGGGATGAGAGCTGAGGTTTAATGCCTGCACACCTCGGGTCCGCCATGACCGTATCCCTGCACTGTGTGATCCAATTGTTTACCATGCTGTGATTTGAAGCTATATTTTTTTGCTGGCTTGGATTTTGTAAAATGTGAGTGGATAAGTTGAAGAGTGGTAGTGTTTACAATAAATTGGTCTATACTGTTTTACACTATTGGAGCACTTTGTTATTTCTTTCTCGAACATCACGGGACACAGAGCCACAGTAATTACTGATGGGTTATATAGGTATCACTGGTGATTGGACACTGGCACACCCTATCAGGAAGTTCAACCCCCTATATAATCCCTCCCCCTTGCAGGGATACCTCAGTTTTTACGTCAGTGTCTTAGGTGATGGACGTGTAAAGATGTCCTGTGCTGAGCTCCAAAGGGAATATCCTAAGATCCTATACTGGGGCAAGCCAGGCGAACCGGATCTATTCAAAGTGTCTTTTCATGGCCGAATTGAATGGTACCCGGGCCTCGTGTCCGAAGAAACGAGGTTTTACCCGTAATGCTTCTCTTTTTAGAGAGCTGGACGCCGCAGATCAGAAAATGGCTTTAAACTTCCTAATTTCTGGCGAGGTGCTTTACGGTCCCAGAACTGTTGGATCCCCCTACTGATGGGGGCCCCAGTCTGACGGTTTTTTCAAACGGAGCCTACCGTGAGAGGTGAAGATTGGGTCTGTGTAAACAGCACCCTGCGGCTGGATAAGGTAAGAGGAGATTCCACAGAATTTTTGAGTTCTAGTGGTTTTTCTCCTTTAAAAGGTAAATGCATGCTATGCCTATTGTGACCACCGGGGGCTGCCAAGAGCACAAACCTACACATGCTGACTGACTGTCTCAGGTGTTCAGTGCTGATTATGTCCCAGCATCTCAAAGCAGGCTGCAAGCAGGTAAGGTGGAAAGGGGGATTTCTCATGTTTGAATGTTCCCCCCCAGGCTAGAGAGGGGCCACAGGGGTCTAGAAAGTGGTTATACCACCCGGGCTCTGCGGCCTAATGGCCACCATCTCTGAAGATAGCCGTTCAGGCAGATCTTGTTACCAGTCTCCCTCCTCCCCCCCCCCCATCCCCAGCCTTTTCTCCAGAAGCATGACAGGAGAGTCGGCAGTGCAGGAAGCGCTCGTTTTTTTCAAAACTCGAGGGGGGGGGGGCGGTAGAGGAGGGGGTGGGACGTCAGCACAGGTGCTTAGACTCCCACTCAGGCCAGCTGCAGGCTATTAAAAGGCACTCTGTACAGGTGCACTCAGCCTTCTGAGAGACACAGAGCTGACGGTCGCATGTAAGGTGGGACACAGGCATTCTCCTAGGCAGCATTTACTGAAGTAACACCAGACTGAGCATTGGGTAGCAAGGCTTTTAGCCAGACTACATCGCTCAGCGGGCAGTGTTCATTTGTATACCTCACACCTTGTTGCTTTGCACTATGGGTAGAAGAGGTTCAAGCACCCCAGGAACCAGAGACACTAGGGGATCTCGTTCAGGTTCTGAGGGCCCCCTGTCGGCAGCATCCTCCCCCCCTAAAGATGGGCCAGGGATGGCTAGCCAGGGAGAGCCATCGGGGTCAGGGGCTACACCTGCTTCTGGCACTTCAGCCCCTGTATATATTACACAAGAGGTTTTTTCCTCAACCATTAATGGTCTAGAGGAAAGATTAATGGCCGTGATTACGTCTTCACTCAGTGGAAGAAACGCACTAGGCCTTCCTCTGTTCCCCAAGACCCTCAGACAGAGGAGCTCTGGGATAAAGGAGATGAATCCCTTTCAGAGGATCGGGATGGGACAGATGATTCCTCTTCGGGGTAATCAGGTGGAGAGGGACCCTCTGCGACTTCCCAAGAGGAGAAAGTCTTAGTGCAGATCCTTACTGGATTGGTCCGATCCACATTTAAGTTGCCCATACCTGAAACTACTAAAGAATCCTCTTCTGCTTTGGGGTCACTGAAACCTTTCCAAGCAGCACATGCTTTTCCTGTTCATACTTTACTTGAAAAGCTCATTTATTCTGAGTGGGATCACCCAAACGTTTTTTTCCGCCGAGAAAGTTTTCAACACTTTATCCGATGGAAGAAAAGTTTATTAAAATGTGGGGAATACCAGCTATTGATGCCGCCATTTCCTCCGTAAATAATAGCCTGACTTGTCCTGTAGACAATGCTCAGATGCTCAGGGATCCTGTAGATAAAAGGATGGAATCCCTATTGAAGGATGTTTTCTCCTTAGCAGGATCAGTGGCCCAACCTGCAGTAGCAGCGATTGGAGTCTGTCAATACTTAAGAGACCATGTTAAGCAGGTCATCAAAGTATTACCTGAACAGCAGGCCCAGGGGTTTGCTAACCTTCCAGCGGCCTTATGCTTTGTGGTTGACGCCATTAGAGATTCTATCGTGCAAACCTCCCGTCTTTCACTGGGATTGGTGCATATACGTAGAATCCTATGGTTGAAAAATTGGTCAGCCGAAGCACCATGTAAGAAGCTACTGGCTGGGTTTCCATTTCGTGGTGCAAGGTTGTTTGGAGAGGACTTGGATAACTATATCAAGAGAATCTCTTGTGGGAAAAGCACTCTCTTACCTGTCAAGAAGAAGAGTAAGCGTCCCTCTTTCAAACGGACTCTTTCCCCAGCGCCGGGGGCTTCAGCCTCCAGGCAGTCTCGACGGCGGCCTCCATTGGGGTCCAGAGACAAGAGTCAACCCCAGGGACAAAAGAAGTCTACTAGGCAAAACACTAAGACCTCTGCATGAGGGGGCGCCCCCGCTCACTCGAGTAGGGGGAAGACTGCGACAGTTCTCAGAGCTCTGGCACGAGGACTTCCAGGACAGATGGGTAATCTCCACGGTAACCTTAGGGTACAAGCTGGAGTTTCAGGAATTCCCTTCTCCTCGGTTCCTCAGATCAAATGTTCCCAGAGACCCAGAGAAGAAGCAGTCGCTCCTTCTAGCGTTAGAGCGACTTTTGTCGCAGGAGGTCATTATGATAGTTCCCGCAAAGGACCAGGGATTGGGCTTCTATTCCAACCTTTTTACGGTCCAAAAGCCAAATGGGGATGTCAGGCCCATTTTGGACTTAAGGGATCTGAACCGATTCCTAAGGATTCAATCCTTCCGCATGGAATCAATTCGAACAGTAGTTCCCACCCTGCAGGGAGGAGAATTTCTGGCATCAATAGACATCAGAGATGCAGATC